>CALNXJ010000070.1:812500-827500 GCA_942486045.1 Pocillopora meandrina
AAGCAGTGAACGCCTATTTAACAGCATTATCTCTTCATCGATTGAAATTTAGCAGGTATAAAAAATGACCGCTGTTTTTCTATTTTTTTAATTTTTTTTTTTTTTAATAGCATTTTTATTTGTTTCAAGGGCGTTCTCAAACACATAAGGGACTTGTTCATCACACAGAAGCATCTTGGGATCTTGAGGCTTCCCAGGCCGTGATCACATCCAATTACCAGTCTATGATCAAGCTTTCCACTCGTGATTTCTAATCACAATTCGTGTGGCTACTGCCTTCTAAAGGAGTCGAAGCCACATATGTTATTCCTTTTTGATCAAGCTATCATCACAGGCGTAGTCACAGCGTGAAATTTTATCACCGTGATCACGCCTTAAACGCTAAATCTTTTCAGTCTCAAATTTTCCAAATTCACCAGGTAAATGTTCCTAATCAACATCTGGAACCGCGCACAACTCATTTATATTGATCCAAATTAAAAATAATCCCTTATTGGTAGAGAGTTTAGACACGAAATAAAAATTAAAAGAGATATTGAGGCCTACCAATGAACATCACGTCTCTCTGTAAAAAATGAACTCGGAATCAAGCGTGAGCAAAACATTTCCTTCATTTAACGTCTATATTTCTTGATTTAAGTTTATTTGGTTACAAGGACACTTAAAACAATAAGCAATTTCATGGGCTTTTTTTATTTTTTTAAATTAATTTATTTTTTTATCAACAACCTGATGGGAACAGGTGGGTTACAGAAGATTGCGAGTAATAAACGTAATTATTTTAAGCTTCTTAAAAAAACAATGGGCCATATAGGTACCATTAGGTAATTAATTACAATTTAACACTAGCGTTGCTTGTATTATGAGAATTGCCTTGAAAATAAATCAAGGAGTAAGTAAAGTTGTATTAAGCAGTCCTTACTGCGGAAGCTTATACATGTACGCACTTAATGCAATTCAAAAATAATAATAATAATTTAATTACTTATATTGCGCGTGTTACATATGCAGATGTTCACACGCGCATTTCAATAAAATAATCTTACAGCACCGTCTTTACAATCATTACAATCATTACAAGCTTTACAATCCTGATCATTGAAAGTATAGTATTTACAATCTTACCAATTTTTTTTAATGATTAAAATCTCTACATATGTGATATTATTAAAACTACGGTATTTATAATCGTTACAATTTTTCTAATCATTAAAATCTTTACTATCATAACATTATTAAACCGATGGTATTTAAAGTAGATAGCTAGGCTTTCCTAAACAGGTGAGTTTTGAGAAGACGCTTAGAAATATATACAGTATTGGCATAACGTATGTCTCTCAGTAGCTCGTTCCACAGTTTAGGCCCTGCATATTTAAATGAGCGGTCATCTAATATGATACGACTCGTAAAAGAAGGATTACTCAGTAAAAGTGTATCATCAGAGTTTCTGAGATTGTATCTTGAGGCTGTTGCAAGTTCTACAAGTTCAGATATATAAGGGGGAGCCATACCGTTGAGGGCTTTATATACATATAGAAGGATTTTAAACTGGATTCTATAGTTAATGGGTAGCCAATGGAGCCTGTACAGTTATGGGGGGTGATGTGTTCGAAACGACCTACATTGCAGATTAGGCGAGCGGCCGCATTTTGGATTCTCTGTAGTTTATGTAGTTGGTTGTTAGGCAAAAACACTACTGATCTAGTAGTTGGAAATAGGACCTGAAAAAAAAAAATTCAGGCCCATGCATGAATTGAATGACCAGTGTTTATAACTATTTAGCTCATTTGCTATGCGTTTAAATTTCCTCTCGGCCACAGAAGATAAATACTTGACTGGGGAATCGTGCGCAACTTCATTCCTATATTCTAAGCCTCACGCTAACCTAAACCCAAAATACTTAACACTGGCATTTGGGATTTCTTTTCCATGCCATAACTAATGGTTTCAAAGGATTGGAACAAGGTTAATATATTTCTTTCAAAACTTTTCAACCTGGAAAATTTTCATTTTAGGGTGAAACTGCGATAAAAATAGTAAAACTTCCATGCCATACCTTACTGCCTCGCAATAGATAGCATTTACCCACATTAGTCCTTACATAACCGTGTTGCTGTGTTTTTAAAGCAACTATCAGACTGAACACATCATTAGCACTAACAAAAAGCGGCATCTAATTTTTGAAATAAACTGAAGCGGAAATTATCAAACCGTGCTATACACTGCGTACTGTATGTCAGTTTTTAGCGTTTTGGGAACACAGTTTCGCCATGTTTTGCCAGTCATCATGCAGACTGATGTTCCTGCTTGTCTAGGATTTCACTATTTAAGCATTTTCCTTTTCTATTAATTTCTTTTTTGTTTGTTATTAGTTCTTTAAGCAGCAATTGATTATTTGTGATTATTCTTGCGAAAGAGATGATCTGTAAAATGTGAAATTCAATGCATTTGTTTTTCGCAAGTTAACAGGACATCATCATCGTATAAAATCCATAGAAACAAAATCCCTGAAGCACGTGTACCTGAGGATCAATAAGTCCTCTTATTTCGTGAATTTTTTGCTCGACATTCAGTCCGTACTACAATAGCGCGAATCACAATTTGGTGGCTGAAAAAATTTGTAGATGAAGTAGGATCCACATTTTTTACACAAATCTTTTTAGAGTATTGGCAACTAGTAGAGCGATCACTAAAGCACACCACCCCGCGAACTTCACCATCTTCCACTGTAGGATGAATAGTCGTCAACCAGCCTGGCCAGTTAGTACCAAACCTGAATGCTTGCACACGCTCTGTTGGCATTCTTGTTCCTGCAGCTCCTACAAAACGATACCATCCCTTACGGAGTTGGCTGTCACACAACACTTCTTTTGTTTCGGTTTTTGTGTTTCGATTGGCTTCACTCAGGTTTGAGAAATGATGGCAAAGATCAGCTACAAAAAAAATGATACTTTTAGGAGCATTATAGTCATTGGAATCAATGATAAAATATATTTTGTCTATATTCATATAATTCCAGCAGTTTATCAACAGCAGTAGACTTTGCATTTCACGAGAATGATAATAACTATTCCTACTATGGCTTTAATTTGTAGCCGATATAACGCACGCTCTGATTGGCTAAGAGCGAGATCAGAGCAAGGCATCATACAGCGCTAATGCCCACGAGCCAACACTAGATTATGCGCATTAGGAAGAGCAAAAATGTCACGCGTGTACCGCGACTGCTCTCTTCCTTTTTTTCGAAAATTCGAGCGCATGAAAGCGACAAAGGCCAATGAAGTGTCTGAGGCGTAAATTTAACTACAAGTAATTAAAAGCTGTGAAGAACAGCGAATACACAGTTTTAAGTTATTTTTTAAGATTGTGGACGAGGTAAACAAACAAGAATTCATTCAATCCCACATCTAATATAAGAAACCGTTAAAACTCGCATTGAAAAGCTGTCAGTGACATGGTAAAACCTCGATAAAATGTTTCCTTAATAAATTTTGTAATGAAGTGGTTTTTGACTTACCAGTTGGTAACCTTTGCGGCCTTAAGTAAAGAGCCTTTACAATTTACCATGACATATACAAAGCTTCAATCGCTAAGTGAATTACGCCATTGGTAGATCTCTCATGCATCCTTAGCAGAATACCGCGAAAAAACTTATAGATTATCGCATTCCATGAATTCACAACAACTACCGAAATATTAAATTTTGTCACAGCTAGTTCAGCAGTTTTCGTCAGTAAGTTTCCTCGCTATTACACGAGCAGATTAAAAATCAGTTACCACTAAGTAACATCAAATGTAAACAGTCGAGCGGTTCTTGTTAGAAGCAGTATTTCTGATTATATGTAATATTAGATGTTCAAAAGGCTAGTGAAGTTCATCCATAAGGCTCTCAGGAGGCGAAGATTTGATGACAAAAGCGAAAGTGTGGACTGAAATATATTATGAACAGTGCATTCCGAAACATTGGGATTTTTTCCCAGATAGCCGTGCGAGTTTGGATTATTTTGCAGCAAATTTCTGTCTTTTCTGTATGCTTTCCAGTTGACCATTTCCAATTGTCTTGAAAGACTCACAAATATTTTCTCATCAAGTTGTTTCACTTCTACATTGATACCGGTCTTTTTTAAGGCTGCAAATGAAATCATTTTTCCTGAAAATAAATGTATTCTTTATGGTATACGTGACAGTGGTGCAGTTCACCGATTGAATAGTTTTACCGCGGGTTTGAGTCGGTAAATGGATAGTTGAATGCACGCATCGCCGGATGTTGATTGACGACTTCCGCTTGAGTAAATTTTTCTTTTTTCCAAGTCAAAAGCCATATACTAAATAGTTGGTAAGAAAAATTTTATTAGTTTTAAGGAAAGCAGGATCTTAATTAGAGTCCCTTCTTTCTTAACAGTGTATTTTTGGTGTTGCCAGATAGACGCATGTTGCCAGAAGCTGTCTATTAAAAGTAAGGTAAAAATATTGAGAGATATCTCTATGTTCGAAGAGATGCTAAAATCGACCGTTCAGAAACAAAAACGAACGAATTTCTCGCATTTACATTTCTTCGGATAGTTCACTTTCCTGGAATCGTTGTTTACATGACTTGACAGCCATATCATCGCGTAGCGTTGCGATAAAAATTGTGAAAGTTGAGTAATTGAAAGAAAGAAAATTTTCAAATGAACAATGCCTTAAGCACATATCAACACTTGAATAGTATGTACTGGTCCAAATAATGGCCCAAATCTTGCAAAGCAACACTTGAAGTTTACAAGTTCTGTTTTCCAGCCAGTGTCCTTATCGCTTTTGAAATTGCATTTTTCGTTATCCCAAAGCTAATTCTGTCGCATTTTAGTCTTTGAAGATCTCGACTACTTGCCGAATTGAGTATTCTTCGGCATATTTAATTTTCATTTGGGCTGCAAACGGACTACCTTGATCAGAATGGAGTGGAAGGTGCAATGAAACATTGAATGACAATTTTTTCGGAGTTCTGCACGAACTTACCAAATACCTTCGGCTAAACACGAATTCTGAATAAAATATTTTCTTTTAAATTGTGTTCCTTTTGAGATGGCTATGGTCATTTTTATATTCCCATGCCACACAGATCAAAGATCTCCACGGCCCATCAGGGGCTCATCACGGAAAGGGACAAAGATTACAAACGTACAACTTAAAAGCATTTTAACCCTTTTTTTTATCTCGCTGAGACACCTGGTACTGGGTTGGCAAGTCACATTCATTTGCACGCAGTATTAGCAAAGTGGCGAGTTAAACATACAGCTAACGTAATTTACGTAATCATGACACATTTGAAAATATGACCGGAATGAATTAAAAGTCTATTTAATCCCAACCCTAAATAGAAAACAGGCATGACAGAAAGTAAAGGTTCCTTTAAAATTAAAACTATCCAGTTAAGAAGTTTTTAAGAAACCAAAAGTACCTTTGCATTCAAAACCATTCCCAATGAATGTGGTACTACAAGAACAGTTGTATGAGCCCTGAGTATTAATGCAATAGGCATTCGGATGACATTCTTTCACTTTCAAAGGATGAGCCTCACTGCATTCGTCAATGTCTGAAAGATAATGTAACCTTTTAACGCCAATGTTTATTATGAAATTACCAGAATGTTACTTCGAAAACATGGAATTAAACTGGGTTATTTATCGATTCAAATAGTTGTATCATGAAAATAGTTTCAGGTCCTAATTATGAAGCAAGATTATCACCTTAGTTGAAATAATTGCATTTTGTTATGGATTGCAAAGTCTGGAAATACACTTTTGTTTACTACCAAAAGCTTACACCCGCGAATTTTGAACGTCGACTTGGGACTAGTCTAGAGGGGATAGATACGTCATCCCTCGCCCATGCGAAGTACGAGTCGGGAAGATTGAAAATAAGAAATATAGCAATTGCCAATACAAATAAATGAAACTTTAACAATCTTTTAACGCCAATTTTTGTTACACACACAAAAAAAAGATTTTGTACAAAAAAAAAATCTGAGATCAACGACAACCTGAAACGATAAAAAGTCAGCCATACTGATAGTAAGATGCAATGAATAAAATATTTTCAGGCTCTTATTATGGAGCATGCTTATTAATTACATTTAATTTTTTTTTTTTTTTAATGTTTTTTTTAATTTTTTTGATTACAAGAGTTCGTAATATTTCAACAGGTAGTCAATAAAAATTACGTCACCGATCACCAACGTTTTGTTTCAAAATATACATGTATTGAATTTTTCTTTTTATCTCTATTTTGGTTTTAACACATTTACGAAGTTCTGCGCCTTCTAGCTCTTAGGTTCAAAGTAAGACATGTGATTTCGTCTCACGCCGCCGTCTGTAATTATTTTAAGATCCAAAAGCATAAAAAAAAGCATCGAAGATATTCATATACAACAATGAAACACAATTTAAGGAACCCGTAACATGATTGAAGGCTGTGTAAAACAACTCACTAAGGATCTTATTTCCTAGCAATGCTGATTACCATGGAGTAGATGTTGCTCTTTTCCGGTCCGCTAAGGTGCACTTTTATAATACTGAACGAAATACATAAAATTCACCCGTGCAGTTTTGTCCATTTCCAGTATATCCAGGCTGACAGTAGCATACATGTGATCCAATGGTGTCGGTGCAGTTTGAATTCTCGTGACAAGAGTGGTTTCCTTTACACTCGTCAACGTCTATGAAATCACAGATGAAAAAATTGGGATTTCAAAATGATGCAAAAATTGCCGTGCATAAGCCATTACCGTGTTTAAGAGTACAAGCCATGGCTGTTTTCAACTTTTTGGCGGATTGCGGAGAACGCGAGATTGTTGTACCTAGTGAAAACGAGTTATCTCTAGCTATCACGTAATAACTTTTAGTCGAGTTACTGTCTCACCTGTTTTGAAGGCTTCCTGCTTTTAGTGTTCTCTGGTGGTAACTTTCAATAAAGCTATTATTTCCGAGCTCTCCTTGCAGTTACTATATTAAGCATTTGACATACATATGAACTGCTCTTATTTTGCCATAGAAAGGCGTCGAAAATTCAAGGTAAATCAAAAAATCGTTTCAGTCGTCGTTCAGGTAGCACATTAGCTCACAGTCATCCAAGTTATTGACATGTTTCTTTTCAATGGTGAGGTTAACCAAATATCTTTCAGCAAAGAAGTAGTAGTCCGGAAACACCATTGCGCGCTCTCGCTCTAAAATTGACAAATTGAAATATGATTATATGGGTATCCGCCGATTTCGCCCCCTATCGAGTTCGCCCCTACCTTATACCGTGTTCGCCCCCACACTTTTCGAGTTCGACCCCACCAAGTCGAGTTCGCCCCCACACTTTTGGAGTTCGACCCCACCAAGTCGATTTCGCCCCCAGATTGAGTCATGTCTAAATTAGTTGCCATCGAACATTGCAAACAAGTGAGAACCAAGTTTATCTACCGAACATTTCGTGTTCGTTAGATAAACCGAGGTTGGTTTGCATCTTTTCCAGTCTGAATAATAAGTTAAGCAATGTTGTTTTGATTAAGTTTGGTTCTCTTTATCACAAGTTCAGTGTATACAGTTTTTTCTGGTATTCCCAGATCCCGCGCAGAGTATTGCAATTGCCGAAATTCAAAATGGTCGTCGCTGACGTGACATTTGGCACATTCTGCTAGTGCCTTCGTCACAAATCAACTCATCTGGATATCACTCAATCAAGGAGCGAACTCGACTTGATGGGGTCGAACTCGAAAAGTGTGGGGGCGAACACGGCATAAGGTAAGGGCGAACTCGAAGGGGCGAACTAGATATGGGGCGAACGCGGAGCAATTCATTATAAGGCATACTTTTTCGTCGCAAAAAATATAAATTTCGAATAAAAAGTTCTAAGAACAAATCTCTTAGCGTAAATTCTCGGATCTCAGCAAACTATGGTAGCAAATGCGTTAAAAAGATGAGTCAAACAAAGCAGTCGGTGAGAAGAATGATGATTTGTTAAATGTAATGAAAAACTTTGTAAATTGCTTCGCCGTTTTCTACAATTAAACAATAACATAAAACTATCTTTATTTGAGAGTTTGGGAGTTTCTGAGGTGCGGAACCTTCACGGAAAATATTTCGTGTTTCACATGAATTTGGTGATTCAAGAAGCTCGTACGATTTTAAATCAGTCTATCATATCGATAGAAAAGACGAGCTCATCAAACACTCTGTGAAATTCCTACTACAGGAGGAATTAATTGGTGTTTGCATTTTTTGATGTATCTGTCATCGGTGTGATGAACACAGTTTAAATGCTCTTATAGGGAACCTTAATACCTCAAAAACTTTGACCGGGGATGGTCTTCTAGCGCTTTTTTTATAATTTGTTTTTGCACTTTGTTTATAAAAGAAATGTATAACTGAAGAGCTCCCCTGCGGCTCTTTTCTTCGAACGACTATCGTGAACTGAGGGAATTCATGCAAATTTAAGCTGAGAAAAGCCATTCTTGTTTTGCGTCAATGAGCAGATTTGTATTCGTTTTCGAAAGTTTTCTAAAGGTATAATGAAATAATGTTTTTAAATTTTGCAAGCCAAGTTGTTTGAATTGCTTAGCTATGGTGCATAGAATCATCGCTTTATTTCCGTCATTTGTTTTCTGAAAACAACTCATTTATCTGTTCATTGTTTTAATTCATTAATTTTCTTTTCTCGTGTCGAGTTAAGTCCACACTCATAATTTTTCTGCTGTTGAAAAAATATTGACCATAGCAACAGGGTTTTAAAACACTGAAAATATATATTTGAATAAATTTCAGTCTAAGGAATCCTTGCTAGGAGATTGATTATGAAAGAGCACAACATTGGAAAATTGCATGAAGCTTCTGTACAAAGGTTTTGTTAAGGATCATCTCAATTCAGCTATTTGTTCTTTGGCAAGTTTTGAAGCCTCCCATTCGAAAAGCAATATTTCAAAGGATTTTGCGTCAAAAGTTTTATTTTTTCAATCCCACCCAATGGTTAAATTATAAGAAGACGGGCTACCCTATTTTTATAGACAGATGTTTAAAACAAGTACAAATTGGTCTATTACAAATGCCAGCATTGTCCTTCTATAAAAATAACTTCGCTTAAGTTGGCTAAGAGCAGCCAATTTTTTTTTCCATGCAAATTATCGAATTCCCGTCTGAACAAAACAACGAAATGTTTTTGACAGAATTTATTATCCGTCTATGTAAATATGAGCTGAGCGTTAGGATTGAGGTGGTTTTTAATGAAGCAATTCTTCATCGTAGCAGTTCTTAGTTTTTTTGTAACCACTGCAAATTTCCGATATGGTTCGTCATGATAACACGCCTTTGTTAAAGACTATTAATATCTACAAAAGAAGTTTATAAGACTGAGGTTCCTTCCTTTAAATTCATATTTGTTGAGAGTTCAGGATTTTAGATTTTTTAAAACGAAACTTTATAAGCTCATTACATCCACTGTTGTGAATCAGCGAAATAGAAAGAAAGAGTGATGGAAATAAAATAGCTAGGGCTAAAGAATGAATATAGGGATAGGAAATGATTCGCAGTTTGCCACTCACCTTTACCAAACGTCAAGTGAGTCATGGAGGAAGTCCAGACTACGAATAATAGAGACGCTGAAAATTTCATGCTTCCTCAAGACAACGGGGCTCAATATTGATGCTTTCAGTATGCTGCAAATTCGTATCGACCACCTGCATTTAATAATGGATTAGATAATAGAAACCGCCCTTTTGATATTGAAAATGGGGTGTTAACAAAGTTAGCAGATGACAGTCCTGCCCCTTGCAAAGTTATTGATGCAAATAACATACGTGGGTAACCGTTTTCAAGTCTGCGAATGAACACCTTTTTTCAATGAAACACTTTGGTTTTGAGGGGCTACGATTCCATAACTATTCATCAACACATTAGACTCTGGGATTTTGTCAAACAAATTTCCATAACATTAACTTCAACTGCTTCATTATCACAGTCAATGAGGTGCGTTTAAGAAAATAACATTTTAAACAAATTCTTAAGAACATTAAGTGAACATACTCCGATAATGCAGTCACATAAAAAGCCAAGCTACCTCGAGTTTCTGAGAAACAACACCTTAAAGTTTTCAATCCATATATTCAGCATTTTTTTTGTTTTGTTTTGTTTTGTTTTTTTTTCATTCTCAGGGGAAAAGTCCTTGCAAGATTGACTGAAGCGTCGATAATTGACGAAAAGAAATTCAGCTCCATCTTGCACGAAAGCCCCAATGACCATAATTTACAGACGTCAAACACACGGAACACAAACAATATGTTCGAAGCTCAAGGTCTTTCAACTTCAATAGAAATTCAAGTTGACAGTGAGGACAAACAAATTAGACGAAATGCGATGTAAATTTACATTGATATACCAAATACTTAAAATTTATTGCTAAATATTTTTAGTTTGACAGCTTTTAATGAGTCCGGTCGACAATGTAGTTGAAATTAATTAATGGCGCTGCAAACATGACTTTATTTTGTGATACACGGGTTCTTGAAATTTGCATACGTTCTCAAGTATTACTCATAGTTTATTGAACTGTCCACTGTCTTTTCTTAAGGAACCTTAAATCAACACGCAATAATGGCTCGCAATTATTATTTTAAAAGTTCCTATTCTCGTAAAATCGTTCGTTCTTCTTTCCAGGGGCTCGTCACCACAAGTTAGACAAAAAGCGCAACGATTTCCGTATTATTAGTATTCGATTGGTTTTTCCTAAAAATTTAAATGATTGAAATGATGCATATATGGATACATTTGCCAAGAATACAATTGCAACACATTCGGCAATGAGGATCTATGGGGAGTTTACTTTCTTTTCGCTCGTTACCCTAGGCGTCTACAATAGCAGCATTAGTTTCAGGCCGAGCGGAGGCCATTACTTTTTGTAGATACTATGCCGGATAAAAATGGTTTTCCCATCATTCTATTACTGCGAACATCCCCTCCCCTCCTCTCCCCTTTTCTCCCTTCCCTTGTTGGTTTCATGTTTGGATTTTTTTTTTGTTTGTCTTTTTGTTTTTTACCTATAAGCACTAACAGGGATTGGACTACAAAAGGTGCCCTCTTGCATCTGATCATAAATCAATGACAATTGATATTGATCATAAAATAATGACAATTATCATCCTATTATGAACCTTCCCCCGTAAGCATTCTAGATTACAATGACAAGATAGGTAAACTGAGAAAAAGAAGATTATTGCAAGTCTTAACTCGTCACTTGCTTCTTGTGACCGGCACCTTACATGACGCTCGTGGACGCTTCGATGCAGCAAAATCTTTACAAATTGGCTATTAGAACTTTGATGCCAGGGAATCTTCCCTTTCATTCATAAGGCTGTTAAACGAAGGATAAAAAAATTAATTGGCTGTTTTTCGTTTCTAAAAGTTTTGAAATTCATTATAATGAAAGGTGAGTGACGCTCAGCCGCAGGTTGGTGGTATCAAATAAACCCAAAGAAATGTCGTAATTTTACATGGGTGCCATCACAATTTTATTAGGGCCGGAAATCCCTGTAAAACACCACAGTATATATTTAATAAAACCATGCAGCAGTTCTTCACTAGCGTCAAATCTTCCAGTAGAAGTATTTTTTCTATACATTTATTCTGTACACGAGTAGCGTCCTGGACATTTAGGTGGTGCAACAAAACCTCAAATGTAATAGGACCCATATTTGATCACTGAAATGTCCAGTATGAATCTGCAACAGCCTTAGGGTAGCTGGGAAAAGCAGACCCTTCTGGAAATTTCATCATCTTCCACTGAAGGATGATCGTCATTCGACTAGCCTGAAAGAACGGTGTTATTTATGTCGACTATTGCATTTGTCCGGCATTCTTGCTCCTGCTGCTCCAACGAAACGATACCATCCCCAGGATCCATTGTCACGTGACATTTCATTGAAGACTGTGACGTAGGTGCCCCTTCTATCGGCATTACTCATGGCTTTGTAATTAATACATGGGTCGACTACAAAATTGAATGGTAATTGCAAAAAGACTATTTTATCATTTATACCTCAGTTGTTAGTAAGAATTCTTTGAGGAGAACAAAATTGTTAAGGCTCCATGAGTTCCAAGGAAAATACCACGCCCGCATTAAGTGTAAAACTATTTCACATTTTCAAATCATTTGATTACCATTCTTGACATATTCAGGAGTGCAAGAGAAGTCTCGCGAACGACGAGTAGTAGTGCGGGAGGTTTTTAGATGGTAGTTTGCTATTTTAATGGCATTAAAATAACTGCAATCGTAGTCAGTATTGTGAAGAAAACGTACTCAATAAGGAAAAAAAAAGGTGTGATTTGCAACGAGCATATAACAAAGTAACCCGAGTTTTCCCATAAGATTCGAGTTACTGCGGTTGGATGCTCTCCCAATAAAGTTGCAGAGAATCCGTTGGTGGGAAATGTCATTCTATATACAAGTTAACGTGGTAGAGGTTTCTATTCATCACTGTCTCCTGTGTATCTTTCCTTATCTGAGTAGTTGAGGGATGTATTAGTTTTGGTTAAGCTCGCATTCACGTCTTTGCATGGCTGAAAGGGTCTAACATGGTCACCCTTACAAGTACGATTGTAAGAGCATTAGTGTTGATCCATTCCACTTCTTCATATGGATCTCGACCATCATTGCTGACTTTTTCTGGACCATGAAAGAGAAAACATGAATATCGAAAACAACGAGAGAAAGCAAGATTTTTTTCGGTTTATCACCTTGGTCATAATAAACCGTTAATGAATTCGAACACTTTTTCTCATAGTTTTATTCATACAATTATACAGCCGTATTGTCACACTAAATGTCTATGTGAGCTCTGTTATAAGCCTTTTCCATGAGGTATGCAGGATTTTCCAAAGAATTAGGGGCCTTTCATTGTTTATCATCTGAAAAAGAGAGGAGGGAAGGAGAAAGATCACATGAGGGGTATCAGTCGTCCCCAAAAGAGCTTAAAAGGGGGAACGTGGCTGCAGAAAATTGACCTGCAACTGATTAACTTTTAATGAACGGGGGAGAATCAAAAGGATATGAGGGGGATGTAAGATCCAAATTGCTTGCTAATTATTTTTGTGTAATTTTGTAGTTACTTGTTTTCTTACTTATTTCTTCCTTAATTTTCCCATTACTCCTTTTTAGTGTTTTTTGTTGAGTTTGTTATTATTTCCTTACTTTAGTTACATCTTATTTGTTTCATTTGTACGTTTTTCATGGCGCACGTAACTACGCAGTCTACTTCAATTTTTAAGCATAATCACTTTTCTTAGTCAGTTTACCGAAAGCGCGACGTTCTCTGTCTTGAAGTATTTTTCAACTTAAAAGTTATTCGCTATTGCAATTACATATTACGCTTGATCAAGGTAAGTATTTTTCCGTTTCGTTTCGTTTGTATTAATTTTTGTTTGTAATTTATTAATCTTAGTCAACTTAACTTTTATTTAACATGTTTTTAGTTTCAACCCGCTGCTGTGTGTTAGCTATGAAAATAAAAACTCAGATTTTTAAAGATAACGCTATCGCAGTGACAGGGTGGCTAAGTAAATTTTATCTTGACCCTCAAGCAAGAAAATATTGAAATAAAAAAATAAAAAAAACACGGCATAACAAAACAGAACTTAAACGAAACAGATAAAAAAATTTCAAAATAGTATAAACACGGGTCAGTACGAAGAATTCAACCTACGCCCCAGCAGGAAATATGCACAATTATCCGTTTCCAGTCTACAAAAGACAATATCGCGACTGTGTATTTCCATGCTGTTCTGTGACGACACACTGAGATCATCGTCTGCGACATGCGTATCACGTGGTCTTATGACAGCTGGTGCACGCGATCGTCAAAACAATCCAATGGTTGGTATATTGTTTTCCAAAGAGAAAAAATGGTTCTACTGTTTTCAGTATTTTTCATGGTAGACTCCAAATATTTGTGTTTCAATGGAGCAAAAAACTGTCACATAGTAAATATCTCCTGATGAGTTAAATGCTAAGGAAATTAGACAAAGCGTAATTGAAAGGTTCGTTGTACGCATTTACTTCGGCTAGCTTTGAGACCATTTGTTTTTAGCACATAAAGCTGTTTTCATGCTTCGCCGTTCTGGAAAGATGGATGGGAATGTAAAGGTGCGACAAAATTTGGGCAAAGTCTCTCAGCTCTAGAAACAGCAAGTTTACGAATAATTTGGTAAGTGGATTTTTTCCGAGCTTACAGTATATCTGAAAATTTATTTATCTGAGACATCATCAAGAGAGCTTTCAATTGCATTTTGTTAATAGCGTCACAATAAGAAAGAAGAAAAGCATCGGTAAAATCAAAAGTTAGCATGTGGAATTACTCTCGCCATTTCAGCAGTAAAAGATACTGACTGGTCCTCAACAGCGGATGCACATTTTTGAGCAAAATAAAATAAAAGGACAACCAAGGATCGAAGAACTCAACTGCAACGATGAAGTGATGTATAGGGGCTACTTCCAGTACGTTCTGTGGTCACTGTAATAAACCTCAGTTTTATTGGTATGAGCTGGCCATGTTGGGTTCTTAATTACGTCACAGTTGGTTCTAGCGCATTCTTAAATGCTTAAAAGTAGTGAACGCCCATTTAGCAGGTATCAAAAAAATACAATGGCTCATAGAGGACATGCTAAATAAATTATCGCGCGATAAAATCAAATTTTGGCGCGATGTTGTTAGATTCGCGAAATCAAGGTTTATTGTACTGATTCATAGAACTGTGTGTCGAAGAAGTATTGCAAAGTACTGCTCAATGATCTTTTCTGGAAAATAAAACAAACTAGTGACCTCAAATCATACCTCCTCAACTGTCGCAGTCATTGTCGTCCACGGAGACAACGTGCGCGACAGCCCATCACGTGCGACCTAACAAGTTTCCCATTTGTCGCGCGATAATTTTTCATTTATCGCGCGACAATTTCTCATTTATCACGCGATAGTTTGATTTTATCGCGCGATTA
>CALNXJ010000070.1:832500-1292796 GCA_942486045.1 Pocillopora meandrina
TTGAAAAGAAACTCGCTTATGGTTTGCCTCATTTAATCAACGTTCAAGCATAAGAAAAAGACGATTATCAAATAAATCGTTTCTTAAATGACTCAGAGCTGTCTTAAAATATAAGATGTTTAGCGCTGGACATTAACGGTCTTTTTCGGGGCCTTAAGGTTTTTTTTTTTTTTCTTCCTCTTCTTTTGTTTCTAAATAAAGAAACGGACGGAACAATGGCATATATTTGTGTTTATTGGCGCCACATTGGACAAATTTCCAGATTTATAATTTATCGAAGGCGTTTGATTTCCGAGAAACGAAGAGGGCGCTTTGAACGCGGAAAACGACGAGATAGATTTTTGAGCCGTTCTAAGCCGTTATTCTTCGCTGCTCGGTAAAAGTGAAAGACATTCGTAAATTTCGACTGCATCTTCCCAAATGCTCACCGAGAAGGAGAAGTTCCCACGTTTTTGTTTGCTTCAAAAAAAATTTAGAGACAGTGTAAGAAGATTTTCATTCATTTTACGAGTGAAAATTATCCACCTGATTTTTTTTTTCGCTGAAAAAACTCCGGAAAATATCAAAACTGCTTCCTAGGCTTTTAAACTTTAGAAAATTTCCGTGGAGATTACCTGATCATAATGGTTAGACCAATTCCTACCACAAAGTTTGCGCTTTCGCTGTCTAAGTTGAAGTCTTTTTCAGTAGTATTATAAAGTTTGTGCCTTTATTTTGCACATCACTATTCCTCGTCAGTTTTTTTTTACAATTCCTGGTCAATTCGAGCGCTCTTATTGGTGTTATCGCACTTTTTGACGGCTTTAATGAGAATCAGCGACTTGATCCTAAATAATAGTAAATTTATCATTTCTTACAAACTTCACCCATATTTAAATCATCAAAGCGATAAGCCACACTTTCTATCGGTTTACCGGCTCAATAAGACAAATTATCCGAATTTGTTTAAACTACTGGGCTGTGCCTAATGACTTCTGAACAAGGGAATCAATGTGCTCGAAAAGTACTTTTCCGGCTATGTGATATATAATCCTAATAGAGTTACAAATAAATTATTTGATAATTTAATTTAATAAATTCACCAGCATAAAAATCTACCAGAAGTATTGATGATTATGATGACTACTGTAAACCCCTGAAGTATAAGTACCAAGAATCAATTAATGTAGTTCTTTGTTTTACATTCAGTTTATGCCACAGTAGCGGTAAGGACATGATGATGTTTTAGAAAGTTTGTAGATATAGTACGATCCACAGTATTTTACTGAAATCGATTTGCTCTTCTCGCATTTGTCAGGAAAACGATCAAAGCAAACTGTCATGGGAACCACAACATTGCCCACTCTAGGATGAGCATCTTTCAACCGGCCTGAATAAGTTGCACCACAGCCGTAATTCGTTTCCTTCTCAGTCGGCATTTTTGTTCCTGCAGCTCCCACAAAGCGATACCATCCGTCAGGGAGCTCCTTGTCACACAAATCAGTAGGCGAGTGATTTGTTATGGCACTGATCTTTCGGTTGGCCTCACTTAGGTTCTTGTAATGATGGCAAGGATCGGCTACAAAGTGAAATTACAATTGTGACAGAACCATAGTCATTAGAACCAATGATTATATATTTTTTTTACCGTTCTACAATTCTGGCAATTTACCAACAAGCTGCAGGACTTGCATTTTACAAGAGATAAGCTTGTGCTTTTGAAAGATATTTTCAGTCGACATGGGTAAGAAAGGTGATTTGAGAAATCACATGATACTTTGGATAACATGTCTCCATAGGAATCAAATAACCTGGAAAAATGAAAAAAATTTCAACCCTGTTCAAATTTTGTGTGCAGCCGAACACTTACATGATATATATGCACAGGATTTTTATTTTTGAAAAAAAAGATAGTTCATTCTTGTTGCCATTTTAACAACGGGTGCTAGTTCAAGACTAAAGACCTCATTCTAAAGTAAATAAATATTAAACTAGAAAAAAGTCCTAGTATAACATGTTGTAGGGCAAATCGGCCGACCTCAACATGTTGCAAATGATGTACGAAAACGTTTCGCCAGAGTATTTAATATCGCTGAAATGAAATACACATGAAAGGAGGTCAAGTAACCTGAATTTGGATGAAATGGACACGACAAAGCGACAAAATGGTTTGTAATCGCCACATGATCAGCAACGATTCAGACCGAGCCTATTGAATACTTGCCCTAACAAGTTGAAAGGCGTGAAAGAGACCAAACCTACCTTCACAGTTCAACCCATCTCCAATGTACCCAGGATTGCAAGTGCAGTTGTACGAACCCTGAGTATTAGTGCAAGAGGCACTATGATGGCAAACGTTTATTTTGCACTCGTCAATGTCTGGAAGACAAAAAACATACATAGCTCAGAATGGGAAATTACAGGAAATTTGTCAAATGAGTATTGTGAATCTGAAAAAAACTCACATTTACGTCACTTCAAGTGTTGACAAAGACTCATACCCTTTTCACAACGTTCTCCCTCGTATCCAGGAGGACATAAGCATCGATATCCTTTGAGTGTAAATCCAGACTGGCAAGTTGCTTTATTTTCGCAGTGGGAACTCTTGTCACAAGCGTTCTGAAGAAGGAAAAATAAATAGATAAAATGAAATAACAAAAGAAAGATGGACGGATTGAATAAAAGAAGAAACTCAATACAGAATGATCGAATGTACGAAAATTTGCATAAGCATTAATTACTGTTTATATGTTATTCCAAGGTCACAATTTTTAAAATCGATTTGCAGCTCACCTTCGAGCCACGATAATAAAAATTGACACTATTTGTCAACTTATTGTCATATTTCAGATGCGTGGCGTTATTTAGTTCACAGATGTGAACTGGGTCCGTATTCTCTGGATCTTTTTGAAGTTAATGCTGACACAGTTGTCGTTCAGATAGCACAAAAGCTCACAATCATCAAAGTTCTTGACTTTTCTTGTTTCGATAGTATGGTTTACCAGTCGTCTTTCAGCAAAGAAGTAATAGTCCGGAAACACCATTGCGCGCTCTAGCTCTAAAATAGACAAATTGAACTATGATTATAAGGCATTCTTTTCCGTCGCAAAAAGAATTAAATTTCGAGTAAAAAGTTCTAAGAACAAATCTCTTAGCAAAAATTCCCGGATCTCAGCAAAGGGAGTTAATTAGCGTTTGCTTCTTCAATATCGTTGTCATCAGTGCAATTAACCTAATTTGAATTCTCTTGTAGGGAGCCATTTTATATTTCAAAAAGTTAGACCAGGGATGTTCTTTGAGGTTTTTTTTTTTTCCTTAATTTAAACAGGTGCTTGATTATTGAGTGTTTATTAAAGAGATGTTTAGCTGAAGAGGTTCCTTGTGGCTTTTTTACTTCAAACTGTTATCGTGAACGGGGAAATTCATGTAAATCGAAGCAAAAAAAAAACATTCTTTTCTTGTGTCAGTGAACAGAGTTATATTAGTTTTTTCAAAGTTTTATAAACGCACAAATCTAAAATGAATTTTTACTTTTTGCAAACCAACGTAGGCTGTTAGAATAACTTAGCTATAGTGAATATAATCAACTCTTTATTTCCGTCGTTTGTTTCTGAAAACAACTCATTTATCTGATCATCGTTTTTATGTATTCATGTCGAATAAAGTCCACCCACACATTTTTTCTGCTGTTGAAAAATAATGATCACAGCAACAGGGTTTTACAAATTCTGAATAATACATATTTGAAGAAATATCAGTCAAGCTATCCTTGCAGTGAGACTAATTTTGAAAGAACACAAAATTGGAAAATTACACGAAGCTTCTGTGCAAAGATTTTGTCAAAGATCTTCTCAATCATCCTATTTGTTCTTTGGCAAGTCTGAAACCCTCCACTTCAAAAAAGTAATACCCGCAAGTATTTTGTGTCAAAGGGTTTTTTCATTTCCACAAAAATGGTTAGAAACTTATAAGACGGGCTACCCTATCTTCATAAACAAATTTTTAAAATCAGAAAACGTGGTCTATTACAAATGCCAGCATTTTTCTTCTATAAAAATGACTCCGCTGATGTTGGCTATAAGCCGCCAATTTTTCTTTCATGCAAATTATCGAATTCCCGTCTGCTCAACAACAACGATATGTTTTTGATAGAATTAATTACCCTTCCATGTAATTATGAGCTAAGCGATAGGATTTAAGGGATTTTGCATGAAGCAATTCTTCATTCGAGTAGTTCTTAATTTTTTTGTAACAACTGCAAATTTCCGATATGGCCCATCATAATAACGCTCCTTTGTTAAATACTATTAATATCTACGAAAGAGGTTTACAAGACTGAGGTTCCTTTAAAAATCATGTTTGTTCAATGCAGATTTTTAGTTTTGTCATAACCACACGTTATAAGCTCAATGCATCAACTGTTGTGAATCAGCGAAAGAGAAATAAAGAGTGACGGAAAATATGATAACACGGACTGAAGCATGAATATAGGGATGGAAAATAATTCGCATTTTGCAACTCACCTTTACCAAACGTCAAGTAAGTCGTCGTTGAAGTCCAGACTGCGAATGTAAGAAACGTTGAAAATTCCATGATTTCTCAAGACATCGGAGCTCAATATTGATGCTTTCAGTGTGCCACAAACTTGGTGTCGACCACCTGCATTTAATTATGGATTTAGTAATAGAAACCGGCCTATTAGTATTGAAATTGGGATGTTAACACAATTAACAGCCGTCAGTCCTGCCCCCTGCCAATAATATGCGTGGGTACGCGTTTTAAAGACCACGAATGAACACGTTTCCAATGTCTTCCTTTGTGCTATTTAGAAAGACTTTGGTTTTGAGGGGCTACGACTCTATCGGTGTTCATCAACAGATTAGTAAAAGGGCTTTTTCAAACAAATTTCCATGACATTAACCTCAATTGCTTCATAATTATAGTCATTGGAGTGCGTTTAATACCATAACATTATAAACATATTCTTAAGAACATTAAGAGAACATACTCCGATAATGCAGTCACATAAAAAGCCAAGTTCCCTCGAGTTTCTGAGAGGCAACACCTTTAAATTTTCAAGATCGATCCATAGATTCATTGTTTCTTTTTTTAATTTTTAATTGAAGTGTCAATAATTGACGAAAAGACAATTCTCACAGAAAAATGGTAATAAAATAGATCTTATTTACCGAAAGTTCCCCTCACGAAATCCTGCGCCAAAAAAACCTGAGCCCTGCATTCGCACAGTTCGCCTTCACTTTCAAAAAACATGAACTCTTAATTTAGACTATATCTTGAAATAAATCTGAAAGTACAAAATAAGCCACCTTCTCTAATGGATTGTGAGTCTTTTGTTCTAATTCGCAGAGATGAATAAGCGAAACTCCTTTTTGAATTTCGAATATCGTGTTTGTAGTTGTTATGGTGTACCACCCACTGCACTACATCGAGCAAAATATTTTGTCGTTTGGCCCTCCTATCTAGTCGAAATAATACAGGAACGCAATAATTTGAAGTCCTAAGTAATGAGCCATTTTATCTTCTGCGAAATTCATTAACGTCAAGATTGATTAATGACGAGTTCTAATAATCTCTTTAGTTTGAACAAACAATAAATCACCCTTAGTCGGTGGATATTAAGCAACAGAAATTCCATAAATTTTCTGAGCAACTTACGACCTATGTCTTGATACATCAGGATTGAATAAAGATTGTCTAAGCAGAACCCCTCAGAAACCTTTTAATAATTGAGCACGATCCAGTGTAGACAGCTGCTATACTTAATCCAGAGCCTTAGTGAGACGACGCTCTGAATGTTGTTTTAAGCGCCATCTTCATCTTAAAGATAATAGCAAATTGATGTTTGGAAAAGGTGTGCCGTAATTTATGATTGGATTCATCTGAACTATCCAGTATCGGATCGGGCCTCCAAGGCCTTCATTGGAAGGCCTTTTAAATTATAAGACATTTTCATGTTTTCCTCCGTTAGATAAAATTGGTGCAGACTTTAGGTTAACGAGACCTGTGAGCCAAAATTTGGTTCCCAACTCATTATTCTGATTGGGAGTCATGTAAATCAACTTCCATATTTTCTCAAGGTTCTTCTATTTTAAAATTATCATTTTTGTCATAATATGAACGGGCTGCATATCAGTCCAAGTTGGGGATAGGAAAAAAAATTGTAAAAGGAAATCTTTATTAGTACAGAAAAAAAAACAACCATATCTTTTCGCAAGTTGGATATTTCAAGTGAAGAAGATTTTTGTCATCAACTCTATTTTTCGTTAACGTAGATTGAACCCAAACAGCGAGCTTCGTCACCCCATTGATTTCTCTCTCATTGCTCTATAGAATTTCCTGTCGTTTCGAGTTTCACAATTTGTGACGAGCTTGGAACCGCCAGCACTGACTTTTTATAAATTAGCACTTTTCTCTATTTACGGTAATGATGGAACTACAATTTCAACAAGGGGTGTCATTATAAACGTAAACAAATATCGCCGAGAAAAGGTTCAAGAAGTATACCCGTTGTAGGAAACTAAAATTAGGGATAATGATCTTGTTTATTTTGAATAGCCGAGGCTGTTTTTTCGCCAAAAGTTTGTTATACCCACATTTGGAAGCTCGGTATTTTTCATTTTCGTTTTATTTCAACCACACAAAAATAGAGGAGTTAAGGGTGGATATCCAATTTATATCATGGAATGAAAGTCAAACTCAAGTTATCCTTGCATTAAGTTTGATCATTTCTTACCTTTAAAGGTCCAACGTTCTTTGGTGCCCGACTTTGGTTAATTGAGCTAAACGCGTTTTCTTTTATTACTTTCTGGTAGCTATGGTTACGATAGAAACTGTTGGATTCAAGCCAAGATGATCATTAATATTAGAAATGAACTTCCCTCTTCCTGTTTGGGCTCTTTTCATAATAAGCTAAATTGGTAAAATAATACCAGGTGAAAACTGACTGGAGTAATGCGTCTTAAACTATAAATTGTTATTACTAATTCCTCGAAAGTGTTGCCTGTGGTCAGGTGCCAAAGGCGTTATAATTAATTTCACAAAATGGTTAAAAGCTTATGAGACAGGCAACCCTACTTTCATAAAAAAAATCGAAACAAGAAAAAGTGGTGCATTCCAAATGCCAGCTATGTAAAAATTACTTCGCTTAAGTTGGTCAAGAGTGACCAATTTTTCTTCCATGCAAATTATCGAATTCCCGTCTACTAAACAACAACAAAATGTTTTTGATAGAATCAATTACCCGTCGATCCATAGATTTAGCGTTTTCCTTTTTTTTTTCTTTTCTTTTCTTTTCTTTTTTCATTCTCAGGAGAGAAGTTCTTACAAGATTGATCGAAGCGTCAATAATTGACGAAAAGCAATTCATACTAAATATGAAATTCTACGGTTAATGGTAATCGGTGTGAAGGTTAGACAGGTTAGCGTAAACTTATCATGCCGTTTGCAGTTTTACAATTATGACGAGTTTGGAACCGACAGCACCGACTTTTAATGTGGCATTTTTCTCTTTTTATGGTAAATGACGAAAATACAATTTCTTTAAGGGCTGTCATTACAAACATAAAGAAATATCACTGAGGAAAGGTTCCAGAAGTAAATCGTTTGTAGTAAACTAATAATCAAGGATAATGAACTTGTTTATTTCAAGTAGCTGAAGCTGTTTTCTCGCCAAATGTTTTTTAAACTCACATTTAGAACCCCGGTAATTTTTTGTTGTTGTTTTTTTTGTTCAACTACACAGAAATAGAGGAGTTAAGGGTGTATATCAAATCCTATCATGGAATGAAAGTCAAACTCAAGTTCTTCATGCTTTCAGTGCATTATTATTTAATCGATTACAGTATGTATACAGTTAAATTATGTTGATGCGACTGGAAAGACATAATTTTATTTTCCGTCATCCATAATTTAAGGCTCTCAGAGAAAATCCAAATGATCATCTGTGCATGACTGGCAGGAAAAAGTTTGAAGTTCTGTGTTTGACCCCGACGTGAAACGTGACACTGACATTGGCTGAAAACGTGAGTATTCTTTTCAGTCTCCTCTGCTATCTAAACGTTAAATATTCCCGGGAGACAATTTAAAATAATTTTCATCGCTTTTTTGGGTCTCGACATGAAAATGATTCCAAATTTGCAACTCACCTTTACCAAACGTGAAACAAGTCACGAATGCCATCCAGATTGAGAATGTCAAAAATACAGGATCATAAGTTACCAGGATCACTAGCCTTCGATAAAGGACTAAACAGTGTTATAACATAGCTTTACAAAAGCGCCTCCTTTTATCGGCTAACATACGCTTGATCCATTTGCTCGTGGCTTCCATGCTGAAGTCAGTTTGTTTTTCTTTGTTTTGCTTTTTTCTTTTTGTTTTTTTTCTGCACGAGACAAAAGATGTTTGATAGTTTCAATGTTACACAAAAGATATGGTTAATTTGCAGCGTGCGACCATCGAGTTATAGATGCACTTGGGAGGTTTGCTAAACACTAAAAAGATTACAGTTACACAAGCTATCGACTCGTGCGACTCTTGCGCTTCTTTCGTCCTTAGCAACGTCGCACCTGCATCCATAACTTGATGGTGGCCCGCTGCACGCTAACCATTCCTTAATAAACGAGTCGCTTTTTATGAAAGATAGCATGTCAAACAAAGTTGGTAGCTTTATTCCTGAAGTTATTGATGCAAATGATACGCACACGTTTAAATTTTAAAATTTAAAATTATTAAGACTGAAACGAAGAAAAGACTAAATTATTCATAGCTTAACTTCTCTTGAAAGCGTATCAGAATCCTTGAGAAAGAATAAACCTTTGCCCAATCAAAGTTATCCTGATAAGCGGTTAAAATGGATTAGAGATTCTCTCTTTGTTTCAAAAAATTTCAAGACCTATCGATCCTAAGACAATATATTGAATCATTTATAACTGAGGCCAAATAATTTCACTTCCGGCCTTCTCTCTTGGTCAATAAGTAAGTTTTTATTTACCGATTGATAGGCAGTTTCATGTTCCTGTTTAAAGTTCTCGGTTATTAATCATTCTATCAGCCCCCAGACCCAAAAACATCACGATGAAATAATGATCAACGCTAATAGGCCTTATTGTTTGCTGCTGAAGTCACCTAGTAATTATAAATGACGACCGTTTTTACCTAATGGGCTAATTCAAATTAAATCTAAGCTGTCGAGTCCAAACACCGCACAGAAATAGTGCGAGATCCTTAAGGAGGGTAGCTTATAACATAAATCCGATTCGCGAGCTTTGATAATTATATTTCATTGGCAACCAAAAATAACTCTAACTGTTTGCGGCATCGTTTAAATAAGAGAAACTGAGCTATTGGGAAGAAAAATCGTGTGACCGATGCCTCTGTTGTACAGGGTGGAGCAAGACAAAAATTAGCCCAAAGAAATAGAGATCCAGCAGTTTTATTTCCCCTTTCAATATAACCTCCGAGTCCACCATTAAGGTCACAAGAATAAAGGAAAAGATCACTAACTGAAGAGGCTCATGATTGCTAAAAACATTCCCCTGTTAAAGCCTTAGGAAATGTATCAAGAACTGCTTGGAGAAAATGTAGACTGATTTCTGGGTGTGAGGGTTGATGTCAAATCACTAGCATTACTTTTGAGATTTTTCTTGCAAATTGATCAAAGAATAGGTAGATTCATTTCAGCAATCCTTACCACGAAAACAAAGATAGGCTAAAGCTGATGACTCGTTTTTAATCATTAGCAATAACGCATGACTTTTGACATAAAAGTTAGGTCTCAAAAGTCACAAGTCATTGCTATTCCTATTTATATCCTGACTTCGTAATCTTAATACAAAGTTAAACCCAGCCGCGAGGGATCTATCTGTTTTCAAGACACTGCACTCAGCTGAGATTTATGCAGTTTCTCTCTTTTTCCTTGTACACCGTGGTGTACACGTTACACTGAACATTCAGGTGCGAAATATTTTATGTAAGGTAAAAGTTTTTTTAAAGCTTTTGCAATTTTCTTACAAGTATTGATTAAATTATGTCTGCCTTTCCCCTCTATGTAAACAGATTAAATAAAAAAATGCCGAGACTACAGAATTTCCTCTAAATAAACCCTCAGGGTTTATGCATATCCTGGTAAATTTGTTCAGGTTCATAAGGAAGTTAAGCTGTGCTTTTACTCCCATTAGACTCCGTTTTCTACTTTCGAGTCGGGCATAAGAAAAATACAATTAGCCAGGGAATCCTGCGAAGTTTATTTCTGTACAACTCTTAGTGTTCCTAGATTATTAAAATACTTTGTAATGACTTCTTTTTTGGAAGTCTTAGCTCTGCCCTAGTGAATTACAAGCATTGGAAAAAAGGCTGATTTTTATAGACAGATCTATCCAGTTCTATGCTATATCGCGCATTGCAAAACTTCTGACGCTACAAGATGCCTTTAAAATGCTATTTACAACTTGCGTCTACTCATACTAGCTAGTATTTATACACACAACATGTTCGTGATGTTGTTTTGTTTTTAAAGGAACTGTCAAGCTGACAATTTCAGCACAATCAAGAAAAGTGCCATCTCATTTTCCAATTAAATCGTCATGAAAATTGTCATAACGTCCTTTATATTGCGAACATGACGTAACAAGCTGTATCGTGTCTCTTTGAGAATCTTATCAGTTACTGCAATTACCTCAGATTCTGAATCAATCGAAGAGCGATTCAATTTCATTAATCTCGCTGGTTTCGAAAAAAAATGGGAAACTGGTTGAAATATGTTTAAACGATTTATTTTCTTATTCTGCGCCTGCAAACCGATATGACAATTTGAAATAGTGTAGCAGGAATTTAAAAAGTGTTTCCGTCACTTTCAAGTTATATTTCCATCAGTAGGTTCATATTATGACACGCCTTGGTCGGCAACTGATAAAGACCACAAGTAAACACGGTCAATAATAACTGTTGAGGAAAAGGAGAAAACGAGTGAGCTAAACAACTCTTGTCCTGTATTCTTTGAGAATCGCCTTTCGCCATGTCTTACTATTTACTATGCCGAATGATGTTTATTATTGTCTAGGATTTCACTGATACAGATTTTTCCTCTTGTTTTCTTTTTATTTCTTTTCTTTTCTAAAGTTTTTTTTCCTTCTTAATTTCATTAGCAACCAACCTCTTCTAATTATTTCATGTACTAAGGAGATTTGTTAATGCAAAAATTCTAGAATGTCACTAGCATAGACGTTCTACTATATTAAAAAACGCTTACTTTAAAAGTAAGACTGCGTAAAATCCTTGAAGTTCATTTACCTTAGAATTAATGTAAAATCTTTATTTCTTTGAAGTTTTCGCTTTGCATTCAGTCTGTAGCACAATAGTGCGAATCACAAGCAAGTGGTTGAAAAAACTTGTAGGTGAAGTAGGATCCGCAGTTTTTAACGGAAATATCATTTGACTGTTTGCAGTTAGCAGAGCGATCACTAAAGCAGACAATCCTGTTAACTTAACTATCTTCCACTTTAGGATGAGCAGTCTTTAACCAGCTTGACCAATTACTTCTACATCTGTATGCTGACACGTTGTTGGCATTTTTGTTCCTGCAGCTCCCACGAAACAATACTACCCCTCAGGGAGGGAATTGTCACCCACCTCTTGATACTGGGGTGTTTCGTTATTGGTCTCTATCGGCATCACTCAGGCTTTTGTAATTATAACACGGACCAGCTAAAAAGTAAAATGATAATCATGAGAGGACTGCAATCATTACGTATGATCAATGCAACACGTTTTCCGCAGTAACGTTCTTTAAGTATAGAAGTTTACCATTCTGTACAAAAAAAAAACAATTATGCAATACGCCACACGTAAACTAGCTCTTGTAAGGAAAGTTTACTCGAAGTTTTTCGATAGCAGGATATCCAAATTCGCGTTTTCTAAGAGCGCATTGAAAAAAAGAGGTAAATTTAAGGTACACCTAGTGTGATGACAAACTACCTTCATTTGGCCAAAAATGGCCCCCTGAACGGCAATGATTTAGACCAAGTCTATCCTTGACAAATTGACAGTCATGGAAAAAGTAAAACGCAGCTTCACAATTAAAACCATCACCGACGTAATTAGGGTTACAAGGGCAATTATATGAACTCTACGTGTTAATACAAAAGGCATTCGACAACAAAAAAAAAAATACATGTTATCAGGTTCAAAAAAAGATTCCAAAGTTTTTAACTCTATTGACTGTACCTGCACAATCCCGTCCATCTTCGACATATCCAGGTTTGCATGTGCACACGTATGATCCGTGTGTGCTATTACACGCAGCGTTCACGTAGCAGAGAAAATCAACAAATAAGTTGACGAAAAGAGGAGAAGCAGAATAAAAGAGAAAATACTGCCAGTGTTTTGCTATAAAAAGATGTTAGATGCAAACGTTCAAGATGTGGACAAAAAAAAACCAAACAAACAAACAAACAAACCCAAACAAGCAAAGGGAACAAAACGAAACAAAAGCAGGTGGACAAACAGCAAATCAAACAATACAGTTTATTTTAAAAATGAGAAACATCAAATGCGAAAAATCTAATGCTTCTTAACCAACTTACAGAATATTCTCATACCTGCATTGAAATCATAGATTATTTTCTGTTATGTCTTGTGCTATTCAAAACCTATTCAAAACCTACCCTTTTAGGTAGTAAGCCAACATGCAATAGAGAATAATACATGGGCGTGGGTAAATATGGAATTTGTCTTCAAGTGTTTAGCTCGATAGCTCACGAGTGAGCACGGCGAACGAATCAGATGTCGAGTCAGACATCTACAAGCAACCATGTATTATTTTGTTTATCATAAAAACACAATAGCCCTTTACTGACAAGAAAAGTCAACTTTATCAATGAATGATAATTAAAGGATAGACAATCCCCAAATAAAAATCGTAAAGTGCGTTGGCCATAAAACTCAAGATGAAAAAAATTCGTTGAAACATTACAAAAACAAACAACGGACGTAATTTTAAACAAACAAAATTCTCAGGTATTGACTTGGTCCTACCTGACATAAGAAATAATTCAGGTGAACGGCCAAAATCGACCTGTGGCAAATCTTCCAGTTGTCGATTGTTGTTATCAGCCGCGAGAAATGCCTTTTTATACGAAGTTTTCGGTTTTTCTTTACGTATTTTGGTTCCCTTCTCCCTCTAGGAAAGCCAAATGGCGATATGAAACAAACGTTAAAAAATTACATTATTTTTCCCTTGTGTTGTCACGGCTTTTCTCAGGATTAGAAATCCTTGTCTAACACCGTAGTTTATGTGATAAAGTAAGATTACACGCATACGAGTCCAGGGATAGAAAATGATAATCAGTTTGCAACTCACCTCCATCAAACGCCATGGATCCTATAAATGCAGCCTAGAATGAGAACGCGAAAAGCACAAACTTTTCCATGCTTCCTTAGAAAAAGCAGACCTGGATTTGCATGTTTTCTGCTCACCACAAAGCTGGAGTCAAATAACAGCTTTTAATATCAGATGAAACATTACAAACCGACCCGTTTATATAAAAGATCATGAGTTAACAGTCGCCAATTTGATTCATACTTAATGTTGATTCAATAACATGCATTCCACTATATGTGAACAAAAACCTCTCAGACGTTTTCCATTTTACTTTGGGGGCACTGTTCGTTGTTAACAAAAAAAAGGAGACGCAAGGGATTTTTTAAATTTTATTTCGATTTGTCATAGCATGAAGTTCGATTCTCTTATTAATACAATCGGTGGAGTGCGCTTTAGACAATGTCACTATGAGAAAATTCTTGAAAAGTATAATAAATGGCAGGTGAACATACCCAAAGAAAGTAGTGACTTAGACGGTCATGTTTTTTTGAAATTCCAACTCGAAGGTAAGACACCCTAAAAGTTCAGCGCATTTTTTTCGGCATGGGCCAGATTCTGGGCTTTAGCAAATGAACGAAAGAGTGGGTGCTAAAAAGACGGTGGGTGTCAGTCAGACAAACCGAAAAGGGAAAAAATATGAAGGGAGGAGAATTTGCAATCCTCTCCCCGGTGATTTCATTTCGACGTCAACTTGTCAAAAACGCGCTAGTCTTCATCCTTAATTTTTATTCAGTATGCTGGGCACGCACTAAGGGGAACTGAAGCTCCCTCCTACAACTGTCACGTTTAAAAAAAGTCTCATACGTTGCGCTGGGACATACGCTCACATGTAAATGCTAATCATTGGACCAGTTAATGTTTTCCATGTTTGTTTTTATTGTGAACCTCTCAATTTGTATACGTTCCGTCTCTTTTGATTGGCTAGCACTGACTAGGTAATTGAGTTTCCTTGGCTGTTAGTTTAAGTACCTATTTACCCTCTGGCTCATTGACGTATCTTCTCATTTTGTGAGCTTTTTTGCTTCACATTTCGTCTGTCCCGCAGAAGCGATTTGGACAATCTTTTGGCGCAAGAAGTTTGTATATGTAATATAATCCACAGTTTTTCACAAAAATTGACCATTTTTTCCTACAACCAGTAGAGCGATCACTAAAGCAGACCATCCTGTTAACTTCACCATCTTCAATTGTGGGATGAGCAGTCGTCAACCAGCCTGACCAGTTTGTGCCACATCTGAATGCTGGCACACGCTTTGTTGGCATTTTTGTTCCTGCAGCTCCCACAAAACGATACCATCCCTCAGCGAGTTGGCTGTCACAAAACGTTTGTCCAGATGCTATCGTTATGTAGTTTTCGTTTCGATTGGCGTCACTCAGGTTTGAGTAATGATGACAGGGATCGGCTAGAAAGGAAAATAATAATTTTAAGAGAATAACAGTTATTATAGAATCAATTATAACATACATTTTTCCACATTCATGTAATTCCAGCAGTTTACCAACCAGCAGTAGACCTTGCATTTCACGAGAATGATAATAACTATTTCTCATATGGCTTTGGTTTGTTGCCGATATAGCGTACGCTCTGAATGGCCAAGAGCGAGATCAAAGCAGGGCATTATACAATGGTAATGCCCACGGGCAACACCATGGAAATGATAAAGGCCGACTAAAAGTCTAAGGAGTATATTCGATTATAAGTATTTAAAAGCTGTGAAAAACAGCGAATGTACAGTTTTAAGTTACTTTCGAGATGATGGACGAGGTAAACAAACCAGAATATATTTGATCTCACATCTAATATATGAAACCGTCAAAACTCGCAGTGAAAGCCATAGCGAATACTGAAATATTCTGAGCAGTGTATTCCGAAACATTTGTATTTTGTTTTCCCAAAGGGCAGTACGAGTTTGTACTATATTGAAGCAGTTTTCTGTCTTTTTTTTAATGCTTTCCAGCTGACCATTTCCAATTGTCTTGAAAGTCCGACAAATTTTCTCTTATCGTGTTCTATCGCCTCTATATTGATGTACTTTTTTTAAAGGCTGTAAATGAATCGTTTTTCCGGAAAATAAATGTGTTCTTGACGGTATAAGTAATACACTGATGTAGTTTACTGATTTATTTAGCTTCACCTAAGGTTTAATTTGAGTCGACGAATGCATGGGTAAATTCGCGCATCGCCGGATGGAAGTCGACGACTTTCGCTTGAATAAATTTGTCGTTTCTTTAATTGAGAAGCCATATATGTAAATTATGTGCAAGTAAAAGTTTACTTCTTTTGAGAAAAGCAACCTCTTAATCTAAGTCCCTTCTTTATCAACAGCGTATCGAATGATAGTTGAAGGCAAATACGCGACTTTCTTTTTACTGCTCAAGTTTACGTTGGGATTGGCAAACTCTGTACCAGGTTCCCAAAAGGGCGCCTTGTTCAATGCAGCCTCCATCTTTGTTGTTGTAGAGTCTCGAAAGTATCCTGAAAGTTACGCAGGTTTAAAGAAACTCTCTTATTTACCTCTCAGAATAAATGTCCGATACTGCCTGCTTTCTTCTTCTTGGCTCAATTTTTATGGGAAAAAAAGTGTAGATTTACTCAGAAATAAACGTGGAAGAGACCAATTGAGGTGCACGCTCAAAGTCATTTTCGGTGTCACCAGATAGACACATGCTATCAGAAGCTATTCATTAACTGCAAGGTAAAATGACCAAGGGATATCTCTATATTCAAAGAAATGCTATCCTTGGTTTTCAGAAGAAAAAACGAACGAATTTCTTACGTTTACACTTCTTGCGATAGATTCACCACGCACTAATCGTTGTTTACATGACTTTACGGCCATATTCTTGCGTAGCGTTGCGCTAAAAATCGTGAAAGATGAATAATTGAAAGAAAAAATCTCCGATCGAATAATACCTTAGGCACATATCAACACTGAAATAATATTTACTGGTCTAAAGAATAGCCCGACTCTCGCCAAGCATCACTTGAAGTTGACAAGTTGTGTTTTGCAGCCAAAACCCCTATCGCTTTTGAAATTGCATTTTTCGATATCCAAAAGCTAATTCTGTCGCTTTTAAGTCTTTGTAAATCTCTATCACTTGCCGAATTGAGTATTCTTCGGCATATTCAGTTTTCATTTGGCCTCAAACAGACTATCTTGATCGGAATGGAGTGGAAGGTCAAGGAAACATTGACTGGCAACTTGTTCGCCGGTAGTCCTACACGAACTTACCAAACAGTTTCGGCCGGCCACGAATTCTAAAAAAAATATTTTTCTTTAAATTGTGTTCATTTTGAGATGCCTACGGTCATTTTTATTTTCCCATACCACACAGATCCATGATCTTCTCGGCCCATCATGGGCTCATCACGGAAAGGGACAAAGTTTACAAACATACAACTTTAAAAGCATTTGAACTCTTCAACTCCCTGAGAGACCTGGTGCTGGGTTGCCAAATCACAGCGTTCATTTGCACGCAGTATGAGCAAAGTCGCGTATCAAAGATACTGCTAACATAGTTTACATAATTATGACAGATTTAAAAATATGACTGAAATGAATTAAAAGTCTATCCAATGCAAACTCTAGAAAGATGAAAGACATGGCAGAAAATAAATGTAGCTTTACAGTTAAAACCATCCAGTTAAAAAGTTTTTAAGAAACCAAGCGTACCTTTGCATTCAAAACCACTTCCCATGTATGTGGGTTTACAAGAGCAGTTGTATGAGCCCTGAGTATTAATACAAGAGGCATTCGGATGACATTTGATCATTTTCGAAGGATAAGTCTCACTGCATTCGTCGATGTCTGAAAGATAATGTGCATACTTTGTCAAGATCAAGCTGAAATAAATGTCATTACAAGATAAAATAAACGATATTAGTGTCACGATAATCTTCTGTAACCTTTTAACACCAGTACTGATTATGAAATTACTAGAATGTTCCCCTAAAAACATGGAACTAAAATGGACTAGTTATCGATTCAAATAGTTGTATAATGAAAATACTTTCAAGCCCTAATTAAATTATCACCTTCAGTTGAAATAATTGCACTTTGTTAAGGATTGCAAAGTTTTGAAATACATTATTGTTTACTCTCAAAAGTCTTCTGAGAAGGCAACATTGCAGAATTCTATGACGCTGGTGTATACAGAGTCACCCGCGAATTTTGAACGTCGACTTCGGACTAGTTTAGAGGGGACAGATACGTCATCCCTCGCCCACGCGAAGTACGAATGGGGAAGGTTGAAAATAAGGAATATAGCGATTGTAAATACAGATAAATGAAACTCGAAGTCGCAAAATTTAACCCTCGTAGTCTTTCAACGCCAATTTTTGTTACAAAAAAACAAGATTTTGTACAAAAAAAAGATCTATGACAACCTGAAACGATAAAGCGTCAGCCATCATTATAGTACGAAACAAAAAAATACATTTTCAAGCTCTTATTATGGAGCGTACATATTAATTACATTTAAGGTTTTTTTTTTTTGTTGTTTTTTGTTTTTTTTGTTTTCTCATTTTGGTAACAAGAGCTTGTTATTTCTGAACTCTCCTTGCAGTTACTCCATTGAGCAATCAACATACATATGAACTCCTCTTATGTGAATCAAATTCACCTGTGCAATTTTGCCCATTTCCAGTATATCCAGGCTGACAATCGCACACATGTGATCCAAAGGTGTTGGTGCAGTTTGCATTCTCGTGACAGGAATGGTTTCCTTTACACTCGTCAACGTCTATAAATTAACAGATAGAAAAGAGGGTATCAAAATTATGCAAAACTTGTCGCGCAGAAGCCAGCACCGTGTTAAACGGTGCAACCCATGGCTGTCTTCAACCTTTTGCTGGCTTCTGATCGAGAACGCGAGATTGTCGTACATGAAGAAAACTAGTTGTCTATGTAAAAAGCTATAGCTTTTTAACATTTAGTCTCAGGCAAGCAGGCAAGCAAAAAACCAAAACAAAAGAAAACGAAAATATACAAACGAGCGAGCGAAGAAAACAATACACACGCTCGATAAACTATAGTAAAAAAAAAAATTATGTTGGGAGGATTCAGCGCCTAATACTTTGAGACAAATTCACGTCACTTTCAGCAACTAAAGAACAGTTGTCATACCAGCATTGAAAATCAGAAAAAAATCTCACATACGTTCATTTCAAGTGTTAACTTAGACTCCTACCCTTTTCACACTGTTCTCCCTCGAATCCAGGAGGACACAAGCATCGATATCCCTTGAGTGTAAATCCAGACTGGCAAGTTGCATTATTTTCGCAGTTGGGACTCTTGTCACAAGCGTTCTAAACAAGAAGTAAAATGAAGATGAAAGAAGAAACGAAATACCGAATGATCGAATACACGAAAATTTGCATAAACATTAATTATTGTTATTATATTATTCAAAAGCGACAATTTCGAAAAATCGATTTGTAACTCACCCTCGACCCACGATAATAAAAATTGCCATCAGTTGTCAAGTCACTGTCGTATTTCAGATGAGTGGCGTTATTTAGTTCACAGATGTGAAGTGGTTCCTTATCCTCTGGATCTTTTTTGAAATTAAGACTGACACATCCGTCGTTCAGGAAGCACATTAGCTCACAGTCATCCAAGTTATTGACACGTTTCTTTTCAATGGTGTGGTTTACCAAATATCTTTCAGCAAAGAAGTAGTAGTCCGGAAACACCATTGCTCGCTCTCGCTCTAAAATAGACAAATTGAAATATGATTATAAGGCAAACTTTTTCGTCACAAAAAAATTAAATTTCGAATAAAAAGTTCTAAGAACAAATCTCTTAGCAAAAATTCTCGGATCTCAGCAAACTATGGTAGCAAATGTCACACAAAGCAGTCCGTGAGAAGAACGATGATTCGTTAAATGTAATGAAAAACTTTGTAAATTGCTTCGCCGTTTTCTACAATTAAACAATAACATAAAACCATCTTTATTTGAGAGTTTGGGGTTTCTGAGGTGCGGAACCTTTACGGCAAATATTTCGTGTTTCACATGAATTTGGCGATTCAAGAAGCTCGTAGGATTTTAGATCAGTCTATCATATCGATTGAAAAGACGAGCTCACCAAACACTCTGTGAAATTCCTACTACAGAGGGAATAATTGGTGTTTGCATTTTTTGATGTAGCTGTCATCAGTGTGATGAACACAGTTCAAATGCTCTTATAGGGAACCTTTAATACCTCAAAAACTTTGACCGGGGATGGTCTTCTAGTGCTTTTTTTTTACAATTTGGTTTTGCACTGTATATAAACAGCTTGACTATTGAGTGTTTATCAAAGAAATGTATAACTGAAGAGCTCCCCTGCGGCTCTTTTCTTCGAACGATTATCGTGAACAGAGGTAATTCATGCAAAATTAAGCTGAGAAAAGCCATTCTTGTTTTGCGTCAATGAGCAGATTTGTATTCATTTTCGAAAGTTTTCTAAAGGTGCAAATGTATAATGAAGTATTTTTTTTAATTTTGCAAGCCAATGTAAGTTGTTTAAATTGCTTAGCTATGGTGCATATAATAATCGCTTTATTTCCGTCATTTGTTTTCTCAAAACAACTCATTTATCTGTTTATCGTTTTAATTCATTAATTTTATTTTCTCGTGTCATATAAAGTCCACCCTCATCATTTTTCTGCTGTTGAAAAAATATTGACCATAGCAACAGAGTCTTAAAACTGATTATGAAAGGGCACAAAATTGGAAAATTGCACGAAGCTTCTGTGCAAAGGTTTTGTTAAGGATCATCTCAATTGAGCTATTTGTTCTTTGGCAAGTTTTAAAGCCTCCCATTCGAAAAGCAATATTTAAAAGGATTTTGCGTCAATGGTTAAATTATAAGGAGACCGGCTACCCTCTTTTTATAGACAGATGTTTAAAACCAGTACAAATTGGTCTATTCCAAATGCCAGCATTGTTCCTCTATAAAAATAACTTCGCGTAAGTTGGCTAAGAGCGGCCAATTTTTTTTTTCCATGCAAATTATGGAATTCCCGTCTGCAACACAATAACGAAATGTTTTTGATAGAATTTATTACCCGTTCATGTAAAAATGAGCTGAGCGTTAGGATTGAATTGGTTTTATATGCAGCAATTCTTCATCGTAGCAGTTCTTAGTTTTTTTGTAGCAACTGCAGATTTCCGATATGGTCCATCATAATAACGCACCTTTGTTAAATACTACTAATATCTTCAAAAGAAGTTTACAATACTGAGGTTCCTTCCTTTAAAATTCATGTTTATTGAGTTTAGGAGTTTAGATTTTTTTTTAAAACGACACTTTATAAGCTCAGTGCATCCACTTTTGTGAATCAGCGAAATAGAAATAAAGAGTGATGGAAAACAAGATAGCTCGGGCTAAAGTATGAATATAGGGATAGAAAATGATTCGCAGTTTGCTACTCACCTTTACCAAACGTCAAGTGAGTCATCGATGAAGTCCAGACTGCGAATATTAGAAACGCTGAAAATTCCATGCTTCTTCAAGACAACGGAGCTCAATATTGATGTTTTCAATATGCTGCAAATTCGTGTCGACCACCTGCATTGAATAATGGTTAAGTAATAGAAACCACCTTTTTGTTATTAAAAATGGGGTGTTAACAAATGGAACAGATGTCAGTCCTGCCCCTTGTAAAGTTATTGATGCAAATAATATAAGTGGGTATGCGTTTTAAATTCTGCGAATGATCACCATTTCAATGAATTCCTTTGTACCAGTTAGAAACACTTTGGTTTTGAAGGGCTACGATTCCACAAGTGTTCATCAACAGATTAGAAAAAGGGATTTTGTCACACAAATGTCCATAACATTAACTTCAATTGCTTCATAATTACAGTCAAAGGGGTGCGTTTAAGACGATAACATTATAAACATATTCTTATGAACATTATAGATCCATAGATTCAGTTTTTTTTCTTTCTTTTCCTTTTTTTGTTTTTGTTGTTGTTGTTGTTGTTGTTGTATTTTTTTTTCATCCTCAGGGGAAAAGTCCTTGCAAGATTGATTGAAGAAACGAAAAGAAAATTTTCACAAAAACATGGCAATCGGTGTGAAGGTCCAGACGAGTTGGCGTAAACTTATCCCCCTAAAAAAGACAGTAGCCCTGCACTCGCACAGTTCGCTTTCATTTTCCAAAAACATGAATTCTTAATTTGGACTATATCTTGAAATAAATCAGAAGTTATAAATAAGCCACGTTCTTTGATGGATTGTGAGTCTCTTGTTTAAATTCGACGAAATGAACGAGGGAAATAGTGTTTGTACTTGTTAAGCTGTGCCACCCACTTTACATCGCGCAAAATATTTTTTCGTCTGGCCCTTCCAGTAACTCGAAATAATACAGGAACACAATAATTTAAAGATGTTTTTCCTATTTGAAGTCCCAAGGAATTATTCATTTTATCTTCCCTCGCATTCATTAAGGTCAAGATTAATTAATGATGAGTTCTAATAAGCTCTTTAGTTTGAAGAAACAGAAAATCTCCCCTAGAACTACTTAAATTCTATAAATTTGCCGAGCAACTTACATAATAAGATTGCATAAAGAGTGCCAAGGCAGAACCCCTCAGATATCTCATAATGATTGAGCACAATCCAGTGTAGACAGCTGCTATACTTAATCCAGAGCTTTGGTGAGACGATGCTCTGAATGTTGTTCTAAGCGTCTCCTCCATCTCAAGGATAATAGCAAATTGATATTTGGAAAAGGTGTGTTGTAATTTATGATTTGATTAAGCCAAACTATCCAGTATCGGATCTGGCCTCCAAGGCCTTCATTGGAAGACCTTTTAAATTATAAAACATTTTCAGGTTTTCCTCCGCTTGATAAAATTGCTGCAGACTTAGGTTAAAGAGATCTGTGAGCCAACATTTTGTTCCTGACTCATTTTCTGATTGGGAAACATGCAAATCAACTTCCATACTTTTCAAGGTTCTTCTATTTCAAAATCATCACTTCTGCCATAATATGAACGGAATTCAAACGAGCTGCACATCAGTTTAAGTCTGAGGATAAGACAAAACAATTTGTGAAAGGAAATCTTTATAAGAATAGAAAAATAACTGCCACAGTTTTTGACAAGTTGGATATTTCAAATGAAGAAGATACTTGTAATCAACTCCATTTCTTTTTACTATAAACTGAACCCAAACACCGGGCTTCGTCACCGCGTGAAATCCTATCTTTTCGCCTTATGGAATTTCCTGTCGTTTTCAGTTTCACAATTTGTGACGAGCTAGGAACCGCACTTACTTTTTATAATTTGGCACTTTTCTCTATTTACGGAAATGATGGAACAACAATTTAGACGAGTGGTGTCATTATAAACAAAATAATATCGCTGAGAGAAGGTTCAAGAATAAAACCCGTTGTAGGACACTAAAAATTTAGGATGTGATCTTATTTATTTCAAATAGCTGAAGCTGTTTTCTCGCCAAAAGTTTGTTATATCCACATTTGAAAGTCAAACTCAAGTTATCCATGCATTAAGTGTGATCACTTCCTACATTCAAAGATCCAACGTTCTTTGGCGCCCAACTTTAGTGTTATTGAGCCAAAGGCGTTTTTCTTTCATACTCTCTGGTAGCTATGGTTACGATAGAAACTGCTGGTTTCAAGCCAAGATGATCGTTAATACTAGAAATGAACTTCCCTCTTCCTGTTTGGGCTCTTTGCACCAAAAGCTTAATTGGTAAAATGATACTAGGTGAAAAATTTAACCGAATGCGACGGATTGACTAGAGTAATGCATCTTGGACTATAAAATGTTATTATTAATTCTTTGAAAGTGTCTCAGTTTAGACAATTTCAGTATAGGGGATCCTGGCTGTGAGATTAATTTTGGAAAAACAAAAAGTTTGAAAATTGCACGAAGCTTCTGTGCGAAAGTTTTTTAAGGATCATGTCAATCAAGCTATTTGTTATTTGGCAAGTTTAAAAGCCTACACTTCAAAAATTAGCTCTTGGAAGATTTTTTTCAAACCCAAAAAATGGCTAAAAGCCTATGAGACCGGCTTCCCTGTTTTTATAAACAATTTCTTAAAACCAGAAAAAGTGGTTTGTTCCAAACGCCAGTATTGTTCGTCAATAAAAACGACTTCGCTTAAGTTGGTAAAGAGCGGCCAATTTTTCTTCCATGCAAATTATCGAATTCCCGTCTGCGAAACAACAACGAAATATTTTTGATACAATTGATTACCCGTCCATGTAAATATAAGCTGAGCGTTAGGATTGAAGTGGTTTTGAATGAAGCAATTTTTCACCAAAGCAGTTCTTAGTTTATTTTGTAACAACATACTTCTGCTTATTTCCGATATGGCTGATTATAATCATATTCCCTTGCTAAATACCATTAATGTCTACAAAACAAGTTTTCAAGACTAAGGTTCCTTCCCTTAAAAATCATGCTTGTTAGGCTCAAGTTTTCAGTTTTGTCATAACGACACCTTATAAGCTCATTGCTTCAACTGTTGTCAGTCATCCAAATAGAAATAAAGAGTGATGGGAAATAAGATAACACGGACTGAAGTATGAATATAGGGATATAAACGATTCGTAGTTTGCGTTTAAGACAATAACATTATAAACATATTCTTAAGAACAATAGGTGAACATGCCTAGATAATGCAGTCACATAAAAAACCAAGTTCCCTCAGGTTTCTGAGAAACAACACCTTGAAATTTTCAAGATAGATAGATTCAGCGTTACTTTTAGTTTTTGTTTGTTTTTGTTGGTTTTTTCTTTTCGCTCTTAGGGGAACGCTACTTTCAAGATTGACTCAAGCGTCGATAATCGACGAAAATAAAATTCTCATAAAATATGGTAATCGGTGTGAAGGACCAAACAGGTTGGCGTAACCTTATCCGCCGAAAAGACGTTAACCCTGCACTCGCACAGTTCGCTTTAATTTTCCAAAAACACGAATTCTTAATTTAGACTTTATCTTGAAATAAATCTGAAATTATGAAATAAGTCACGTTCTTTGACGGACCACCTACTTCACTACGTCGAGCAAAATATATTCTCGTTTGGCCCTCCTAATTATTCGAAATAATACAGGAACGCACAAAACTTAAATAATTTTAAGTCCAAAGTGATGTCATTTTATCCTCCCTCACATTCATTAACGTCAAAATTAATAAATGATGAGTTCCAATAAGGTCTTTAGATTGAACAAAGAGAAAATCTCCCGTAAACGCCTGATCTTAAAGTACAGAAATTCAATAAATTTGCCGAGAAACTTACGACCTATGTCTCGATGCATCAGGTTTGCATAAAGACTGTCGATGGCTTATTACAATAACACACACTTGCTAAATACCTTAATGTCTACAAAAAAAGTTTACAAGACTGAAGTTCCTTCCCTTAAAAATCATGTTTTTTGAGTTCAGGATTTTAGTTTTGTCACAATGACCAGTTATAAGCTCAGAGCATCAACTGTAGTGAATCAGCAAAATAAAAATAAAGAGTGATGGGAAATAACACGAGCTGAAATGAATTATTTTTAAACAGAAATAACACCACCTGCATTCGATAATGGGTTAAGTAATAGATACCGATCCTTTTGTTTTGAATACGGGATGTTAGCAAAATTAATAGCAGTCAGTCCAGACCCATTGGAATGATTGAAGCAAATTAAATACGTGGGCACGCGTTTGGAATATATGGAAAGACTGGATTTGGCGAGCTACGATTCTATCGATGTTTACCTTCAGATTAGACTCAGACATTTTGCCACACAAATTTCCATAACATTAACTTCAATTGCTCCATAACTATAGTCAGTGGAGTGCGTTTAAGGAAATAACACTATAAACATATTCATTGGAATACCTTCTAAATTATAAAATTTTTTTGAGGTTTTCCTTCGTTAGATAAAGCTGCTAAAGACTTTACCGGACCTGTGAGCCAACAATTAGTTCCCGACTCGCTTTTGGGATTAGAAGCCATGCAAATCAACTTCCATATTTTTCAAGGTTCTTCTATTTCAAAATCATCAATTTTGGGGGGATAAGACAAAACCATTTTTAATAGGAAATCTTCATAAGTACGGAGAGAAAAAACACCCATAGTCTTTGACAAGTTGGATATTTCAAATGAAGAAGATTTTTGTCATCGACTCTATATTTTTTGTACTGTAATTTGAACCCAAACAGCGGGCTTCGTCACTGCATTAAATCCTCTCTCATCGCTCTTTAAAATTTCCTGTCGTTTCCAGTTTCGCAATTTGTGACGAGCTTAGAACGGTCAGCACTGACTTTTTCATAATTTGGCACTTTTCTCTACTTATGGTAATGATGGAACTACGGTTTCGAAAAGGGATGTAATTATAAACTTAAAGAAATATCACCAAGAAAAGGTTCAAAAAGGAATCCCGTTGAGTTCTAATAAGCTCTTTAGTTTGAATAATCAATAAATCTCCCGTAAACGGTGGATGTTAAACTAAAGAAATCCCATCATTTTTTTGGAGAAACCTACAATACATTAGGATTGCATAAAAAGTGTCGAGGCAGAACCCATCAGATATCTTATATTGATTGAGCATGATCCAGTGTAGACAGCCGCTATTCTTAATCCAGGGCCTTAATGAGACGAAACTCTGAATGTTGTTGTTAATCGCAACCTTGATCTTAAGGATAATAGCAAATTGATATTTAGAAAGGGTGTGCCTTAATTTATGATTGGATTCAACCGAACCATCCAGTATTGTATTTGGCTTCTAAGGCGTTCATTGGAATGTCTTTTAAATTATAATTGATAAAAGATAAAATTGCTGCAGACCTAAGGTAAACGAGACCTGCAAGTCAACACTTAGTTCCCGACTCATCCCTATTGGGAGCCTTGCAATTAACTTCCATACTTTTCAAGGTTCTTCTACTTCAAATCATCACTTCTGTCATAATATGAACGGGATTCAAACGAACTGCATATCAGTTTAAGTTGGGGACAGGACAAAACAATTTGTGAAAGGAAATATTTATAAGTACAGAAAAAAAAACCCATAATTTTTGGGAAGTTGAATAAATCAAATGAAGAAGATTTTTGTCATCAACTCTATTTTTCTTTACCGCAAATTGAACCCAAACAGCGGGCTTTGTCACTGTTTTAAATCCTCTGTCATCGCTCTATGGAGTTTCCCGTCGTTTCGAGTTTCACGAGCCTGGAACCGCCAGCACTAACTTTTTATAATTTAGCACTTTTCTCTATTTACGTTAATGATGGAACTACAATTTCGAGAAGTAATGTCATTATATAAATAAAACAAATATGGCTGAGAAAAGGTTCAAGAAGTAAACACGTTGTAGAAAACTAAAAATTAGGGAGAGTGATCTTGTTTATTTCGAATACCTGAAGCTGTTTTTTCGCCAAAAATTTGTTATACCCACATTTGGAAGCTCGGTAAAATTCATTTTCTTTTTATTTCAACCACGCAGAAATAGAGGAGTTAAGGATGGATATCAAATCTTGCCATGGGATAAAAGTCAAACTCAAGTTATTCCTTCATTAAGTACAATCATTTCTTACCTTCAAAGATCCAACGCTCTTTGGTGCCCACCTCTAGTGTTATTGAGCCAAACGCGTTTTCTTTTATTACTTTCTGGTAGCTATGGTTACGATAGAAGCTGTTGGTTTCAAGCCAAGATGATCATTAATATTAGAAATGAACTTCCCTCTTCCTGTTTGGGCTCTTCGCAGAAAAAAAAATAACACACACACAAAAAAAACTAAATTGGTAAAATAATAGCCGGCAAAGAATTTAACCTAATGGAACGGATTGACTGGAGAATGCGTTTTGGACTATAAAATGTTAGTATTAATTCCTTAAAACTGTCGCCTCTTGCGTCGGGTGCAAAAGGCATTATACTTATAGATCCTTTTTGTAATTCATGTCAAGCAAACGTATGCAAATGAATTTGAGAGAAAAAACCAAAGACTTCAGTAAGAATTCAAGGGAAGTCCGGCAAAAATATTAATGGTTTTGACTTTCATCAAACTGTAGCGTAATTTTAGTTTGAAAACTTACTCTGGCCACGGGGAGGTCTTGAGCCAAATACTGACGATTCGTGTTGGAAATGATTTTTCTGTCAAAGTTTATAACCATTCTGCGCGAAAGCCGCAATGCCCATAATTCACGGACTTCAAGCACACACAACAAAAACGATTTGCTCGAACCTCAAGGTCTTTCAGCTACAATACAAATTCAAGTTGACAGTGAGGACAAACAGATTAAACAAAATGCGATGCAAATTTACATTGATATGCCAAATACAGCGAATGTATAGCTAAATATATCTGAGCTTGAAAGTTTTTAATCAGTCATCGACAGTGAAGTTGAAATAGATTAATGGCGCTGCAAATATGACTATTTTTCTTTTTCGTGATATGCAGGTTCTTGTAATTTGCTTGCGTTCTTTCAACATTACTTATATTTATTTGAATTGTCTACTATCTTGTCTTAGGAAAATTTAATGAATACTTAATAATGGCTCGAAATTATTGCAAAATTTCCGTCTATTTTTGTCAAATCGTTCGCTCTTCTTCCCAGGGCTTTGTCACCACAAGTTAGACAAAAAGCACAATGTTTTCCGTCCGTATGATGAAACCATCGCAACAATCTGTACACGATGAAACATTTAGCCGGCTTCGCGCGCTGTTTAGGAGTTTCAAAACATAGTTCAAGCGCACTTTTACCAGAATAAACAATACATATTTTCCTTATCATTTAACATTGTAAATGTTTTGTTCAAGATGACAGACAATGCAAATATACCAGAAGCTATTAATGTCTTTCTATGAGACACGAAATTACTTCATTAATAAATTATCTCTTATGTTTTTTTCCAGCTTGCCTAATTCTTCGGTGGAAAACGCGAGTTTGTTTTGTATTGTTTTGCTTTTACTTTTCAATTAAAGAAATTTAAAATTAAAAAAAGAAAATATATATATATTTATATATATATTCGGTCGAAGGTACTCGAATTTTCAATTTACACTTAAAATTGTTTAAGTTCTCATTACGAGTGATATGACATTAAAAAATGGCAGAGCAATTTCGAACTTCAATTTAATCAAAGAAATAAAACGTTGGATCAATTGCGTGAGCCACAAATTTAGTTCGTAAGTCTCTATTGTTTAAATTGCGATTGTATTAATCCCGCTGCACGGATGGTTTAGTCTCTAAAAGTGAAAACTCTCAGACAATATTTAAAGCTTTCTTTATGTTTTTGTTTGTTTCTGAGGCGATGAACTGTATATAAATTCATGAAAATGTTCCAGAAAAGAATTGTGAAAGGATATCTCAAGGATAATAGCAAGTTGATATTTGGAAAGGTGTGCCGTAATTTATGATTGGATTCAGCCACACTATTCAGTATCGGATCTGGCCTCCAAGGCCTTCATTGGAAGACCTTTTAAATTATAAAACATTTTCAGGTTTTCCTCCGCTAGATAAAATTGCTGCAGACTTAGGTTAAAGAGATTTGTGAGCCAACATTTTGTTCCCGACTCATTTTCTGATTGGGAGCTATGCAAATCAACTTCCATACTTTTCAAGGTTCTTCTATTTCAAAATCATCACTTCTCCCATAATATGAACGGAATTCAAACGAGCTGCACATCAGTCTAAGTTTGGGGATAAGACAAAACATTTTGCGAAAGGAAATCTTTATAAGAACGGAAAAATAACTGCCACAGTTTTCGACAAGTTGGATATTTCAAATGAAGAAGATACTTGTCATCAACTCCATTTCTTTTTACTGTAAACTGAACCCAAACAGCGGGCTTCGTCACCGCGTGAAATCCTATCTCATCGCCTTATAGAATTTCCTGTCGTTTACAGTTTAACAATTTGTGACGAGCTAGGAACCGCACTGACTTTTTATGATTTGGCACTTCTCTCTATTTACAGAAATGATGGAACAACAATTTCGACGAGTGGTGTCATTTTAAACAAAATAATATCGCTGAGAAAAGGTTCAAGAATAAAACCCGTTGTAGGACACTAAAAATTTAGGATGATGATCTTATTTATTTCAAATAGCTGAAGCTGTTTTCCCGCCAAAAGTTTGTTATATCCACATTTGAAAGTCAAACTCAAGTTATCCATCGTTAAGTATGATCTCTTCCTACATTCAAAGATCCAACGTTCTTTGGCGCCCAACATAAGTGTTATTAAGTCAAACGCGTTTTCCTTTCTTACTCTCTGGTAGCTATGGTTACGATAGAAACTGCTGGTTTCAAGCCAAGATGATCATTAATATTAGAATTGAACTTCCCTCTTCCTGTTTAGGCTCTTTGCACCAAAAGCTTAATTGGTAAAATAATACCAGGTAAAAAATTTAACCGAATGCGACGGATTGACCAGAGTAATGCATCTTGGACTACAAAATGTTATTATTAATTCTTTGAAAGTGTCTCCTGAGGTCAGGTGCCAAGGGCGTTATAATCATATAATTACTGACCCCAGTAAAATCCTATTGTGTTCCCTCTGCATTATATTAGCGATTTCTGTCGAAGAAGGTAAATAAGTCTCCAGTACGGTCCAAGTTTCTAAGGAAAATGAGGGCGAGATACTAGGGTGTCCTTCAAAGAAGATCATCCCTGGTCAAGGTTTATGAGATACTAAACACCTAAATGATCGAATGCACGGAATTGCATATATGTGACAAAGTTAAGCGCTAGTTTCAATAAACAGCTGCTTGACTATTGAGGGTCTATTGAAGAAATGTATTAGCGAAGAGGTTCTCTGTGGCTTTTTTCTTCGAACGACTATCGTGAACAGAAGGAATTCATGCAAATTTAAGCCGAGAAAAATCATTCTTGTTTTGCGTCAATGAGCAGATTTGTATTCGTTTTCGAGACTTTTCTAAACGGGCAAATGTAGAATGAAATTTTATTTCTTTTACTTTTGCGAGCCAATGAAATTTGTTTGAATTGCTTAGCTATGGTGAATATAATCATCTCTTTATTTCCCTCATATGTTTTCTGAAAACAACTCATTTATCTGTTCATCGTTTTAATTCATTACTTGTTTTTCTCATGTCGAATAAAGTCTACCCAAATCATTTCTCTGCTATTGAAAAATATTGATCACAGCAACAGAGTTTTTAAAACACTGAAATTATATATATTTAAATAAATTTTAGTCTAAGGAATCCTTGCTGGGATATTGATTATGAAAGAGCGCAAAATTGGAAAATTACACGAAGCTTCTGTGCAAAGGTTTTCTTGAGGATCATCTCAATTAAGCTATTTGTTCTTTGGCAAGTTTTAAAGCCTCCAATTCGAAAAGCAATATTTAAAAGTATTTTGGGTCAAAGGTTTTATTTTTTCAATCCCACACAATGGTTAAATTATATGAAGACGGGCTTCCCTATTTTTATAGGCAAATATTTAAAACCAGTACAAATTGGTCTATTCCAAATGCCAGCATTGTCCGTCTATAAAAATAACTTCGCTTAAGTTGGCTAAGAACGGCCGATTTTTTTCCATGCAAATTATCGAATTCCCGTCTGCAACACAGCAACGAAATGTTTTTGATAGAATTGGTTATCCTTCCATGTAAAGATGAGCTGATGAGCGTTAGGATTGAAGTTGTTTTGAATGAAGCAATTCTACATCGTAGCAGTTCTTACTTTTTTTGTGACAACTGAAAATTTCCGATATGGTTCATCATAATAATACGCCTTTGTTAAATACTGTTAATATCTACAAAAGAAGTTTACAAGACCGAGGTTCCTTCCTTTAAAAATCATCTTTGTTGAATTCAGGTTTTTAATTTTGTCATAACGACACGTTAATAAGCTCAGTGCATCAGCTGTTGTAAATCAGCGAAATAGAAATAAAGAGTGACGGAAAATAAGATAGCAAGGGCTGAAGCATGATTATAGGGATGGAAAATGATGCAAATTTTGTAACTCATCTTTACCAAACATCAAGTAAGTCGTCGATGAAGTCCAGACTGCGAATATTAGAAACGCTGAAAATTCCATGCTTCCTCAAGGCAACGGAGTTCAGTATTGATGCTTTCAGTGTACCACAAATTTCGCGTCGACCACCGGCATTTGATAATGAATTTAAGTGATAGAAACCGACCTATTAGTATTAAAATGGGATGTTAACAAAATTAACAGCTGTCAGTCCTGACCCAGCTAATAATGTACGTGGGTACGCGTTTTAAAGTTTGCGAATGAACACGTTTCCGATGTCTTCCTTTGTGCCAGTTAGAAACACTGTGGTTTTGATGGGCTATGATTCTATCGGTGTTCATCAACAGATTAGAAAAAGGGATTTTACCACACAAATTTCCATAACATTAACTTCAATTGCTTTATAATTATAGTCAATGGAGTGCGTTTAAGACAATAACATCATAAAAATATTCTTAAGAACATTAGGTGAATAATGTCATAGAGTCACATAAAAAGCCAAGTTCCCTTGAGTTTCTAAGAACTCCCAATTTTCAAGATCAATCCATAAATTCAACGTTTCTTCGTTTGTGTGTTTGTTTTGTTTTGTTTTGCTTTGTTTTTTTTTTTGTTTCACTCTCAGGGGAAACTCCTTACAAGTTTAATTGAAGCGTTAATAATTGACGAAAAGAAAATTCTCACAAAAATATGGTAATAAAAATAGATCTTATGTACCGAAAGTCCCGCTCACCAAATCCTGCGGATAATGGTAATCGGTGTGTAGGAGCAGACAGGCTGGCGTAACCTTATCCGCCAAAAAAAAAAAACACTCGCACAGTTGGCTTTCATTTTCCAAAAACACGAATTCTTTATTAAGACTGTACCTTGAAGTATGTCTGGAATTATAACATATGCCACGTTCTTGGATAGATTGTGAGTCTCTTGTTCTAATTCGACGAAATGAATAAAAGAAACTCCTTTTTGAATATAGAATATCGTGTTTGAAATTGTTAAGCTGTACCTCCCATTTCACTACAGCGAGCAAAATATTTTCTCGTTTGGCCCTCCTACTTACTCGAAATAATACAGGAACGCAATAATTTGAAGTCCTAAGTTATTAGCCATTTCATCTTCCCCGACATTCATTAACGTCAAAATTGATTAATGAAGAGTTCTAATAAGCTCTTTAGTTTGAACAAACAATAAATCTCCCGTAGATGGTGGATATTTAACAACAAAAAAATTCCATAAATTTTCAAAGCAACTTACGACCTATGTCTCGATACATCAGGATTGAATAAAGATTGTCGAAGAAGAATCCTTGAATGTTGTTTTAAACGCCATTTTCATCTAAAAGATAATAGCAATCTGATGTTTGGAAAAGGTGTACCGTAATTTATGATTGAATTCATCCAAACCATTCAGTATCGGACCTGGCTTCCAAGGCCTTCATTGGAAGAACCTTTATATTATAAGACATTTTCAGGTTTTCCTCCGTTAGATAAAATTGTTGCAGACCTAAGATTAAAGGGACATGTGGGCCAACATTTGGTTCCCGACTTATTTTTCTGATGGGAAGCCATGTAAATCAACTTCCATATTTTTTCGAGGTTCTTCTTGTTCAAAATCATCACTTTTGTCATAATATGAACGGAATTCAAACGAGCTGCATATTGGTCTAGGTTGAGGGATAGGACAAAACAATCTGTGAAAGGAAATCTTTCTAAGTACAGAAAAAAACAATTGTAATTTTTGGCAAGTTAGATATTTCAAATGAAGAAGATTTTTGTCATCAACTCTATTTTTCTTTACCGTAAATTTAACCCAAACAGCGGGCTTCGTCACTGCATTAATACCTATCTCATCACTTTATGGAATTTCCTGTCGTTTCGAGTTTTACAATTTGTGACGAGCTTGGAACCGCCAGCATTGACTTTTTATAATTTGGCACTTTTCTCTATTTACGGTAATGGTGGAACTACAATTTCTACAGAAGTAAACCCTTGTAGGAAACTAAAATTAAGGACAATGATCTTGTTTATTTCAAATAGCGTGCTGTTTTTTCGCCAAAAGTTTCTTATATCCATATTTGAAAGCTCGGTATTTTTCATTTTCGTTTTTTTTCAGCCACACAGAAATAAAGAAGTTAAGAGTAGATATTCAATTTATATCATGGAATGAAATTCAAACTCAAGTTATCCATGCATTAAATATATCACTTTATACCCTCAAAGATTGAATGTTCTTTGGTGCCCAGCTTTAGTGTCATTGAGCCAAACGTGTTTTCTTTTATTACTGTCTGGTAGGTATGGTTACGATAGAAACTGTTGGTTTCAAGCCAAGATGAATATTAATATTAGAAAAGAACTGCTTTCTCCATGTTTGGGCTCTTTGTACCAAAAGCTAGACTAGTAAAATAATACTAGGTAAAAAATTTAACCTAATGCAACGGATTGACTGGAGTCATGCGTCTTGGACTATAAATTGTTATTATTAATTCCTTAAAAGTGTCGTCTGTGGTCAGGTGCCAAAGGCGTTATAATTATATGATGACTGACCCCCGTAAAGTCCTATTGTACTCCTTCTGCATTACATTAGCGAGTTCAGTCGAAGAAGGTAAATAAGTCTCCTGTACGGTCCAAGTTTCTAAGGAAAATGAGGGCGATATACTTGGGTATCGTTCAAAGAAGATCATCCTTGGTCAAAGTGTATGAGATATTAAGCACCTGAATGATCGATTACACGGATTTATATATATATGACAAAGTCAAGCACCAGTTTCAATAAACAGTTGCTTGACTATTGAGGGTTTATTAAAGAAATGTATTAGTGAAGAGGTTCCCTGTGGCTTTTTTCTTCGAACGGTCATCGTGAACAGAGAAAATTCATGCGAATTGAAGCCGAAAAAAACCTTCTTGTCTTGCGTCAATGGGCAGATTTATTTCAGTTTTCGAAGTTTCGAAACGTACAAACCCAGAATAACATTTTAAAATTCTTACTTTCGTTAGCCAAGGTAGGTTGTTAGAATTGCTTAGCTATGGTGAATATAATCATCTCTATATTTCCGTTACTTGTTTTCTTATAACAACTCATTTATCTGTCATCGTTTTTAGTCATTCATTTTTAGTCATTCTTATTTCGAAAAAACGTCCGCCTACATCATTTTTCAGAAGTTGAAAAATATTGATTACAGCTACATCGTTTTAAAAACACTGAATAATATAAACTTGAATAATTTTAGTCTAGTGGGTCCTTGCTGTGAGATTAATTTTGGAAAAAAAAAGTTTGAAAATTGCACGCTTCTGTGCAAAAGTTTTTTAAGGATCATCTCAATCAAGCTATTTGTTATTTGGCAAGTTTAAAAGCCTACACTTCAAAAATTAACTCTTGGAAGACTTTTTTCAATTCCACAAAATGGCTAAAAGCTTATGAGACCGGCTACCCTTTTTTTATAAAAAATGTATTAAAACCAGAAAGGGTGGTTTGTTCCAAATGCCAGCATTGTTCGTCTATAAAAATGACTTCGCTTAAGTTGGCTTAGAGCGACTCATTCTTCTTCCTTGCAAATTACAGAATTCCCGTCTGCAAAACAACAACAAAATGTTTTTGATAGAATCGATTACCCGTCATAAAATAGATTTAGCGTTTATTCATTTTTCTTTTATTTTTACATTCTCGAGGGAAAAGTCCTTAAAAGATTGACCGAAGCGTCAATAACTGACGGAAAGCAATTCTCACAAAATGTGGTAATAAAAATTGATAATATGTAACGATAGTCCCGCTCACGAAATCCTACGATTAATGGTAAAGGCACTATGCAGGGTCAGACAGGTTGGCGTAAACTTATCATGTCGTTTGCAGTTTCACAATTATGACAAGTGTGGAACCGACAGCACCGACATTTTCACAATCTGGCATTTTTCTTTATTTACGGTAATGATGGAAATATAATTTCTACAAGGGGTCTCATTATAAACATAAAGAAACATCACTGAGAAAGGTTCTAGAAGTAAACCCTTTGTAGGAAACTAATAATTAAGGATAAAGATCTTGTTTATATGAAGTAGCTGAAGCTGTCTTCTCGCCGAATGTTTTATATACTCATATTTGGAACCCTAGTAATTTTTTTTTGTTTTGGTTTGTTTTGTTTTGTTTTGTTTTGTTTTGTTTTTTTTAACTACACAGAGATAGAGTTAAGGGTGCATATCAAATCTTATCGTATTATGTTAATGAGACTGGAAAGACAGAAGTTTTCACTTTTTCTGTCATCCATAATTTTCTAAAACGTGTTTAGCTTTCCTTGTAGGAGTTTTTATCTTATTTTATACCATCAGTTTATACAATAATACAAGTTGAAAGACGTGTTAATTAACGTTGTTTTCGTGCATAAAGCGTCTAAAGTCTGGTCAAATAGGTGCTATCAGACAATATTGCATAATGTGTTGTAGTTAAAATAGAGTTTTTATTGTGATACCTACACCCTGGGTTTGTTTGGTGCGATTGAAAAGGACCTCTCGGCGTCTCTGAGATAATTAGCAACTCCTGCAGTCTCCACCACTCAACACAGAAAGTTTGTTCGATCGGGAGTTAAGAACTTTATTCCTCTATCCTTTATTCTGCAAAAATACATTTTAAATCAATTTAGCTATCAAGAAACTATCTAAAAAGTATGGCAGCAGGACGATCAACATTTCCTCGATTGACCGACCGGAAACTTTAAAGAAGCTAAAAAAATAATGATGAATTTCTCTCTCAAGAAATGTAAAAAAATAGATAAACAAAACTTTAAACTTTGCCATGGGCATGTTTCGCAATAATAATAGAATATGTTAGGTTATTTTTCACTTCGTCAAAACACTACATTCAAAGCTGCTTTCTTCTTCTCTGAAAAATTTTAGCACATGTAGTTTTTGCTTTGGCAAACAATGGCGCCGTATTAATTCGGCTGTCGATTGCAAATAATCAAAATTGATTTTTTTCTTAGTATCATGTTCGCATGTAGCAAATAGCAGAATTCTAGGCTTTATTTTTGTGTTGTCTATGATGTATCTATCTTCGCATCAGCTCTGAATTCTTTGAAATTTAGAGCTGATGCTCTAAAAAGGCTAAAGTTGGACAAGGTTATCGCCTCGTGCGACTCTTGCGCTTCTTTCGTCCTTAGAAACCTCCCACGTGCATCCATAACTCGATGGTGGCCCGCTGCACGCTATCCATTTTTAAATAAACCAGCAGTTTTTTATGAAAGATGGCACGTCAAACAAAGTTGATAGCTTTCCTTCCTGAAGTTATTGATGCAAATGATACGCACACGTTTAAATTTCAAAATTTAAAGTTATCAAGACTGAAACGAAGAAAAGACTAAATTATTCATAGCTTTACTTGTCTTGAACTGTGTTTTACAATCCTCGAGAAAATGATTTTGCCTACTCAAAGTTATCCCGATAAGCAGTTAGAGATGGATTAGAGGTTTTTTTCTTTTTGGTTCAAATTTTCAAGACCTAGCGATCTTAAGTCAATACATTTAATCATTCATTACAGGAGCCAAATAATTTCACTTCCGGCCTTCTCTCTTGGTCAATAAGTACGTAGCTATTCACCGATTGATAGAGAGTTTTCATGTTCCTGTTGTAGTTCTCGGTAATTAAAATTAATCATGCTATCAGCCCCCAGACTCAACCACGTCACGATGAAATAATGATGAATGCTAATAAGCTGTTTTGTTTGCTGTTCAAGTCACCTGGCAAATGACGACCTGATCAAGTCAAATGAAGGTTGTTCAGTCAAAAACGCTTCTATAGCTGATAGAAATAGAGTGAGATCCATTGGGGGATAGCTTATTGCATGATTCAGCAATTAGAGTGACCATTATTATACTGGCACGATCTTAAGAGAGAATTTTTCTGGAGACCGCGTGAAATAAAAAAAATGTGGCACATGCCTAGAAAAAGCCCTACCTTCATACTTCGCTCAAAGATACCTTAGGGTAAGTCTATAAACGTGGTATAATTTTTTTGTTCAGAACTGTTTTTATTTTCTAGAAAATCACCAAACACTATATCGAGCCCCAACCGCCATAACAGTGGCCGAAATGAAGCCGACGAGTAGGGCAACAAAAACGTTATTCTTCAAAAGCGCAAAAGAAAGCAAGTCTTTCCGAATATTATCTATTTGTATACGAGGTATTAACAAATGATTTGAATCTAATACCGGGATTATTGACATAACTATGAATTATTGGCGAATATTTGAAAATCGCCAAAATTTGATTGATTAAAAATTTCATTTTGGAGCAGTTTTTCAATAAAAATGTTTCCTACTCGGTATAATTCGGAATCACTTGAGATGAGCATTTCTGAAAATTGGAAACGATGTTCTTTTCAAGGATATAAAAATTAATTTGGGGCTCTTAATTACTGCGAAGAAATAGCCCGATCTATTTCGTGCAAATCGCAACGCCGCCATGTAAACAACCGCAGATAATCCAATTATTCTTTTATTATCGAAGCCATAATTTCTTCAAAATCTTACCGCTTTGAGCTGTGCTTTATCAGAAACTCAATATGTTACCCTTACCTTCTGAAACCAGTGATTAAGGAGTGATGTTTCCATTATTTTTGTTTCAAATCGCCATGTTCACTTGAAAAGTGTTTACAACGTCCGGCTTGACCATTTACAATACTCGGAGCTGTTCATAAATCATCGCAAACCATCGCAACTCTTGACTTATTTCTGCTTCCATACAACTCCAGTATATACAAAAGTCTTTTTAGCATGATAAACCAAGATGCTTTGATTGCTTACAGTTTCAGTTAAGAAACGTTTGGCTCCCCAAATGGCACAACGATGTTCACCAACGAAGTCGTGTGTCATCACTCATGTTTGTCACGCAATCACGCTAAACGTGCACAGGACACCCAGACAGGCATTCGTCTGCAGACATCGCTGTACCGAGTGCAGGGCCAACTAATATTTATTTCTTAGTCAGTGTTATGTTTTAAACAAAAACCTGCGCGAATTCACTTAAAAAACGCTGTAGATCTCTTTTGAGTGTTTTGAATCAGTGCCATTCTGAAAAACTACTTTTTGACGTTTTCGTAAATTTAGTCACCCCCTGGTACTGACTATACATGCGTTGTTATCGACTCTATTTCCACGACTTCGCGCTTGCAAAGATTCTATTTATCAATAGGCACTTTAAGCATGACGTTTAACGGCAAACGGCAAACGGCAAACGGCAAACGCAAGCTTGCCTTTCATTTTATTACCTATTTATGGAATTCTTAAAAAAAATCCTGCACAAAAAATAAAATAAATCAAACCTACTTAATTCCGTGTACACACGCCTAGAGACAGACGACAGAAATTGAATTTTTGACGTTCGCGGGAAAAACAAACGTCATGCGTAACCTCTCAAATGACGAACTTCCCATTTAACTAAAACAACTGGAAGTTAATTGTCTAGTGTTCCGTGATTATATACATCACCTACGTGTCCCTAGTGGATCGATAAGGTCTACCATGACCTTCAGTGGCAGGCAGACAGGTTCCACGGTGAGGTGTTCTTTTCTAATGACACTGGAAAAATTCTACCGACTATGTAAACAGAACAACAGACTAAAAATTTCGTGCTTTATGTAAGCACTTTGAACGTTAAACTTCACTAAAAACGTAAATCTTCGAGTCACAAAGTCGGCCGCTTGTATCAGGCCGCGAGACAGTACGTGTTATTTGATATCGCCTGACTGTAAGTCATTACAATTACATTTTTTAAAGCTTTGGACTTACACAATCTCTGTTTTTTGTTTTTGTTGTTGTTGTTGTTTTTTTCAAATTTTCCTTACGATAGCGTGCTCATCAATTTAAACCTTTCGATTTTGTACCTTGATTGCTACGATGATAATGGCCATCGCTAGAAACTTGACAGTTTTCTCAACTCGAACTCGGAAAAAGTTGTTTCCCGTCCCTTAATCAAACAATTAATCGGCCATTCTTTGAGATCCCGAATTCTCGACAAGACAGAGGCGGCGTACCCTCGGAGATTCAAGAAATCAGGAAGTTCCTCCATACCAGCTAACTGAATGGGTTTTATAAAGCAAAAAAAGAAAGAAAGAAAGAAAGGAAAAGAATACGGTGTCATATACTTTAGGTGTTTTCCTGGTCAATGAAACCAATATTCAAGCTAAATGTAGTTCGTCACTGCTGACAGGTACAGCTAAAACAAAGGGCTTCGATCTTGCTCACGTAAGGCTGCTTACGATGAACGGAGATATCGAGATACCGAAATATTGGAAGGCAACGTGAATATCGATGCCCGTGCTAAAATGAGATCGACTTCCGATTCAACATCATTCACGCCCACAGCCTGTTTTTGTGCTGAGATGTCTTTCTCACATAACCGCAGAGGGACTACAAGAGAAGCTTTTCCTGCAACTCGACTTCGCTTATCTTGGGAGCAGCATCCCCCAACTAATCTTTGAAAGGAGCAATTGATTTCCATTTGGTACGCTCACCTCTTAAAAAAATCGGCGGCCAAACGAAAACACCATTTTAGTTTGCTTTGGAAAATTTATGGCGCGACACTCAATATATGGTTAGAAACTGTGCCTAATCTAATTTATTTTTTTAGCGCTGAGTATTTTAGAAAGCTACTCCCAATTTAATTTTTCCACTCCTGCACCTGTCTACCCTGCAAGCCGTCACAATTTACAAAATAGGATAACACATTTTTTTACGTCGTTAAAAATGAATGCAGTGAAATTTCCTCTTTGCTGTAGTAACATATACCTAATTCATTTAGCAGTCTAGGGTGACGCATGAGTGGCATCGCGCTTAAAAAATGCAAACAAAGGTAATTTTAAATTCTGGATTTAAAACTTTTTCCCGGAAATAAAAAATAGGGGATAAGAAGGAAAGAAAATAAGAGCGTATTGGTAACCGAGCCTCCTTTCGAGTGACATGTTATTGCGTGACACCATCGCAAAAAACGAACGTCAATGATTCATTTCATCTGTCAGGATGCTCTGGCTCGTTCTATAAAAAACAAACTTCCATTCTTATTGTGAAAGGAAGACTTGTAAAATGTGAGTGTTCCAAGCTGAAATATGGTTATAACTGTCCACCAATGCGACGTTTCCGGCAGGAACCTTCGTGAGATGTTTTCACTGTGATTTGGTATACACCGCCTGTAGTGCTGTACTCTCGAAGCTGTTGTCAAGTCTCTTTATAACAAGATTGAGGCAAGGAACCAATCTTAGAAAGGTGTTTTTCGCCAGGTGAGCCTAAGAAATCCAGTTTACAATCTAGTATAGGTCAAAGCGATAAGATTTTGTTGGAATTATGGCTTCGATAATAAAAAGCCTAATTGGATTATCTGCGGTTGTTTACATGGCGGCATTGCGATTTGCACGAAATAGACCGGGCTACTTCTTCGCAGTAATTAAGAGCCCCAAATTAATTTTTATATCCATGAAAAGAACATTCTTTCCACTTTGTAAAAATGTTCATTTCAAGTGATTCCGAGTTATACCGAGTAGGAAAAATTTTTATTGAAAAACTGCTCCAAAATGTAATTTTTAATCAATCAAATTTTGGCTATTTTCAAATATTCGCCAATAATTCATAGTTATGTCAACAAGCCCGTTATTAGATTCAAATCATTTTTTAATACCTCGTATACAAATAGGTAAAATTCTGAAAGACTTGCTTTCTTTTGCGCTTTTGAGGAATAAAGGTTTTATTGCCCTACTCGTCGACTTTATTTCGGTCATTTTATGGCGGTTGGGGCTCGATACAGTGTTTGGTGATTTTCTAGAAAATAAAAACAGCTCTGAACAAAAAAATTATACCACGAAATATGAGGATAGTGATTTTTCCGATCATGTGCCACCCCCCACGCGGTGATAAAAAAAATTCGCTCTTAATGTTTATAACTAGAGGGTCTCTAATGGATGGGCCAATCTGTGAAATGTGATTGGCTATATTGATATTTCATTGGCTATAAACTCCTGCTTGCGGAATAGACCGTTTACGGCATCGTTTAAAAAAGAGAAACTGAGCTATTGGGAGAAAAAAATGTGTGATTGGTCCCTCCGTAACGCTGGATGGAAGGAAATAAAGATCATGCACATTTGTCCTCACCCCTAGTTCAACTAAGGAATGTTTGCACAACTCTTTTCACTCTGTAAAAGAAAAAAAAAAGACAAAATTTTCATTTGAATATCATTTGTGCTATTCTGTTAAGAGAAAAACAGCGGAAGGAAGAACCTCACGACAAAAAGGAAAAGAAGCACGGCAAAAAGGGAAAGACTCACGACAAAAGAAAAAACCTCATGACAAAAGGAAAAGACTCACGGCAAAAGAAAAAACCCCACGGCTAAGAGAAAAGACTCACGACAAAAGGGAAAAACCATATGGCAAAAGAAGTAACAATAACAATGTCCTCATGGCGTAAAAGAGAGCGTGGGGGCTAGGACGAGTTTTTGAGGCGTACCATGGGATAAGAAAATGCAGCAAAGGGATCAGCGTCTGATCATCCCTTCCCGCCATCTCCGCCATCTTGGAACACTTGAAGGAGGTCGGCAGAAAGATGTTTTGCCACGACTGTGGGCAACAAGTTTCGGAAGGCGTTAACTACTGTTTAAGCTGTGGAAAAAGTAAGGTTTTTATAAGATACTATATTTTCTTTAACTTTTTTACCGACAAAGAGCAGTCTAACAGAAGTTTGGGAAACGAAGAATTCCACGCATTTTCTTAATCTCACGGTGCACCTCGAAAACTCGTCCCAGCCCCACGCTCTCTTTTATGCCGTGAGGACATTGTTTTTTCTTTTGCCCTGAGTCTTTTTCTTTTTGGTGTAAGATTCTTCCTTTTGCCGTGAGTCTTATTCTTTTGCCGTGAGATTATTTCTTTTGCCGTGACAGTTGTGGGCTGTCGTATTCTGTAGATTCTTAGGTGCCCAATTGACATAAAATTTACCTCAACGTGAATATCAAACTACTCCAAAGAAGACAGAAGAATTCTTGAGGTGTCTTTAACATTCGATTAAAGTCATCGGAGCTTGTGTAAAGGTGGCAAAGTCCAGTCCTCAATACAAAACACTCGTAGTTGTTTGCATGCATTTGGTTTACACGTATCGCAAGTGATTACTGGATAATTAACCATAAATCAAATATTAGGGTCACAGAATTTATGAAAGTTATCACCAAGTAGACACGCACTTGGTTGTGAGACAAATTTTCCATGCAAGGGTGTAAAGCTTAATGAAAATTCTCTAGCATTATGAGATTTGTCTCGCAAATATATCATGGAATATATACATTGTATTAAGAAATCCTCACCGTGAAAGATCAAATAACTAAAGATCACGAGTAATTTTCAACAGTGTTAAAAGTCATGGATCGTTGTCATTCATTCCCTTTTTCGATCTTCATTTGGCGATCTTAACTGAAGACTTCGCCATCCTTAGCTGCACTGGTGATATGCAATGTTAAACCGAATCGCGAGGGATATACAGCTTTTCAAGGAAATGTACCCAACTGGTGGGTTATGCTCGAACTTTCCTTGTTTTTGTTGCTGCTAAATAATACTTTTATTCGGATTTCTTTGCCAAGCCGTTATGACTTTTGAACTTTGAAACAAGAACTTATGTTTATGATTACAGCTTTACTGCACGAGGTTACAGTTTTTTACCGCATGAGAGTAAACCTAACAGCTTTCACCTGAGATGCCTGCGGCGTATCTTACGCATCAAGTGGCAGGACAAAGTGTCAAACACAGAAGTCCAACGCGTCAACATGAACGGCATGTACTCCATCCTCCACAGGAGGCGCCTCAGATGGTTTGGCCACGTGAAGAGAATGAACCAAGGCCGCATCCCCATAGATCTCCTGTATTGTGAGCTGAAAAAGAGACTTGAAAGCCTGCAATATCAACACAGACACATGGGTAACATGAGCACAAGATCTCTCAGCTTAGCACATCGCTGTCAAACAAGGCGTTCTTAAAGCCGAGAAGAGGAGGACTGTACACCTCTTTGAATGGAGAGGCAGGAGGAAGGCATTTTTGTTAGCAACCTCAGCAAGCGTCTGTTTTTACATGCGACACCTGCAGCAGGGACTTCTTATTTACGCGTGTCGGATTCTACAGCCACTCGCAAAGATGCCAATAAAATCTAGTGGCACTATCCCATCGTCTTCTGAAGACGGACGGTCTAATGCTGAATAATAATACTATCTGTTTTGGATTTCACTCCCATAGATTTTTCTTTTCTTTTCCTTTCTTTCTTCTTTTCCCGTGTTTAATTTTGTCAGCCGTTTAGTATTTGTGTTTATCATAAATTAAATCTTTATAATGTGCAATTCAAAGCATTCTTTATACTTCGATGTAACAGTACCTCACCAGCGTAAACAATCTCCGGGTGTAGATAATGATTTCAATGAAAAGAAAACTCCTCCAAATCCCAAAGTGCCTGGAAAGTGCTAATCGATTCATAAATCCTCTTAGTTGGTGAAACATATTGTTTCTCATTCAGTTAGTAGCGAAGTAGCGCGACACACGACAAGGTGGCCGATAAAGTTTCTTGGGTATGGCTGGATCCACAGTTTTCCACGTAAATTCATTTTGAGAATTTGCAAATGGTCTTACGATCATAGGAGGAGGTTATCCTGTAGGTAGGAGTGAGATTCATAGGGTGACAGAAAGTTGTAGTGCATAAAACGACGGATTGATTTGCAAATCCTCTTATTTCATGAAATTATCTATTTCACATTTAGTTTAAACCACAGTAGCGCATATCACGGCCTGAAGGCTTGAAATGTTTGTGGACATGACGACTTCAACACGGACAAAGTGTGTAATTCTGCAAACCCCGCTTGAGTGGGGTTCGTGCATATGTATGAGCACTGTTTCCTAGTAACGCGTGACGTATTTTACGTCACGTTCCGCTGGGAGTCTTATGCCCCATTCACACCAAAGCTTAAACATGTTTAAAAGTTGTTTTGTTAAACACAGTTTAATTTTTTTTTCTTCATAGAAACTATTTAACCGAATATTTTTGACTTGAATGTAGCACATTGGAAATGCAAGTTAGCAAGTACTTGAATCCAATGGAAAATCAAGTTTTTCAGTTCTCTGTTTATAATTTTCATTCAATGAAAACCAGTTTAACAAAACATGTTTTGCTGGTGTGAATGGGGTATTAGATGGAAGCTGTGTAGTAAAACCTGTTTGGATGCGGTCTGAGAAACTAGGATAGATCGAGAAATCCGAAGTGAACTACGTCTGGTGTTTCGACTGTGATTTGGAAAGCTTTGTTTGCTAAGTGGATAAAGATAAAGCAGATGTAGTTTAGAAAATGGTTTTGATCTTTGAAAGTCATAAAGATTTCGTCCATGAAAGATTATGCAAACTCACGCCTGAATTTAAAGCGAACCGTAATTTGAGCTTTTTGTTTACATAAGTTTGGGTGATATTTAAAAGAAAAAGTCGGTTTTCTTAAAGCTAAGACATTGTTCACTTAAGGGAAAGGTTTCTTCGCTTTCTTTTTCAAGCAATGTTCGATCGCTGATCTTGTAATGCATAAAACGACGGATTGATTTGCAAATCCTCTAATTTCATTAAATTATTTATTTCACATTTAGTGTGTGCCACAGTAGCGCGTATCACGGCCTGAAGGCTTGAAAAGTTTGTGGATATAGCATGATCCAAAACTCTTAACAAAAATTCTATTTGTGTCTTTACAAGATGTAAGGGGAAAAGTAAAGCAGATTGTCTTGGAAACTTCACCATCCTCTACTGAAGGATAAGTACCATCCAACCAGCCTGAATAACGTGTACCATATCCGAATCGCGCCACATGGTTTGTTGGGGTGTTTGTTCTTTCTGCTCCCATAAAACGATACCATCCCTCAGAAAGTTGGTCGTCACAAAGCTCTAGATAACTGGGTGTTACGTAGCATCTCATTCTATTGGCATCACTTAGGACTTTTTGTATTCATAGCAAGGATCGGCTACAAAGGTAAGTGATAATTATGAAAACAACTTAATCATGACGATCAACGGTTACAGGTCTTTTTTCACACTCGGATGTAGCGCTCAACAATTATGTAATTAATAACACGAAAAACGAGAATTCTATAGGACATGTTTAGTCGTAGAGGCGAATAGCGTGATATGGAAACCGAAGAAAATTAATTTTGTGGAGAGAAGGAAACCTGAATTTGCGTTTCCTATTTCTCTAGAAGCGCTCAATAGAAGAACTTTAGGCCAGTCCAAAGCATAGATAGCATAGCCTACGTAGGACCGACTCATTGCCATTTGAGCAGCTGCGTTTTAGGCCGAGTTTATCTAACATCCGCCTTGAAAAACAAGAAAACAAAATTTACCTTCACAAATAAAACCATCACCGACGAAATTAGGGTTACAAGAGCAGTTGTAGGAGACCTGAGCATTATTAAAAGAGGCATTTGCATGGCATTTGCTCGGTATTTGGTTTGAGCCTCACTGCATTCGTTAATGTCTGAAAGGGAACGTACATACTTATTACGTATGTCTTATACATATTTATAATAAAGTTCGGATATAACGCGCGCTGTCATCGGTTGAAAGAGCGTGCTCTATGAGAGTATAGAGCATAGAACTGAGCTAAAGCTGTCACGCCATCTGCCAAATTGTACCATGTTCGACCTTTTCCGGGACTTCTTTTTAGCTTTTTTCCGATAATTGAAAGTGAAATTTCGGAACAAGCGAGCCGGCAAGTAGTAACAGAAGAACCAAAGAAAGGTTTGTAAACATACCTGGCGCCGTTATTTACGTTATTAAAACGTGGGCAGATATGAAAATCCTCAAAGGAAAAACAAAATAGACATTCCGAGTTTTAAAGTTTTTCACGCTCAGTTAGATTGCAAGCTTACGTACGGTAATGAAAATCAAACACAGCCAACACTCGTATAGTATATAAAGTTCAGAGTTAAAAAACAAAACAGAACAAAACAGAAATGATGAAAAATATAACCAAACTGACATAATTGTTAAAATTCATACTAATCATGACGGTGTCTGAGCAAATATGATCATGCTGAAGTCCATCGCGGTTCACTTATCATGTGGCCCTTCGAGTGAAAAAATAAGAGCTCGCTCTGATATCCTTTCCAATGTGTTGAGTGGAAAGTCACTTCAGTCACTGCAGCCGAGTTTTGCGGCGCTGTCATCCCGAGCAATCTTCATGTTCCGGTGAATTCGGCTGTCGTTCATTTAAAAAACACTCGCCTTGAACAGTTTGTTTTCTACCTTGTCATGTGAAAAAACCCGCTTGTTTTTATGAGCCATAATTCGGCTGAAGTTCACTGAACATTTCACTTCAAGATTCTGAATTAAAAACTTCAGGCAAAAGCGTTAAATTCGACCTGCCGAATTATTTTAGTTTGTAAACTATCGCAGAGTGTGAACTTTGATGGTTTTTGAACTTTGATGGTTTGACAGCTTTTGTCTTGTACAGCCAATCAGATTATTTGAACTATTCTAACAGGGATTCTGATTGGCTTATTGTAGCGTGCTCTATGAGAGTATAGAGCATGTTGACGGCACTGTTCTTCGCTTTGGAAATAAAGTTCGTTTTGAAAATTGAAAGTAATACATGGGGAATTGAACGGATTCTTTATTATAAAACAAATAGAGAAGCCCTGACTGTGCTCTGTTCTGTTATAAAGCACTTAGGAAGCGGCTAGAGCACTCAAGAAGTGGGAAGTGTTTCTCCCTACACTTCTTTCGTGCTCTAGCCGCTTCCCGCGTGCTTTATAACAGAACAGAGCACAGTCAAGGCTTCTCTATTTGTTAAATATATATATATATATATATATTCTATACATATATATATATATATATAACAGAGAATTGATATGTCTTCTTTGATTCTTTCACTTATATATATATATATATATATATATATATATATATATATATATAATCTGTCTGATGATCGCGTTAACAATGTCTTATTTATTTGACCAACTTTCAGATACTCCACGCTCTGCAAACGCATCGGGCACTATACCGCAAGAATAGACTATATTCAAGATATATATATATATATATATATAAGTATACTCATTCACACATTGAACTATTTTTTTATCGCAATAACAATTTTAGAGATGAAATTTTTTCAGATTTTCTGTGTTTCTGAACATTCTTACGTGAATAGCAACCGAAAATCCCAACGTTAACTGTCGTACTGAAATGAGTTGTGGTCTTTCCAATCATATTGAACTAAGATCCCCTTCTCTCTGAGCCGAGTCTAACCAATAACGACCATAACTGATTAAATGGTTTCTTGTTTTCTCAAGTTTTCTGCTCTAAGAGACATAGGTATATTAGATTAATTATTTAAAATTTTGTTATGACTCCAAGTATGGTAGGATTATTAAATATGTATCACTTGCCCTTGAAGGGTTCTTTTCCCAAGCCCTAATGGTTTTTGTAAGTAATGGAACAGTGACGGATTTATTTACTTTATAGCTCTTCTGCTTAAATGGGTGCTACTGTTTTAAAAAGAAAGCATTGAATAATTTTCGTTCGACTTTGTCAATAGATTTGACACTGAAACATTGCGGGTTGTTTTCTTGATGACTCTCTTTCTTTTGGAAAGATTCAGCACAACATACAATGAGACAAATTTACGCCATTTTCACCAACTGAAGGACAGTTGTCATACCAGCATTGAAAATCAGACAAAATCTCGCATATACGTCATTTCAAGTGTTGACTAAGACTTCTACCTATTTCACAACGTTCTCCATTGAATCCGGGAGGACACAAGCATCGATATCCCTTGAGTGTAAATCCAGACTGGCAAGTTGCGTTATTTTGGCAGTAAGAACTCTTGTCACAAGCGTTCTGAAGGAGAAAAAAAATTAAATGACGAAAGAAAGATGGAGGGATAAATACCGAATAATAAATAACTATTGATCGAATAAACGAAAACTTTCATAAACATTCATAATTGTTTTTATATTACTCCGAGGCGATAATTTCAAGAAAAATCGATGTGAAACTCACCTTCGAGCCACGATAAGAAAACTTGGTATCAGTTTTCAAGTCACTGTCATATGTCAGATGCGTGGCGTTATTCAGTTCACAGATGTGAACTGCTTCATTATTGTCAGGATATTTTTTGAAGTTAAGACTGACACAATTGTCGTTCAGGTAGCACAAAAGCTCACAAACATCAAAGTTCTTGACTTTTCTTGTTTCGATAGTATGGTTTACCAAACGTCTTTCAGCAAAGAAGTAGTAGTCTGGAAATACCATTGCGCGCTCTCGCTCTAAAACAGACAAATTGAAATAAAATTATAATATCATGCTTTTCCGTCGCAAAAAAAAAATAGATTTCGTTTTCGTTAGATTTTCATTTTCCTATTGATCACAGCAACAGAGTTTTAAATGTTCTGAATAATATTTGTTTGAAAGAAATTCAGTCAAGGTATCCTTGCAGTGAGATTAATCTCGAAAGAACGCAAAATTGGAAAATTACACGAAGCTTCTGTGCAAAGATTTTGTCAAGGGTCTCCGCAATCATCCTATTTCTTGTTTGGCAAGTTTTGAAGTCTCCACTCGAAAGAGTAATACCTACAAGGATTTTGCGTCAAAGGGTTTTTCAATTCCACAAAAGTGGTTAAAAACTTATGAGACGGGCTACCCTATTTTTATAAACAAATGTTTAAAACCAGAAAACGTGTTCTATTTCAAATGTCAGCATTGTTCTCTTAAAAAATGACTCCGCTTAAGTTGGCTATGAGCCGCAAATTTTTCTTCTATGCAAATTATCGAATTCCTGTCTGCTCAACAACAACGAAATGTTTTTGATAGAATTGATTACCATTCCATGTAAATATGAGCTGAGCTTTAGGATTGAAGTGGTTTTGAATGAAGCAATTCTTCATCCTAGCTGTTCTTAGTTTTTTTGTTGTAACAACTTCAAATTTCCGATATGTTCCATCATAATAACACTCCTTTGTTAAATACTATTAATATCTACAAAACAAGTTTACAAGACTGAGGTTCCTTCCTTAAAAGTCATGTTTGTTGAATTCAGTTTTTTAGTTTTGTCATAACGACACGTTATAAGCTCAGTGCATCAACTGTTATGAATCGGCGAAATAGAAATAAAGAATGATGGGAAATAAGACAACACGGGATGAAGTATGAATATAGGGATAGAAAATGATTCGCATTTTGCAACTCACCTTTACCAAACGTCAAGTAAATCATCGATGAAGTCCAGACTGCGAATATTAGAAACTCTGAAAATTCCATACTTTCTCAAGACAGCGGAGCGCAATATTGATGCTTTAGTATGCCATCATCTCGTGTCAACCACCTGCATTTAATATTGGATTAAGTAATAGAAAGAGACCTATTAGTATTGAAAATAGGATATAAACAAAGATAACAGCAGTCAATCCTGCCCCTGCATATGAAATACGTGGATAAACGTTTTAATGTCTGCGAATGAACACGTTTTAAATGTCTTCCTTTGTGCCAGATAGAAACACTGGTTTTGAGAGGCTACGATTGTGTCGGTTTTCATCTGCAGATTTGAAAAAGTGATTTTGCTATACAAATTTCCATAACATTAATTTCAGTTGCATCATAATTACAGTCAATGGAGTGCGTTGAAAGCAATAACATTACAAACATATTCTTAAGAACATTAAGTGAACATACTCCGATAATGCAGTCTCATAAAAAGCCAAGTTCCCTGAGTTTGTGAGAAACAACACCTTCAAATTTTCAAGATCGATCCCTAGATTCTGTGTTTTTTTTTTTTAATTTTTAATTAAAGCGTCAATAATTGACGAAGAGAAAATTCTCACAAAAATATGGAAATAAAAATAGACTTTATGTACCGACAGTCCCGCTCACGAAATCCAGCGGATAATAGTAGTCGGTGTGTAGGACCAGACAGGTTGGCGTAACCTTATCCGCCAAAAAAGACTTTATTCCTGCATTCGCATTGAGCAAAAAACTTTCTAGTCTGACTCTCCTTCTTACTTGAAATAATACGGGAACGCAATAATTTGAAGTCCTAAGTAATTAGCCATTTTATCTTCCCCGACATACATTAACGTCGGTATGAATTAATGAAGAGTTCGAATAAGCCCTTTAGTTAGAACAAACAATGGATCTTCTGTTAACAGGGGATATTAAACAACAGAAATTCCATAAATTTTCCGAGCAACTTACGACCTATGTCTCGATATATCAGGACAGAATAAAGAGTGTCGAGGCAGAACCCGTCAGACACCTTATAGCAATTGAGCACGACCCATTGTAGACAGCTACTGTACTTAATGCAGAGCATTAAGGAACCGCCAGCACCGACTTTTTATAATTTGACACTTTTCTCTATTTACGGTAATGATGGAGATACAATTTTGAGAATGGGTGTCATTATAAACATAAACAAATGTCGCTGAGAAAAAGTTCAAGAATTAAACACGTTTCGGATGAATTTCGATTATCGTGTTTGTAATTGTTAAGCAGTACCACCCAATTCACTACATCGAGCAAAATATTTTCTCGTCCGGCCCTCTTACTTACTCTAAAGAATACAGGTACAATAATTGAAAGATGGTTTTCCTTTTTGAAGTCCTCAGTAATTTTCTCTTCCCTTGCATTCACTGTCGTCAAAATTAATTAATAATGAGTTCTAAAAGTCTCTTTAGTTTGAACAAACAGAAAATCTCCCGTAAAAGGGGAATCTTAAAAAAATTTGAAATTCCGTAAATTTGCCGAGCAACTTCTCGATAAACTAGGATTGCTTAAACAGTGTCGAGGCAGAACCTATTAGATGCCTCATAATGATTGAGCATATCATTATGGAATATTCTGTCGTTTCCATTTTTACAAGTTTTCACGAGCTTGGAACCGCCAGCACTGACATTTTATAATTTGATACCTTTCTCTTTTTGCGGTAATGATGAAGATAGAATTTCTACAAGGGGTGTTATTATAAACATAAAGAAATATCGCTGAGAAAAGTTCAAGAAGTATACCTGTTGCAGGAAACTAAAAATAATGATAAGGATAATGACCTTGGTTATTTCAAGTGGCCGAAGCTGTTTTCTCGCCAAATGTTTGTGATATCCACATTTGGAATCTCGGTAAATTTCATTTTCGTTTTATTTCAACTACACAGAAATAGTAGTTAAGGGAAGATATCAAATCTTCTCATGAGATGAAAGTCAAACTCAAGTTATCTATGCATTAAATACGATCATTTCTTACCTTCAAAGTTCCAACGTTCTTTGGTGGCCAACCTTAGTGTTATTGAGTCAAACGCATTTTCTTTTGTTACTTTCTGGTAGCTATGGTTACGATAGAAACTGTTGGTTTCAAACCGAGATGATCATTAAGTTTAGAAATGAACTTCCCTCTTACTGTGTGGGCTGTTTGCATAAAAAGCTAAATTGGTAAAAAAATATCGGGCGAAGAATTTAACCTAAAAAACGGATTCACCAGAGTAATGCGTCCAGGACTTTAAAATGTTTATTATTGATTTTTTGAAAGTGTCACCTGTCAGGTCAGGTGCCAAGGGTATTTAATTATAGATTGGTTTTTGAATCTGAGAGAAGAAACGAGAGACTCCGATAAGAATTCAAGTGAGACTCACACTCTACGTACTTCTTAGCTTGATGAATTTTATATAATTGATTACAGTATATATTGAGATTGATAAGACAGAAGTTTTTTTTTCCGTCATTTATAATTGTCTAAAACGTCTTTAGTTTCCTTGTATGAGTCTTTATCTTAAATTCTACCATCAGTTTGTACAATAATACAAGTTGAAATACTTAAACATCTTCTAGACTTGTTTACCTACATTGTTTGCGTGCTTGAAGCGTCTAAAGCGTTAAACAGGTGTTATCAGACTACTGTATATTGCGTGATGTATCATAGTTAGACTAGCACCCTAGACTGAGGCTGTACACTGTGATATGATCATCTGCTCAAACTTTCCTCGATTGATCGACCGGAAACTTTAAAGAAGTTTACAAAATAAAGATCAATTTCTCTCTTAAAAAAAAGAAAATCAGAAAAAAATTTAAACTTTACCGGGATCATGTTTTGCAATAATAACAGAGTATGTTGGGTTATTTTTCCCTTTATCCAATTACTGCATTCAAAGCACCTTTCTTCTTTTCTGCAAAATTTTAGTATACGTAGTTTTCGCTGTGGCAAACAGCACCACCGTACTGGGGCCCATTACCCGGAGCCTCCATACCAATTGTTCCCTAGAGTCAACCCTGTCCTGTATCTTTTATTCAGTTTTTATTTATTTTTTATTTATTATTTTTTTTGGTATCATGTTTAGCTCTAGCAAATTGCAATATTCTAGGCTTTATTTTCCTTTTATCGACGAGGTAACAGAAATTTGCATCAAATCTAAATTCTCTGAAAAATGTAGCAATACAGATCGTAGGGTGGGGGCCAAACTGTACCGCTTAAACCTTACCGCTGTGAACCATAGCATTCTCTAAGTGCGAGAGAGAGTACCCATATTTACATATTTATCAAGGCGGAACTGCGAGCGTGGGCTCGTTTTGGAGTATGTAGTAAAAGGAATTGTTACTTTTGATTTCGTTTTAGGCCATAAAAGCTTAGACATTTATCTCAAATTTTCGCAGCCGAGATTCTTGACTGCAGAACAAAAAAGCAAATTAATAACTGTGGATATATGAAAATCATATATGTGAACTGCGGATTAGGAAAGGATAAAAGGATAAATATGAAAGCAATCTTCGAAGTATTGAACGCTTCTTAAGTAGTAGTGAAAATAAGGTCTACAAAATTTCAGGCCATCCGGGATTTGAACCCATGAGCTGTGCAATACCGAGCTTTTCATATATCCACAGTCATTTACTCATCACTTCACGGTTTGTAATAGTGTAGTTTGATCGTCCGGGTGAGATTAGTCCTGAGAAGGACTGTTGTCGATAGTGGTGCCTGACGTTTCGACAACCTGAGCGGAAGTCATCATCAAAGTCAAATGAAGAGTTGTTGTCAGTCGAATGTTCTAAGTCTGGTTTGTATAAAACTGATCGGTCAGTTTTGCCGTGATGTTATTGGCTGTAAGACTTAAGTGGCGTAGGTCGGTTGTGATTGGTCCGTCTCGATCCGCTTGTAAAGTAAGGTCGTTCTGTTCGGTCCGCTACAGATAGAGGACATTATGGACTTACTGAACGTCAACTTACTTTCATTAAAACGGTAAACACTACAAACAGTTACACGGCACAGCTATGGGTCTCCAGTTTCTGTTGTTGTAGCAGACATTGTGATGCAGGACATCGAAGAAAGCGCCCTCTCACGCCCCAGCAGGAAATGTAGACAATTATCCATTTACGGTCTGCAAATGAAAATATTACGACTGTGTATTTCTATGCTGTGCGGTGACAACACGCTGAGATCATTTTTCGCGACATGCACATCACGTGGCACTGTGACAGTTATTGCACGCAATCGTTTAAAAACAATCCAGTGGCTGGTAATTTGTTCTCTAAAGGGATTATGTTTCGAAAGAATGGTTCTTCCGTTTTCAAGATTTTTCATGGAAGACCCCAATTATTTTGTTTCAATGGAGCAAAAAAACTGTCACATAGTAAATATCTCTTGGTAAGTTAAATGCTACGGAAATTCAACAAAACATAATTGAAATGTTTGTTATACGCGTTTACTTCGGTTAACGTTTCGCCGTTCTGGAAGATGGATGGAGATGTAGGGTGCTATAACATTGAGGCGAAGGTTCTGTTAACAATAAGTAATGCGTCTCTTAGTTCTGGAAACAGGAAGTTTACAAATGATCCGGTTAGTGGATTTTTGTGGATTTGAGCAAAGCCCTCTGATGTTTTCACGTTTCTTCAGAGGCTAATAACTTGGCCAATGAACATCGAACATTGCTTTATGGGTTGCTCTTAGCAGATGGAATTCGGTCCTTTCTTTTACTGGAAGACACCCAAATTACTGGATTACACGAGTTCTGCGAAAATACGGTTTTTGCTCTGTTATCTATCCACTTTAAGTTTTTTTGTTCCAACATACCGAGAAATTTGAAGAATTGTACTCTTTCAATAACTTCACTATTGGCTTTAATCTCGGGCGTTTGGTTATCCTAGTAGCATTGCTCACACCATTTCAGCAGAGAAGGATACTGACTAGTCCTCAACAGTGGATGTACATTTTGAGCAAAATAAAATAAAAGGACAACCAAGAATTGAAGAACTCCACCGTGATGATATAATGATGTATGAGGGCAAATTCCAGTACGTTTTGCGGTCGCCGAAGTAAACCTTCTATTGATGTGAGCTTGCCACGTCGGGCTCTTTCGTCATAGTTTGTTCTGGCGAATTATTCAATGCTTAAGAGCAGTGAACGCCTATTTAACAGCGTTATGTCTTCATTAATTAAAATTTAACGAGTATAAAAAAATTACCGCTGTTTTTTTAAATTTTATTTGTTTTAAGGGCGTTCTCCAGTGCACAAGGGGCGTGCTCATCACACAGAAACATCTTGGCATCTTGCAGCTTCCCAGGCAGTGATCACATTTAAATACCAGTCTGTGATCACGCTCTCCACTCGTGATTTCTACTCACAGTTTGTATGGCTACTGCCTCCATAGTAGTACTATGATTTAAGTTAATTTTTATTTAGGTTTATTAAGATATAGCAAGTGTTTATCTCATTTGCTATGTATTTAAATTTCTTCTCGGGCACGGAAGATAAATAATTTACTGGGTAATCGTGTGTAACTTCATTACTATCCCTTAAAACCTTACCCTTACCTAAACCCAAAATAATTTTAAGTAAAACACTGGCATTTAGGATTTCTTTTCCACGCCATGATGCATGGTTTCATAGAATTCGAACAAGGGTAATATATTTCTTTCATAACTCTTCAAAGTCAGTTGGACAATTTTCCATTTTAATGAGAAACTGCAATACAAACAGTTAAACTTTAATGCCATACATCATCGTGATACTTCGTTTTTAAAGCAGCTATGAGACTGAACACATCATTGGCTCTAACAAAAGCGGCATCTAATTCTTAAAATAAACAGAAACTTAAATTATCACACCGTGCTATATATTGCATCCAGCTTCTAACGTTTTGAGAAACGAGTTTCGTCTTATTTGCTAGTTGTCATGCTGACTGATGTTCCTGCTTGTCTAGGAGTTCATTATTTAAGCATTCTCCTTTTCTATTCTTATCTTCTTTGTTTGTTATTAGCATCAATTGATTATTTTTTATTATTATTACGAAAGAGATGCTTTGTAAAATATGCAATTCAAGCATTTTTCATTGCAGGTTAACAGAACATCATTAGCGTATAAAAGCTGTAGAAGAAATAGATGATTATCATAAAAAGAGGAGCACACAAAATCCCTGAGGTATGTGTACCTGAGGATCAACTTATTTGTTCTCTTATTTCTTGAATTTTTTGCTTTTCATTCAGTCCGTACCACAGTAACGTAATTCGCACCCAGGTGGCTGATGAAGTTTGTAGATAAAGAAGGATCGACAGTTTTTTACAGAAATCGCTCTAACGTTTTCGCAACCGGAAGAACGATCACTAAAGCAGACCTCCCTTTGAACTTCACCATCTTCCACTGAAGGATGAGCAGTCGTCAACCAGCCTGGCCGGTCAGTACCACATCTGTATACTGGCACGTGCGTTGTTGGCATTTTTGTTCCAGCAGCTCCCACAAAACGATACCATCCGTCGGGGAGTAAGTTGTCACAGAAGGATGGTCCATTTCTCGGTGTAATGTAACTGCTCTTTCTATTGGCATCACTCAGGTTTTGATAATTATAACATGGGTCGGCTATTAAAATTAAATAAAAATTAGAAAAGATTGTGGTATCAAATATAATAATTTTTTGTCGACATTTTTTAGGTCAATCAGTTCGAGTGAATTGTCACACAACACTAGTCCAGATAGGGGTGTTTTGTTAATTCTATTTCGATCGGCTGCACTCAGGTTTTTATAACGATAGCAAAGACCGGCTATAAAGTAAAATACTTAACAAATGTAACGGGAATTTAGTGTTTTAGGATCAATGGTTTAAGTTCTTTTCTAACGTCTTATAATTCTGGCAGCTTAACGATCAGTAGTAAAACCTGTCATGTACTAGAACAATGACTATGCATCTATAGTAAGAGATCAAATAGCCGATGTGTAGGATATCATCACTCAACGAGGCTAAAACAGTCATAATGGAAATCCCTATTAATTTAACAGAATCTGAATTTGAGTTGGACGACAATGGCCACCAGAAAAAGCAAAAGGTTAGGTTTCATCCAATACTGCATTGACGAGTTGAAAATTTTGTGACAAAACAAACGTACATTCGCATTCAAAACCATTCCCAGTGTTTGTGGGATTAAAAGAGGAGTGGCATGAGCTCTGAGTATTGATGCAATAGGCATTCTGATAGCATTCCTTCATTTTATAATATTATGACCCTCTTTACATTTGTCAATGTCTGAAAGAAAACAAGCGTACTTTACCTTACGCCCAAGATTGAGTGAATCATACAAGAATGAAGATTATAAATATCACAAAATCTATTACGGGAAATTTTAATAACACCAATGTTTCGTACATGAAGAGCAAAATTTTTAGCATCAAAAATCAGACAAAAACGAGAATATAAAGCGATTAGCAATCGATCGGCGATGTATACATCGTAATGCATTAACAATGATAACGAACTAAAAGAAATCGTCCATGCACAACCTAACAGAATTAAACAGAGCACAGTCAAGGCTTCCCTAGTAGTTAAATAAAACCTATCAAATTCACCTGTACAATTTCGTCCATCTCCAGTATAGCCAGGCTGACATTCACATGCATGTGATCCAATGGTGTTCGTACATTTTGCATTCTTGTGACAAGAGTGGTTTCCTTTACACTCGTTAACATCTAGGAAAAGGATCTCGCAATTATGTAAAATTTGCTGTGCATCAGAAATTACCTTGTTAAAGATTGCAAGCCGTGGCTGTTGTCAACCCTTTACTGGATTGCGAAAACAAGAGATCAAGATTTCCTCAAATAAGAAAACAAGTTAACTAGCACTACAAGAGTTTTAGGGTTAACTGCCTCCCCCCTAAGTTACGTTACAAAAATTAAATTTTTGACTTTCCACGGTATTAAAACAGAAAAAAACAACAACAAACAAAAAAAAGTTGCGTCCATCTCCAGTATATCCAGGTTTTCATTTGGTGTGTGTTGTTACAAGTAGCATTTACTTGACATTTACTGGGGTATGTTTTGCATTCGTCAATATTTGTCAAAAAAAAAAAGGAAAAGAAGAGAAAAGATTAAAAATGGGATTTGGTTTTTTTTTAGAGCATATATGTACAACAACAAAAAACAAATACAAAAGGCAAAACAAAAAAGCAACAAACAAGCACAAAAACCAAAACAAAACAAAACGAAAATATAAAAACAAGCGAACGAAGAATACATTGCACACGCTCAATAAAATATAGTAACAAATTTTTCTTAGATTCTAAGATTCAGCACCTTATTCAATGAGAGAAATTCACACCACTTTCAGCAACTAAAGAACAGCTGTCATACCAGCATTGAAAATCAGAAAAAATCTCATATACGTTCATTGCAAGTGATGACTCAGACTCATACCCTTTTCACAATATTCTTCTTCGAATCCAGGAGGACACAAGCATCGATATCCCTTGAGTGTAAATCCAGACTGGCAAGTTGCGTTATTTTCGCAGTAGGGACCCTTGTCGCAAGCGTTCTAAAGGAGAAGAACAATTAAAATGAAAGAAGAAACGAAAGACCGAATGATCGAGTACACGAAAATTTGCATAAACATTAATTATTGTTATTATATCATTCAAAGGCATTCAAAGGCGACAATTTCGAAAAATTGATTTGTAACTCACCTTCGACCCACGATAATAAAAATTGGCATCAGTTGTCAAGTCACTGTCGTATTTCAGATGAGTGGCGTTATTTAGTTCACAGATGTGAAGTGGTTCCTTATCCTCTGGATCTTTTTTGAAATTAAGACTGACACAGTCGTCGTTCAGGTAGCACATTAGCTCACAGTCATCCAAGTTATTGACACGTTTCTTTTCAATGGTGTGGTTTACCAAATATCTTTCAGCAAAGAAGTAGTAGTCCGGAAACACCATTGCACGCTCTCGCTCTAAAATAGACAAAGTGAAATATGTTTATAAGGCATACTTTTTCGTCGCAAAAAAATCAAATTTCGAATAAAAAGTTCTAAGAACAAATCTCTTAGCAAAAATTCTCGGATCTCAGCAAACTATGGTAGCAAATGCGTTAAAAACGTGAGTCAAACAAAGCAGTCCGTGAGAAGTACGATGATTCGTTAAATGTAATGAAAAACTTTGTAAATTGCTTCGCCGTTTTCTACAATTAAACAATAACATAAAACCATCTTTATTTGAGAGTTTGGGGTTTCTGAGGTGCGGAACCTTTACGGCAAATATTTCGTGTTTCACATGAATTTGGCGATTCAAGAAGCTCGAACGATTTTAGATGAGTCTATCATATCGATAGAAAAGACGAGCTCATCAAGCACTGTGAAATTCCTACTACAAAGGGAATTAATTGGTGTTTGCATTTTTTGATGTAGCTGTCATCAGTGTGATGAACACAGTTTAAATGCTCTTATAGGGAACCTTTAATACCTCAAAAACTTTGACCGGGGATGGTCTTCTAGTGCTTTTTTTTATAATTTGGTTTTGCACTTTATATAAACAGCTTGACTATTGAGTGTTTATAAAATAAATGTATAACTGAAGAGCTCCCTTGCGGCTCTTTTCTTCGAACGATTATCGTGAACAGAGGGAATTCATGCAAAATTAAGCTGAGAAAAGCCATTCTTGTTTTGCGTCAATGAGCAGATTTGTATTCGTTTTCGAAAGTTTTCTAAAGGTACAAATGTATAATGAAATATTTTTTTTAACTTTGCAGGCCAATGTAAGTTGTTTAAATTGCTTAGCTATGGCGCATATAATCATCGCTTTATTTCCGTCATTTGTTTTCTGAAAACAAATCATTTATCTGTTCGTAGTTTTAATTCATTAATTTTCTTTTCTCGGGTCGAATATAGTCCACCCTCATCATTTTTTCTGCTGTTGAAAAAATATTGACCATAGCAATAGAGTTTTAAAACACTGAAAATATATATTTACATAAATTTCAGTCTAAGGAGTCCTTGCGAGGAGATTGATTATGAAAGGGCACAAAATTGGAAAATTGCACGAAGCTTCTGTGCAAAGATTTTGTTAAGGATCATCTCAATTAAGCTATTTGTTCTTTGGCAAGTTTTAAAGCTTCCAATTCGAAAAGCAATATTTAAAAGGATTTTGCGTCAAAGGTTTTATTTTTTCAATCCCACCCAATGGTTAAATTGTAAGAAGACGGGCTACCCTATTTTAATAGACAGATGTTTAAAACCAGTACAAATTGGTCTATTCCAAATGCCACCATTGTCCTTCTATAAAAATAACTTCGCGTAAGTTAACTAAGAGCGGCCAATTTTTTTTTTCATGCAAATTATCGAATTCCCGTCTGCAACACAATAACGAAATGTTTTTGATAGAATTTATTACCTGTTCATGTAAATATGAGCTGAGCGTTAGGATTGAAGTGGTTTTAAATGCAGCAATTCTTCATCGTAGCAGTTCTTATTTTTTTTGTAGCAACTGCAAATTTCCGATATGGTCCTTCATAATAACACGCCTTTGTTAAATACTATTAATATCTTCAAAAGAAGTTTACAATACTGAGGTTCCTTCCTTTAAAATTCATGTTTATTGAGTTTAGGATTTAAGATTTTTTAAAACCACACTTTACAAGCTCAATGCATCCAGTTTTGTGAATCAGCGAAACATAAATAAAGAGTGATGGAAAACAAGATAGCTCGGGCTAAAGTATGAATAAAATGATAGAAAATGATTCGCAGTTTGCTACTCACCTTTACCAAACGTCAAGTAAGTCATCGATGAAGTCCAGACTGCAAATATTAGAAACGCTGAAAATTCCATGCTTCCTCAAGACAACGGGGCTCAATATTGATGTTTTCAATATGCTGCAAATTCGTGTCGACCACCTGCATTGAATAATGGTTAAGTAATAGAAACCACCTTTTTGTTATCAAAAATGGGATGTTAACAAAGTGAACAGATGTCAGTCCTACCCCTTGTAAAGTTATTGATGCAAATAATATACGTGGGTATGCGTTTTAAATTCTGCGAATGATCACCATTTCAATGTCGTCCTTTGTACCAGTAAGAAACACTTTGGTTTTGAAGGGCTATGATTCCACAAGTGTTCATCAACAGATTAGAAAAAGGGGTTTTGTCACACAAATGTCCCTAACATTAACTTCAATTGCTTCATAATTACAGTCAAAGGGATGCGTTTAAGACGATAACATTATAAACATATTCTTAAGAGCATTATAGATCCATAGATTCAGTTTTTTTTCTTTCTTTTCCTTTTTTTGTTTTTGTTGTTGTTGTTGTTGTTGTTGCATTTTTTTTTTCATCCTCAGGGGAAAAGTCCTTGCAAGATTGATGGAAGAAACGAAAAGAAAATTTTCACAAAAATATGGCAATCGGTGTGAAGGACCAGACGGGTTGGCGTAAACTTATCCCCCCAAAAAAGACAGTAGCCCTGCACTCGCACAGTTCGCTTTCATTTTCCAAAAACATGAATTCTTAATTTGGACTATATCTTGAAATAAATAAGAAGTTATAAATAAGCCACGTTCTTTGATGGATTGTGAGTCTCTCGTTTAAATTCGACGAAATGAACGAGGGAAATAGTGTTAGTACTTGTTAAGCTGTGCCACCCACTTTACATCGCGCAAAATATTTTTTCGCCTCGCCCTTCCAGTAACTCGAAATAATACAGGAACACAATAATTTAAAGATGTTTTTCCAATTTGAAGTCCCAAGGAATTATTCATTTCATCCAAAAAAAGGAAAAGGTGTGTTGTAATTTATGATTTGATTAAGCCTATCCCCTATCCAGTATCGGATATGGCCTCCAAGGCCTTCAATGGAAGACCTTTTAAATTATAAAACATTTTCAGGTTTTCCTCCGCTAGATAAAATTGCTGCAGACTTAGGTTAAAGAGATCTGTGAGCCAACATTTTGTTCCCGACTCATTTTCTGATTGGGAAACATGCAAATCAACTTCCATACTTTTCAAGGTTCTTCTATTTCAAAATCATCACTTCTGCCATAATATGAACGGAATTCAAAGGAGCTGCACATCAGTCTAAGTTTGGGGATAAGACAAAACAATTTGTGAAAGGAAATCTTTATAAGAATAGAAAAATAACTGCCACAGTTTATGACAAGTTGGATATTTCAAATGAAGAAGATACTTGTAATCAACTCCATTTCTTTTTACTATAAACTGAACCCAAACACCGGGCTTCGTCACCGCGTGAAATCCTATCTCATCGCCTTATGGAATTTCCTGTCGTTTGCAGTTTAACAATTTGTGACGAGCTAGGAACCGCACTTACTTTTGTAATTTGGCACTTTTCTCTATTTACGGAAATGATGGAACAACAATTTACACGAGTGGTGTCATTATAAACAAAATAATATCGCTGAGAAAAGGTTCAAGAATAAAACCCGTTGTAGGACACCAAAAATTTAGGATGATGATCTTATTTATTTCAAATAGCTGAAGCTGTTTTCTCGCCAAAAGTTTGTTATATCCACATTTGAAAGTGAAACTCAAGTTATCCATGCATTAAGTGTGATCATTTACTACCTTCAAAGATCCAACGTTCTTTGGCGCCCAACTTTAGTGTTATTGAGCCAAAGGCGTTTTCCTTTCATACTCTCTGGTAGCTATGGTTACGATAGAAACTGCTGGTTTCAAGCCAAGATGATCATTAATATTAGAAATGAACTTCCCTCTTCCTGTTTGGGCTCTTTGCACCAAAAGCTTAATTGGTAAAATAATACTAGGTGAAAAATTTAACCGAATGCGACGGATTGACTAGAGTAATGCATCTTGGACTATAAAATGTTATTATTAATTCTTTGAAAGTGTCTCAGTCTAGACAATTTCAGTCTAGGGGATCCTTGCTGTGAGATTAATTTTGGAAAAACAAAAAGTTTGAAAATTGCACGAAGCTTCTGTGCGAAAGTTTTTTTTAAGGATCATGTCAATCAAGCTATTTGTTATTTGGCAAGTTTAAAAGCCTATACTTCAAAAGTTAGCTCTTGGAAGACTTTTTTCAATTCCACAAAATGGCTAAAAGCTTATGAGACCGGCTACCCTTTTTTTATAAACAATGTCTTAAAACCAGAGAGAGTGGTTTGTTCCAAATGCCAGCATCATTCGTCTATAAAAATGACTTCGCTTAAGTTGGCTACAAGCGGCCAATTTTTCTTCCAAGCAAATCAGCGAATTCCCGTCTGCGAAACAACAACGAAATATTTTTGATAGAATTGATTACCCGTCCATGTAAAAATGAGCTGAGCCTTAGGATTGAAATGGTTTTGAATGAAGCAATTCTTCACCGTAGCAGTTCTTTTTTTTTGTCACAAAATACTTCTGCAAATTTCCGATTTGGTGCATTATAATAACACACCCTTGCTAAATACCATTGGTGTCTACAAAACAAGTTTACAAGACTAAGGTTCCTTCCCCTTAAAATCACGCTTGTTAGGCTCAAGTTTTTAGCCTTGTCATACGACACTTTATAAGCTCAGTGCTTCAACTGTCGTCAACCATCCAAATAGAAATAAAGTATGATGGGAAATAAGATAAGACGGGGATAGGAAACGATTCGTAGTTTCCGTTTAAGACAACAACATTAGAAACATATACTTAAGAACATTAGGTGAACATGCCTAGATAATGCAGTCACATAAAAAGCCAAGTTCCCCCGAGTTTCTTTTTCTTTTTTTTCACTCTCAAGGGAAAACCCCTAACAAGATTGACTGAAGCATCGATAATTGACGGAAAGAAACTTCTCATAAAATATGGTAATCGGTGTGAAGGACCAGACAGGTTGCCGTAACCTTATCTGCCGAAAAAGACGTTAACCCTGGACTCGCTCAGTTCGCTTTCATTTTCCAAAAACATGAATTCTTAATTTAGACTTTATCTTGAAATAAATCTGAAATTGAAGATTTTAGATATATGAAAATTCATATATTTGCACTGCGGTGGAGAGATGAAATTTAGAGATCCTCGCAGCTAAGAACACTACTGATACGAGTACTTGTAAATAGGACCTGAAAAAAATTCAGGCCCGTACGGGATTTGAACCCATGACCTCTGCGATACCGGTGCAGCGCTCTACCAATTGAGCTAACAAGCCAACTGGGAGCTGGTCAATGAATTGGGTCCAAATAAAAAAATAAGTCGCGTTCTTTGATCGATTGTGAGTATCTTGTTCTAATTCGACGAAATTAATAAGGGAAACTCTTTTTTGAATTTCGAATATCGTGTTTGTAGTTGTTAAGCTGTACCAACCACTTCACTACATCGAACAAAATATATTCTCGTTTTGCCCTCCTAATTATTCGAAATAATACAGGAACGCACAAACCTTAAATAATTTTAAGTCCAAATTGATAAGTCATTTTATCTTCCCTCACCTTCATTAACGTCAAAATCAATATATGATGAGTTCTAATAAGCTCTTTAGATTGAACAAACAAAAAATCTCTCGTAAACGCCTGATCTTAAAATACAGAAACTCAATAAATTTGCCGAGAAAATTACGACCTATGCCTCGATGCATCAGGACTGTATGAAGACTGTCGATGGCTCATTATAATAACACACCCTTGCTAAATACCATTAATGTCAACAAAACAAGTTTACAATACTAAGGTTCCTTCCCTTAAAAATCATGTTTGTTGAGTTCAGGATTTTAGTTTTGTCACAAAGACCAGTTATAAGCTCAGAGCATCAACTGTAGTGAATCAGCAAATAAAAGTAAAGAGTGATGGGAAATAACACGAGCTGAAATGAATTATTTTTAAACAGAAATAACACCACTTGCATTCGATAATGGTTAAGTAATAGATACCGACCCTTTTGTATTGAATATGGGATGTTAACAAAATTAATAGCAGTCAGTCCAGACCCGTTGAAATGATTGAAGCAAATAAAATACGTGGGCACGCGTTTGGGATATATGGAAAGACTTTGGATTTGGCGAGCTACGATTCTATCGGTGTTTACCTTCAGATTAGACTCAGGGATTTTGCCATACAAATTTCCAAAACATTAGCTTCAATTGCTCCATGACTATAGTCAATGGAGTGCAGTTAAGGAAATAACATTTTAAACATATTCTTGAGAACATTAGATACACAAACTTCGTTACTGCAGTCACATAAAAAGTCAAGTTCTTTCGAGTTTCTGAGAAACAACACCTTCAAATTTACAAGATCGATCCATGGATTCAGCGTGTTTGGTTTTTTTTTTCTTTCTTTCTTTCTTTTTTTTAATTATTAGGGGAAAACACCTCATAAAATTGATAGAAGCACCTCCAAGGCCTTCATTGAATACCGTCTAAATTATAAAACATTTTCAGGTTTTCCTTCGTTAGATAAAACTGCTAAAGAATTAACGGGACCTGTGAGCCAACAATTAGTCCCGACTCATTTTTCTGATTAGGAGACATGAAAACCAACTTCCATATTTTTCAAGGTTCTTCTATTTCAAAGTCATCAATTTTTGGAGGATAAGACAAAACCATTTTGAAAGGAAATCTTCATAAGTACAGAGAGAAAAAACATCCATAGTCTATGACAAGTTGGATATTTCAAATGATGAAGATTTTTTTTCGTCAACTCTATATTTTTTTCACTGTAATTTGAACTCAAACAGCGGGCTTCGTCACAGCATTAAATCCTTCCTCATCGCTCTTTGGAATTTCCTGTCGTTTCCAGTTTCACAATTTGTGACGAGCTTGGAACCGCCAGCACTGACTTTTTATAATTTAGCACTTTTCTATATTTACGGTAACGATGGAACTACAATTTCGAGAAGGGGTGTAATTATAAACTTAAAGAAATATCACTGAAAAAAGGTTCAAAAAGGAATCCCGTTGTAGGAAACTAAAAATTAAGGATAAGGATCTAGTTTATTTCAAATAGCTGAAGATGTTTTCTCGCCAAATGTTTTTTATACCCACATTTGGAAGCTCGGTATATTTCATTTTCGCTTGATTTCAAGTACACAGAAATAGAGGAGTCAAGAGTGGATATTAAGTTTATATCATGGAATGAAAGCCAAACTCAAGTTATCCATGCATTAACTATGATCATTTCTTACCTTCAAAGATCCACCGGTCTTTGGTACCCAATTTTAGTGTTATTGAGCCAAATGCGTATTCTTTTATCGCTTTCTGTAGCTATGGTTACGATAGAAACTGTTGGTTTCAAGCCAAGAGGATCATTAATATTAGATATGAACTTCCCTCTTCCTGTCTAGGCTCTTTGCAAAAATGCTAAATTGGTAAAATAATACCAGGTGAAAAATTTAACCTAATGCAACGGATTGACTTAGAGTAATGCTTCTTGGACTATGAATTGTTATTATTAATTCATTGAAAGTGTCCCCTGTGGTCAGTTGCCAAAGGTGTTATGATTCTATGATTACTGACCCCCGTAAAATCTTATTGTGCTCCTCTGCATTATATTAGCGATTTCAGTCCAAGAAGGTTATTAGGTCTCCGCACGGTCCAAGTTTCTAAGGAAAATGAGGGCGAGTTTTTTAGATATTAACCACCTGAATGATTAAATGCAGGAAATGACATATAAATGACAAAGTCAAGCTCCAGTTTCAATAAACATGTGTTTGACTATTAAGTGTTTATTAAAAGAATATAAAGCTGAAGAAGTTCCCTATAGCCTTTTTTTTCCAACGGTTATCGTAAACAGGGGAAATTCATGTGAATTGAAGCCGAAAAAAAAAATTCTTGTCTTGCGTCAATGAGCAGATTTATACCAGTTTTCGAAAGTTCTCTAAACGTACAAATCTAGAATGACATTTTTAAATTTTTACTTTTGCTAGTCAACTTAGGTTGTTAGAATCGCTTAGCTATGATGAATATAATCAACTAACATAATAACACAACCTTGCTAAATACCATTAATGTCTACGAACCAAGTTTACAAGACTACGGTTCCTTCCTTTAAAAATCATGTTTAATGAGTTCAGGATTTAAGTTTTGTCATAACGACCCGTTATAAGCTTAGTGCATCAACTGTTGTGAATCAGCAAAATAAAAATAAAGAGTGATGGGAAATAACACGGGCTGAAATAAATTAGTTTTAAACAGAAATAACACCACCCGCATTCAATAATGGATTAAGTGATAGAAACCGACCTTTTTGCATTGAAAATGGGATGTTAACAAAGTAAATAACAGTCGGTTCAGTGCCATTGAAATGATTGAAGCAAATAAAATACGTGGGCACGCGTTTTAATTTCTGCTTATGAAAATTTGTGATGTTTTCTGTTTTGCTTTATGGGAAAACTTTGGATTTGGCGAGCTACGATTCTTTTGGTGTTAACCTACTGATTATACTCAGGGATTCAGCTACACAAATTGCCATAACATTCAATTGCTTCATAATTACATTCAATGGAGTGCGTTTAAGTCAATAACATCATAAACATATTCAAAGTCAAACTCCCTCGAGAACTACACTTTCCAATTTACAAGATCTATCCATGTATTCAGCGTTTTTTAAAATTTATTTTATTTTATGTTATTTTTTGTTTCATTATCAGGGGGAAACACCTTATAAAATTGACCGAAGCGTAAATAATTGACAAAAAGCAATACTCGGAGAACGTGGTAAAAAAAATAGATCCAGCTTATGTACCGATATTCCCGCTCACGCAATCATACGGATAATGGTAATCGGTGTGTAGGACCAGACAGGTTGGCGTAACCCTATCCGCTGAAAAAAGACATTAGCCTTGCAATCGCGCAGTTCACTATCATTTTCCAAAAGCACGAATTCTTAAATTGGACTATATCTTGAGATAAATCAGAAATTATAAAATAAGCCACGTTCTATGATGGATTGTGAGTCTCTTATTCTAAGTAGACGAAATTAGTAAAGGAAACTCCCTTTTGAATTTCGATTATGGTGTTTATAGTTGTTAAGCTGTGCCACCCACTTACCCACATCGAGCAAAATATTTTCTTGTTTGACCCTCCTACTTACTCTAAACAATTAAGGAACGCAACAAGTTAAAGATGGTTTTCTTGTTTGAAGTCCTCAGTAATTAGTCATTTTATCTTCCCTCACATTCATTAACGTCAAAATTAATTAATGATGAGTTCTAAAAAGCTCTTTAGTTTGAATAAACAATAAACCTCCTGAAAACGGTTGATGTTAAACTACAGAAATCCCATCATTTTTTTTGGAGAAACTGACGACCTATGTCTCGATATATTAGGATTGCATAAAAAGTGTCGAGGCAGAACCTATTAGATATCTTATAACGATTGAGCATGATCCAGTGCAGATAGCTGCTATACTTAATCCAGGGCCTTAATGAGACGAAATTCTGAATGTTGTTGTTAATCGCAACCTTGCTCTTAAGGATAATAGCAAATTGATATTTAGAAAGGGTGTTCTGTAATTTACGATTGGAATCAGCCGGACCATCCATTATAGTATTTGGCTTTTAAGGCGTTCATTGGAATATCTTATAAATTATAAAAAAAATTGTCAGGTTTCCTACGTTAGATAAAATTGCTGCAGACTTAAGGTAAACGAGACCTGCAAGTCAACATTTAGTTCCCGACTGATTCTCCTATTAACTTCCATATTTTTCAAGGTTCTTCTATTTCAAATCATCACTTCTGTCATATTACGAACGGGATTCAAACGAGCTGCATATCAGTTTAAGTTGGGCACAGTGCAAAACAATTTGCGAAAGGAAATCTTTATAAGTACAGAAAAAAAATACCATAATTTTTGGGAAGTTGTATGTTTCAAATGAAGCAGATTTTTGCCATCAACTCTATTTTCCTTTACCGCAAATTGAACCTAAACAGCGGGCTTTGTCACTATTTTAAATCCTTTGCCATCTCTTTTTTAAATGTCCCGTCGTTTCGAGTTTCACAATTTGTGACGAGCTTGGAACCGCCAGCACTGACTTTTTATAATTTGGCACTTTTCTCTATTTATGTTAATGATGGAACTACAATTTCGAGAAGTAGTGCCATTATAAACATAAAACAAATATCGCTGAGAAAGTTTCAAGAAGTAAACATGTAAAAAACTAAAAATTAAGGATAATGATCTTGTTTATTTCAAATAGCTGAAGTTGTTTTTTTCGCCAAAAGTTTGTTATACCCACATTTAGAAGCTCGGTAAATTTCATTTTCGTTTTATTTCAACCGCACAGAAATAGAGGAGTGAAGGGTGGATATCCAATTTATATCATGGAATGAAAGTCAAACTCAAGTTATCCATGCATTAAATATGATCATTTCTTACCTTCAAAGATCCAACGTTCTTGGGTGCCTAACTTTAATGTTATTGAGCCAAACGTGTTTTCTTTATTCCTGTCTGGTAGCAATGGTTACGATAGAAACTGTTGGTTTCAAGTCAAGATAATCATTAATATTAGAAATGAACTTCCCTCTTCCTGTTTGGGCTCTTTGCACCAAAAGCTAAATTTGTAAAATAATACCAGGTGAAAAATTTAACCTAATGCAACGGATTGACTGGAGCCATGCGTCTTGGACTATAAATTGTTATTGTTAATTCCTTGAAAGTGTCCCCTGCGGTCAGGTGCCAAAGGCGTTATAATTATATAATGACTGATACGCAAAATCCTATTGTGCTCCCTCTGCATTATATTAGCGATTTCAGTCCAAGAAGGTAATTAGGTCTCCAGTACGGTCCAATTTTCTAAGGAAAAGGAGGGCGAGATACAAGGGTATCCTTCAAAGGAGATCATCCCTGGTCAACGTTTTTGAGATATTAAGCAACCGAATGATCGAATGCACGAAATGACATTTATGACAAAGTCGAGCACCAGTTTCAATAAACAGATGCTTGACTATTGAGTGTTTATTAAAGGAATGTATAACTAGAGAGGTTCCCTGTGGCGTTTTTCATCAACGGTTATCGTAAACAGAGGAAATTCATGCGAATTGAAGCCTAAAAAAAACGTTCTTGCTCGCACCAATGAGCAGATTTATATCAGTTTTCGAAAGTTTTCTAAACGTACAAATCTAGGATGACTTTTTTAATTTTTCACTTTTGGTAGCCAACGTAGGTTGGTAGAGTTGCTTAGCTATGGTGAATATAATCAACGGTTTATTTCCCTCGTTTATTTTCTTGAAACAGCTCAGTTATCTGTTCTGTTTTTAATCATATTTTTTTTCTCATTTCGAAGAAAACTCCACCTACATAATTTTTTCTGCTGTTGAAAACTGTTGATCACAGCAACAGCGTTTTAAAACACTAAATAATATAAACTTGAATAAATTTCAGTCTTGGGTATCCTTGCTTTGAGATTAATTATGGAAGAACCTAAAATTTGAAACTTGCACGAAACTTCAGTGCAAAGGTTTTGTCAAGGATAATCTCACTCAAGCTATTTTTTATATGACATGTATTAAAGCCTCCACTTTAAAAAATAATACTTAAAAGGATTTAACGTCAAAGGTTTTTTTCAATTCCACAAAATGGCTAAAAGCTTACGAGAAAGGCAGCCCTATTTTTATAAACAAATTTTTAAAACAAGAAAGCGTGGTCTATTCCAAATGCCAGCATTGTTCTTATATAAAATTACTTCGCTTAAGTTGGCTAAGAGCGACCCATTTTTCTTCCATGAAAATCATAGAATTCCCGTCTGCAAAAAGGCAACAAAATGTTTTTGATAGAATCAATTACCCGTCAAAACATAGATTTAGCGTTTATTCATTTTTCTTTTATTTTAACATTCTGAAGGGTAAATTCCTTACAAGATTTACTGAAGCGTCAATAACTGACGAAAAGCAATTCTCACAAAATGTGGCAATAAAAATAGATCATATGTAGCGATAGTCCCGCTCACGAAATCCTACGATTAATGATAAAGGCACTGTGCAGGGCCAGACAGGTTGGCGTAAACTTATCATTTCGTTTGCAGTTTCATTATTATGACGAGTGTGGAACCGACAGCACCGACATTTTCACAATCTGGCATTTTTTCTCCATTTACGGGTATGATGGAAATATAATTTCTACAAGGGGTCTTATTATAAACATAAAGAAACATCACTGAGAAAGGTTCTAGAAGTAAACCCTTTGTGGGAATCTTGTTTATATGAAGTAGCTGAAGCTGCCTTCTCGCCAAATGTTTCACATACTGATATTTGGAACCCTAGTAATTTTTGTTTTGTTTTGTTTTGTTTTGGTTTTTTTTTTTTTAAACTGCACAGAGATAGAGGAGTTAAGGGTGGATATCAAATCTTATCATGGAATGAAAGTCAAACTCAAGTTATTCATGGATTAAGTACATTATCATTCAATCGATTTTAGTATATTTATAGTTAAATTATGCTAATGACATTGAAAAGACAGAACTTTTTTTTTCTGTCATCCATAATTTTCTAAAGCGTGTTTATTTTTCCCTGTATGAGTTTTTATCTTATTTTCTACCATCAGTTTATATATTAATACAAGTTGAAAGACTTGAACGGCTACCCATGCACAAGACGTGTTAATCAACATTGTTTTCGTGCATAAAGCGTCCCAATTTTAATCAGACAGGTGGTATCAAACAATATTGCGTGATGTGTTCTAGTTAAACAAGAGTTTTCATTGAGACATACACCCTGGGGTTGTTTCGTGCGATTGAAAATGGATCCCTCTGCGTCTCTAAGATAATTAACAACTCCTGCAGTCTCAACCACTCAACACAGAAAGTTTGTTCGATCGGGAGTTAAGAACTTTATTTCTCTATCATTTATTCTACAAAAATACATTTTTAATTACTTAAACTATCAAAAACTATCGAAAAAAGTAAGCCAGCAGGCCGATCGAAATTTCTTCGATTGACCGACCGGAAACTTTAAATAAATTGACAAAATAATGATGAATTTCACTTTTGAGAAATGTAAAAATATAGATAAAAAGCAATTTCAAACTTTGCCATGAGCATGTTTCACAATAATAATAGAATATGTTGGGTTATTTTTCACTTGGTCAAAATATTCCATTCAAAGCTGCTTTCTTCCTATCTGCAAAATTTTAGCACATGTTGTTTTGGCTGTGGCAAATAATAGCGGCGTATTAATTTGGATGTCGATTGCAAGTAATCAAAATGTATTCTTAGCACCATGTTTGGTTCTAGCAAATTGCAAGATTCCATGCTTTATTTTCGTGTTATCTATGAGGTTATATAGAAATTTGCACCAGCTCTAAATTCTTTGAAAAATTTACAACACAGATCTTAGGGCGAGTGCCAAAGTGTACCGCCCAAACCTTACCGCCGTGGACTATAGCCTTCTCCGAGCACGAGAAGACACATTCTGCAAGCCCGGGCTACCTAGAGGGCCTCAATGGGGTTCACTGTTAGCCGTAACACGGCCAAAAAAATATAGCCATTGGTGGAAAAAATTGACGAATTTTAACCGTTTGTAGTAAAAAAAGTTAACCGTAAAAAATATGTTTAGTGAAAACAATGGAAAGGTGTTAACCGTTAGCCGTAAAACCCATCACCCCAATGGGACCCTCTACCTATGCCTAAGTCGTTAATCTCTTATTCGGTTGATGAATCTCGGAATATGACTCAAGGTCTACCTCAAAATCCCTGTCTAAATCTTCTGGGAGCGTTTTTCTTTAACTGATTTGATTTCGTTTTAGGCCATAAAATCAAAGAAATTTGCAAAAAAAAATTGAGAATCGCTGTGAATCTGTTTTAGCTACCTGCTTTCTTACTCCGCCTCTGGACACTGGTTTGAAACTTTGAAATACTGAAACTGGGAATTAAACGTTAATTTTTTTCTAATATTCTTTATAGACGTTTTCGAATTTGACGGCAGTGTGACTTAGTGGCCAGGGTGGCCATATTTGTAATCTGTTGTTCCCGTGTTCAAATTCCCACAATGCTACGCAGTGGATTTGTTTGCCCAGTATTCTACTGTGTGGCTGCACTTTGTTTATTGCCAACCTCAGTTACTTCCCCGTCTCTTACAACGTATTACCCTTATTCATACCACGTATTACCTTTATCATACACTTTGGTGGACTGATATGGTCAATAATTATGACGTAAAAATGGATAACACGAAATAGATAACTCGCGTCCCGTATAGCAACTATCTAATTCTTTGATGTCAGTCTCTCTTTTTCTTTTTTCTTTTTTTCTTTTTCTAAGTTTTCAATAAAGTCTACGAGTCCTCAGCTTCTACATTCGCTAGGAATGATCAACTAAAACGGTTGGAAGTAAAAACGAAGGAATGGTAAGAGGCTAGTTTTGTTGGCTCAGCTGACCTCAACTCAACTGGGCACGTTGCTAACAGAAAACGATCATATGTAAATTAACTTCTGAGTTGCAAACAAACCTTTGGAGGGTGCTTCTTTGTTTACATGTTTTTATGATTGCGGCGTGATTGAAGGAAGTTTTGGGCGGACTAAAATGTCCTTGTTTGATTTTTCCTTCCTGTAAGATACAATCGGTGGCTGGTTGAAGATATGTGCAAGTCTAAGCTGCTGTTGAATGATGTGCCAGTGTTTCATGGGAACCTTTTTAAGATTCGGTGTGGCCGGGTTATTAGCGGTAACAAACGGTAAAATTTATTTCGTTGTTTCTTTCTTTCATATCTACCATTCTCACCTGTTATCTTGTTAGCGGTCGTGCTGAATGCATGGTGATCTGCTTGTTCAGAATATCGCTATTTCCGATTTTTTCCTTTCGTTTTCTGTTTTTTGTTTTTTTTTTATTCTTTCTTTTATACTTTCAGAGTATTTGCAACCGTCGTTAAAATTACTAAAGCAGACCGTCCTGTCAACTTCACCATCTTCTATAGCAGGATCAGTACCAACCAACCAGCCTGGCCAGTCTGTACCACATCTGAAAGCTAGCACACGCATGTTGGCATTTTTGCCTCCCGCAGGGAGTTGGATGTCACACAACACTGGTCCAGATAGCGGTGTCTAATGAATTCTGTTTCGATTGGCTTCACTCAGGTTATTATAATGATAGCAAAGATCGGTTGCAGAGTGAAATGACGATTTCAAAGGGACTTGGGTTATTAGAATGAATGGTTTAAGATATTTTTCAACGTCTTATAATTCTGTTAGCTTGCCAATCAGTGGTGAGACCTGTACTGGACAAGAACAGTGACTATGCATCCCTAATGAGAGACCAAGTAGTCCATGTGTAGGATCTCATTTCTCGACGAAGCTAAAACAGTCATAACGGAAATCCAAATTAATTCAGCAGGAATTTGAGTTGGGTTGCAATGGCCACCTGAGAAGCAACAGGTTAGATTTCGCTCAATACTGCTTTGGAGGAAATTACTTAGCCCTTTTCTACAAAGCAATAGCATATCATTCTCGTCAAGCGTCTTCAAATTTGACCGTCGAAATACAAACTTTCAACGCCAACCGTCGAAAAATGACTCTTGCACTTCTTTTTCAATACAGGAACGCAACAAATTAAAGATGGTTTTCTAATTTGAAGTCCTCAGTGATTAGTCATTTTACCTTCCATCACATTTATTGACGTCAAGATTCTAATAAGCCCTTTAGTATGAAGAAACAGAAAATCTCCCCTAAAACTACTGAAATTCCATAGATTTGCTGAGCAACTTGCAACCAATGTCTCGATAAATTAAGATTGCATAAAGAGTGTTAAAGCAGAACCCCTCAGATATCTTATAATGATTGAGCACAATACAGTTGTTATACTTAATCCAGAGCCTTGTTGAGACGATGCTTAGAGTGTTGTTTTAAGCGCCACCTCCACCTCAAGGATAATAGCAAATTGATATTTGGTAAAGGTGTGCCGTAATTTATGATTTGATTCAGCCAAACCATTCAGTATCGGATCTGGCCTCCAAGGCCTTTATTGGAATGCCTTCTAAATTATAAAATATTTCAGGTTTTCCTTCGTGAGATAAAACTGCTAAAGATTTAACGGGACCTGTGATGTGCAATTAGTTCCCGACTCATTTTTCCCATTAGGAGCCATACAAACCAACTACCATATTTTTCAAGGTTCTTCTATTTCAAAATTATCAATTTTGGGAGATAAGACAAAACCATTTTTGAAAGGAAATCTTCATAAGTACACAGAGAAAAAATGGCTATAATTTTTGACAAGTTGGATATTTCATAGATAGAAGCTGTTGGCATCAAGCCCAGATGATCATTAATATTAGAAATGAACTTCCCTCTTCCTGTTTGGGTTCTGCACCCAAATGATCTTTGCCAATGAATGATCGAATGCACGAAATGGCATATACATGACAAAATCAAGGACCAGTTTCAATAAACAGTTGCTAGACTATTGAGTATTTATTAAAGGAATGTATCGCTGAAGAGGTTCCTTGTGTCTCTCTTCTTCGGACGGTCATCATGAGCAGGGGAAATTCATGCGAATTGAATCCGAAAAAAGATAAACATACTTTTCTTGCGTTAGTGAGCAGATTTATATTAGTTTAGAAAACTTTTCTAACAGTATAAATCTAGAATGAAAATTTTAAATTCTTACTTGTGCTAACCAATGTAGGTTGTTAGAGTTGCTTAGCTATGGTGAATATAATCAAGTCTTTCTTTCCGACATTTTTTTTCTAAAAAGAACTCGTTTATTTTGCCATCGTTTTTAGTTACCTACATAATTTTTCTAACTTTTCTAATTTTTGAATAATAGTGATCACAGCAACAGCGTTTTAAAACACTGAATGATATATACTTGAATAAATTTCAGTCCAGGGTATCTTTGCTGTGAGATTAATTTTGGAAGAACAAAAAACTTTTTAAGGATCATCTGAATTAAGCTATTTGTCATTTGGCAAGTTTTAAAGCCTCCCCTTCAAAAATTAGCACTTGGAAGATATTTTTCAATTCCACAAAAAGGCTAAAAGCTTATGAGACCGGCTACCCTATTTTTATAAACAATTTCTTGAAACCAGAAAGAGTGGTTTGTTCCAAATGCCAGCACTGTTCGTCTATAAAAATGACTTCGCTTAAGTTAGTTAAGAGCGGCCAATTTTTCTTCCATGCAAATTATCGAATTCTCGACTGCGAAACAACAACGAAATATATTTGAAATAATTTATTACCCGTCCATGTAAATATGAGCTGAGCGTTAGGATTGAAGTCGTTTTATTATCTTGTAACAACACACTTTTAAAATTTCCACCATGGCCCTTCATAATAACACACCTTTCAATACCATTCAATGTCTACAAAACAAGTTTACAAGTTTGACGTTCCTTCCCTTTAAAGATCTTTTTTGTTGAGTTCAGGTTTTTAGTTTTGTCATAGCGACACGTTGTAAGCTCAGTGAATCAACTGTTGTGAATCAGCGAAATAGAAATAAAGAATGATGGGAAATAACATTACACGGGCTAAAGTATGAACATAGGGATAGCAAATGATTTGCATTTTGCAACTCGATTACCTTTACCAAACGTCAAGTAAGTCATCGATGAAGTCCAGACTGCGATTATAAGAAACGCTGAAAATTCCATGCTTCCTCAAGACAACGGAGCTCTATATTGATTCTCTCAGTATGCCACAAATTTCGAGTGGACCACCTGCATTCAATCATGGATTAAGTAATAGAAACCGACATTTTTGTATTGAAAATGGGATGTTAACAAAGTTAACAGCAGTTGGTCCAGGCCCAATGAAGTTATTGAAGCAAATAAAATACGTGAGCACGCATTTTAATGTCTGGGAATAATCACGTTTTGAATGAATTTCTTTTATCGTGTTTGTAATTGTTAAGCAGTACCACCACTACATCGAGCAAAATATTTTCTCGTTTGGCCCTCTCACTTACTCTAAAAAATACAGGTACAATAATTGAAAGATGGTTTTCCCTTTTTGAATTCCTGAGTAACTTTCTCTTCCTTTGCATTCACTGACGTCAACGTTAATTAATGATGAGTTCCAATAAGCTCTTTAGTTTGAACAAACAGAAAATCTCCCGTAAAAGGGGAATTTTGAAACTTTTGAAATACCATAAATTTGCCGAGCAACTTACGACCCGATAAACTAGGATTGCTGAAAGTGTCGAGGCAGAACCCATCAGATACCTTATAAAGATTGAGCACGATCCAGTGTAGACAGCTGCTATCCTTTATCCAAGGTCTAAGTGAGACGACGCTCTCAATGTTATTTAAAGCGTAACTTCGATCTCAATGATAATAGCGCATTGGATAATTGATATTTGAAAAAGATGTGCCATAATTTATGATTGGATTCAGCCAAACCATCCAGTATTAGATTCGACTTTCAAGGCCTTCATTGAATTATTTTAAATTATAAAATATTTTCAGGTCTTCCTCTGTTAGATAAAAATTGGTGCAAACTTAAGGTTAACGAGATCTGTGAGCCAAAATCGATTCTCCCTCCCTTTTTTCTGATTGGGAGCCATCCAAATCAACTTCCATACTTTTTCCATAATTTGAACGGAATTCAAACGAGCCGCATATCAGTCTAAGTTGAGGATAAGGATAAGACAAACCATTTGTGAACGTAAATCTTTATAATTACAAAACAAAAACAACCATAGTTTTCGGCAAGTTGGATATTTCAAATGCAGAAGTTTGTTTTCGCCACCGTTATTTTTCTTTATTATAAATGATGCGTGATGTATCATAGTTTAACCAGCCCACTTGAAACCGAGGCTGCGCGCTGCGATATGATCATCTGCTCAAAATTTCCTAGATTGACCGACCGGAAACTCTAAAGAAGTTTACAAAATGTTGATGAATTTCTCTCTTGCAAAAAATTACAAAAAAAATTTAAACCTTTACCATGAGCATGTTATGCAATAATAACAGAGTACGTTGGGTTATTTTTCATTTTATCAAATTGCTCCATTCAAAGTACCTTTCTTCTTTTCTGCAAAATTTTAGTATGCGTTGTTTTCGCTGTGGCAAACAATACACCGTACAGAAGCCCCTTACCCGGAGCCTCGATAACATTTTTACCCTTGAGTCAACTCCGTCTCGTATGTTTTTACTTAGTTTTGATTTTTTTTTCTTTTCTTTTTTTTTTTTTTTTTTTTTTACTATCATGTTAAGCTCTAGCAAATTGCAATATTCCAAGCTTTATTTATTTCAGGCTTTATTTTCCTTTTATCTATGATGGAACAGAAATTTGTCTCAAATTTAAATTCTGTGAAAAACGTGGCAATACAGATCTTAGGGCGGGGGCCAAACTGACCACATAAACCTTACCGCTGTGAACCATGGCATTCTCCGAGTGCGAGAGAGAGTACCCAAATTAGCACATTTACCATGGTGCAACAGCGAGCGTGGGCTCGTTTCGGAGTATTTAGTAAAAGGAATTGTTACTTTTGATTTCGTTTTAGGCCCTAAAAGCTTAGAAATTTCTCTCAAGTTTTCGCAGCCGAGATTCTTGACTACAGAACAAAAATGACTGTGGATATATAAAAATCTTATATGTGAACTGCGAATTAAGAAATAAATATGAAAGCAATCTTCGAAGCATTGAACACTTCTTAAGTAGTAGCGAAAATAAGGTCGGAAAAATTTCAGGCCTTGCGGGGTTTGAACCTATGAGCTGTGCAATACCGAGCTTATATGATTTTCATATATCCACTGTCATTGATTCGTAACTTCACGGTTTGTAATAGTGTAGTCCGGGTCAGTGTAGTCCTAAAAAAGGACTGTTGTCGGTAGTGGTGACTGACGTTTCGACTACCTGAGCGGAAGTCATCATCAGAGTCAAGTGAATAGTTCTAAGTCTGGTTTGTATAAAACTGATTGGTCAGTTTTGCCGTGATGTTATTGGCTGTAAAACTTAAGTGGCGTAAGTCGAACGTGATTGGTCTGTCTCGATCCTCTAGTAAAGTTAGGTCGTTCTGTTCTGTTCGTTTATAATGTTAATGTCGTGAATGAGTCGTTTATATGGTGCCGTTAGTGGTTGACACATATTGACTATCTACCGACCCTCTACCGCTACCGATAGAGGACATTATGGACTTACTAAACCTTTGCCTTACGTCAAGTTACTTTCGGTGCAACGGTAAACACTACAAACAGCTACACGGCACAGCTATGGGGTCTCCAGTTTTTGTTGTTGTAGTAGAAATTGTGATGCAGAACATCTAGGAAAGCGCCCTCGTGGTGTTCTTAGCGACCACGAAATCCCAGTTGTTCGGTCAAATTTTTGAAGTTAACATTGGTCAAGACCTTTCCATTAAAATAACCCAAGTGACCTTTTTCCGACAGGACTGACTCTTCTTCAGGTGTGATTGGCTGAGCTTTGTTCTGGGAATAAGATGCGATTTAAAGAAAAAAATAGTGCGATTCATGAATAAATCGTATCAATTAGAGCGAATCAGATTACATAGACCACCAGTGATTTCAAAATGGGTGTAATAAAATCATGATATCATAATAGAATAACTGAGATCCTACAAGCATCCCAATAAATCATTTCCTATCGTTTTATGTACCAGTAAACCCATAGAAAATTTGAACATACTGGGTTTTATGTTAAGTTTACTTTATAGAAGAAATAGACGGTACTCTCTTAGGGATAACCTACGTTATAACCGAAAAGTCTTTAAATCACTCGTGATTTACACGTGTTCTCCCAACATCATGCTTGGGATTTTACGCTGGTAAACTGATAGAAAGTGTGGTCTACTGCTTATACAAACAGCTAAGTGCAGGAAACAATTTTCGTTTCATAATTAGTTTACCTCACAATTCCGTAAAGTGGATCAAACGTTGACAAATACATATTGGTATGACAGCTTTCCGGAATTTTTTCAAAGTATACGTTTTTTCTACAAGAAAAAAATGATACGACTTATCTATTCCTATAATTCGAACAAGAATTAATGCGAAGAAATCAAATTATCCTGCAAAAATTTATTGTGTTGTTATGATTTTTCAAAAACGAAGAAGGTATCCATATGTTTTATTTATCCCCCAAGAGTATTTCAGTTTTAAAAATATAAAATTAATGCAAAGAAATGAAATCATCCTTCCAAAACTGATTTTACTGTTATGATATTTCATAAACCAAGAAGTTATCCAATTTTTTTAGTTATCCCCGAGAGTTTTCACAGTTTACAGTATATCTGAAAATTTATTTACTTAATACATCAATAAGAGAACTTTAATTTTTTTTTTAAGGAGCAGTCAGTCTAGTACACAAGGGGCGTGCTCATCACACATAAACAACTTGGTATCTTGCGGTTTCCCAGGCAGCGTCCACATCTAATTATCAGTCTGCGATCACGCTTTCCACTCTTGATGACTAACCACAATTTTTGTGGCTACTGCCTCCTATAGGAGGCAAGGCCACAAATGTTTTTTTTCTTTGAGACCAGATTATCATCAGAGGCTTCCCAGGCCGTGACCACATCTAATTACCAGTCTGTAATCACGCTTTCCAGTCGTGATTTCTAATCACAATCTGTGTGAGTAGTGCCTCCTATAGGAGGCGAAGTCACATATGTTATTCCTTTGTGATCACGCTATCATCACAGGCATAATCACGGCGTGAAATGTTCTTCCCGTAGAACTAAATCTTTTCGGTCGCTAATTTTCCAAATTCATCAATTAAATGCACCTAATCAACATCTGGAACTGTGCACAACTTCCATATCTTGACCAAAAATTAAAAATACTCCCTTGCTGGTGGAAAGTTAAGACACGAAAAAAAGGTCCAAAGAGTTATCCAGGCCTACTAGTGAACGTCACGTTTCGTAGTGAAGAATAAACTCGGAATCAAGTATGAGCAAAGCATTTATTTCATTTAATGTGTATAATTCTTAATTTAATTTTTTCTTTGGTGACAGGGACACTTAGAACGACAAGCAGTCTCATTTTTCAACAGCCTGAAAGGAACAGGATGGTTATGGAAGATTGCAGTTAATAAAAGTAATTATTCTGAACTCCTGAAAAGAGAAATGGGCCATTTCATTTTAACCCTTAGGCAACTGATATAAGTACCATTAAGTCATTTATTGCAATTGAACACTAGCATTGCTTGTGTTATGAGCACTGCCTTGTAAAGAAATCAAGAAGTACGTAAAGTTATATTAAGCAGTCCTTATTGCGAAAGCTTATACCTGTTCGCACTTCATGTAATTCAAGCGGGTGAATAGTTTTCAGTTGACTGTCAAAAGTCCTAACTTATTCCCGTTCCTCTATTATCTCTAGTTTTTCCCGCTATCAGACCTTTATTAAATCATGTACGTTGTATTTAATCTAGTGTTCACTTTACTACACTCAGTTGAAAATGCTTCAGGTAAGATAAATGTATTTATAAAGAGTTGTACAATTTCTCTAAAACTTAATGATTGATTTCACTAATCTCCTATATTTACACAGTTTAACAGCTGGCCTACAAAATGATTCAACCTATTTTAGTGTCCCTTGAGTAGATTATCTTCGATTAACGTTGAATCTTATTTAGGTTTATTAAGAAGTAGCAAGAGTTGATTTCATTTGCTATGCATTTAACTTTCTTCTCGGACACGGAAGATAAATAATTGACTACTGAGGGAGTCGTGTATAACTTCATTCCTGTCTCTTAACTCTTACCCTATCCTTAACCCAAAATACTGAACACTGGCATTTGGGATTTCTTTTCCACGCCATGATTAATGGTTTTATAGGGTTGGAACAAGGGTAATATATTTCTTTTAAAACCCCGCAACTTAGAAAGATTTTCATTTTAGTGTGAAACTGCAATAAAAAAAGTTAAACATTAACACCATACCTTATTTAGTCCTTACATAATCGTGTTGCTTTGTTTTTAAAGCATCTATCAGACTGAACATATCATTAGCACAAACAAAAGCGACATCTAAATTTCAAAATAAACTGAAGCTAAAATTATCATACCGTGCAAGATATTGCGTCCTGTATTGCAGCCTCTAACGTTTTGAGACACGAGCTTCGTCATATTTTGTTAATTAGTTTGTTTGTTATTACTTCTTTAAGCAGTGACTGATTATTTGTGATAATTATTACGAAAGAGATGCTTTGTATAATGTGAAATTCGAAGCATTTTTGATTGCAAGTTAACAGGACATCATCGGCGTATAACCTCTATAGAAGAAATTCTATGGAAGACTTCGAAAAATCCCTGAAGTACGTGTACCTGAGGATCATTTTATGAGTTCCCTTATTTCTTGAATTTTTTGCTTCACATTCAATCTGTACCACAGTAGCGTGAGTAACAAGCAGGTGGGTAAAGTTTGTAGATGAAGTAGGATCCACAATTTTGACTGAAATTCGGATTTCATATTTGCAACCGTCAGAACGATCACTAAAGCAGACCTTCCTTTTAACTTTACCATCTTCCACTGTAGTATGAGCATCATCCAACCAACCTGACCAGTCTGCACCACATCTGTATGCTGGCACACGCATTCTTGGTATTTTTGTTCCGGCAGCTCCCACCAAACAATACTATCCCCGAGGGAGTTGGCGGTCACACAACTCTGAACCGTAAGGTTTTACGTAACTTATCTTTCTATGAGCATCACTCAGGTTGTTATAATGATTGCAGTGATCGGCTGCAAAAGGAAGTAATAATTGCAACAGGAGTTTAGCCATTAGGATCAATGATTTAAGATCTTTTCTAATGTCTTATAATTCTGGCAGCTGGCCAATCGGTAGTGAAACCTGTCATGCACATAAACAATGTCTATGCATCTATAGTAGGAGATCAAGTAGCCTATGCGTGGGATACCATCACTCGACGAGGCTAAAACAGTCATAATGGAAATCTAGATTACTTCAGCAGGATCTGAATTTGGGTTGGACGACAATGGCCACCTGACAAGCAACAGGTTATTTCCAATACTGCTTTGACCAGTTGAAAGGTTTGTAGGAAACCAAACGAGCCTTTGCATTCAAAACCATTCCCAACGTATGTACGTGGGATTACAAGAGCAGTTTTATGAGCCCTGAATGTTAAGACAAGAGGCATTTGGACGGCATTCGTTCATTCTAATATCATGACCTCCCTGGCATTCGTCAATATCTGGAAGAGAACAAGCATACTTTACCTTACAACCAAGATAGACCGAATCATCGTCTCTACAAGAATGAAGAACTAAATATCACAAAATTCAACACTCCAATGTTTCTTATGTGAAGGGCAAAATTTCAATCATCAAAAATCGGACATTATTATCATCGCAACCTCCATCCAAATTTAAGACAGACAGAAAGGAAAAAAAGCAGAACGCATCAAAAGTATTCATTAAAAATTTATGAAAATGACCTGAGAGATCCGTAACATGATTGAAGACATCATTACACAGATTATCAGTTATGTTATTTTCTTGCTTTACCAGAATTGAAATTTGAGTGCGGTCATATTAAGCGTGAAGTGAAAAAAGACCTTTTCCACAAAGTTCTCCCTCGAATGTAGGGGGGCACAAGCATCGATATCCCTTGAGCGTAAATCCAGACTGGCAACTTGCGTTATTTTGGCATTTTAAATCTTGTCACACGCGTTCTGAAGGAGGAAAAAATACTAAAATGATATATCCGAGGAAGGTCGAGGGTTTGAGTGAAGGAAGAAACTAAGCACAGTATGATCAAATGCACGATAATTTGCATAAACATTAATAATTATTTTCAAATTATTTAAAGGCGACGATTTCGAAAAACCGATCTGTAACTCACCTTTGAGCCACGATAATAAAGATTGGCATCAGTTGTCGAGTCATTGTCATATTTCAGATGCGTGGCGTTATTTGGTTCACAGATGTGAACTGGTTCATTATTCTCTGGATCTTTTTTGAAGTTAAAACTCACGCAGTTGTCGTTCAGGTAGCACATTAACTCACAGTCATCCAAGTTCTTGACGCGTTTCTCTTCGATAGTATGATTCAGCAAAGAAGTAGTAGTCTGGGAACAGCATTTTGCGAGCTTGCTAGGAAAAATTCATAACAGTAATGATGATAACAATAACGATAATAATATGTTTTCTCCACTTATAAATAGTAAGGTCAAACTTTTAAAAACTTTGGAGAATCCCTCGGCGAAAAAAAGCCTAGCCCCAAAATAAACCAAAACTTTGATGAGAAAGACTGACGTATGGCAACGTGCCGAATGGCTGCTCTCTCAAAAATATAACACAGAACTAACTGAATTTGCGAATTTTTAGTACTTCTGAGATCAGGAGCCTTCACTGCATATTTTGTATTTTCCAACTCGGCTTGCCCCTCATCGTTTCAGATGAGCAAATGGAAAAGGGGAACACCAAGAGATTACAAATAATCTCTCTTCTCCATTAGAGCTTTGATCAAAAGTACAACAAAATCCTCGAACGCTTTTGGTTATCACCAGCCCGATTTTAGCACTAATAGGTCGGTGTACGCGTCATGCTTGTAGTTGGACGGTGTCATAGGAAAGAAACCATTGTTTTCTTTAGGAAAACGCATAACCGATGTTTAGTGTCTTTCTCAAATTTTGCCATAACTTTTGGTTAATTTTTATTTCGTCAATCACTCGTATGTTTACAGACCGAATTGGACTCCACTCGGTCCTAGTACCAATATAAATCGGGTTGGTGATAACCAATCACGTTCAAGAATTGTGTTATAGTTTTGATTATCTCGAAAATACAGGTGCTTGATGAAGAAATGCATAATTGAACAGGTTCCCTGTTGCTCTTTTTATTGAACAGTTATCACACTCATGCTAATTTGCATTGAGACCAACCATTCTTATCGGAAATCATGTAGTATATTAATCGAAATGTATCAATTCAGGGTCAAACCTTTCTTTCAACTTGCATTTTCTCCGGTAACGGAAGGCATTTAATAACTGTCTCATAACTGATTTAATAATCTTTCCTCTTTTCTATGATTTTTTTTTATTCAGGTTATATATTCATCCCTATTCACATTTTATGGCTCCCCTCATGTAAAAGTCAACATGATTTACATGTTGAAAAAAAGCATTACTTGAATCAATTTTTGTAAGCCTTGGAGAATTTTGGTGAAACCATCAAATAATTGAAAGCAGAAATGAACTATAAGCTAGGTCACTGATGTCGAGATTAGCGTTAAAAAAAATTCCATGATGCGTCAGACAGTGCACTTTAGAATTTGTGTTTTCAATGCAACACTAATTTAAGTCGACGACCATTATTCAGTAATGGATTAATCAATACAAACCGATGCGTTTATATTAAAGACTGGGGTCTAGCAGCGGTAAGTGTAGACTCAGTAATCATCAAAATAAATAGAGTAGATTTTATATAATATCCCTGTGAGCATAAAAGGTGGCGTGCAAACGCAAAAAAAGCTGTCATTTCGACGACCGTGTTTTTTCTTTCCGCCTTTAGGATCGATCCACTTTCGGTGATTTTTTTTTTGGGAGCCAGCATGTAAAATACGGGAGTCAGGATCGGAGTCAGCGCGCTAGACCACGGCTTATAGTCGTTTGCAACTTCACTGAGATTGATTATAATTATTTGCTGTGGAAGCATGATGGAAAATTAAACTTCCCTTTGACACCAATCACGCTAAGTTGGCAACCATGGGACACTCGCTCTATGTTGTCGTAATAGTGAATTAAAGTTTGCAAAAGATGCAGCGTCATCTATTGTTTGAATTTAACGTACTCGTTGACTTAGTGCCGTATACACGCAAATAGATTATTAACGAAAGAAAATGTGGTAAAATGCAATATGTCTTATTTCTATCATTTATTCATCCACTCATTAAACTATTTGTTATCGCAATAACAATTTTAGAGATGAAAAGTTATCAGATTTTCTGAATTCCTGAACATTCTTAACTTACGTGAATAGCAACCGAAAATTCCAACGTTAACTGTCCTAATGAAATGAATTATGGTCTTTCCAATCATATTGAACTAAGATCCCTTTCTCTCTGGGCCGAGTCTAACCAATAACGACCGTAACTGATCAATTGGTTTCTTCTTTTTTCGAGTTTTCTTCTCTAAGAGGCATAGGTATATTAAGATGAATTATTTGTAAAATTTTGTTGCATGTCTCCAAGTATGGTAGGATTATCAAAAAATGTATCACCTGCCCCTCCTCGAAGGGTTCTTTTCTAGGCCCTAATGGTTTTTAAGTAATGGAGCAGCAACAGATTTATTTATTTATTTATTTATTTACAGCTCTTCTGTTCAAATGGATGCTACTGCAGTAGAAAGAAAGCATCGAATAATGTTCGATCAGCTTTGTTAGGAAATCTGACACTGAAACATTGCGGGTTGTTTTTTTGATGACTCTAAAATCTTTCTTATGACTCTTTTTAAGTCATAACACCGTTGCCTACTCGTCTTTGATTGTAATTTTGTTTTAAAAGGAAATATCATGTTCAGATATAGGGATAAATATAAGAAGTAACAGCGGAAGGTACTGTCATAAGTTATATAAAATTTTAGAATTGGACCGCATTGAAAACTTTATTAACCTACTTTTCGATAACGCATACAGCGAGAATGACACGTCTATTTTCCGAAATAAGTTCTTTTCTTTGTCATGAGTCCTTATTATCATTGCATATAATTTTTTTTTTTTAATGATAGCATTTACCAGGCGACATCAGCGTAAAAATCTACCAAAATATTAAACATCGCGACGCCAAGGCCCTAAAATACAACGATTATGAATCCTATTACTATGGAAACTCCTCTCTGCATATTCAGTCTGTGCCACAGTAGCGCAACGGACACTTGGACGTCTGATAAAGTTTGTAGATATGGTAGGATGAGCAGTTCTTCACAGAAATTTGGGTAGTGCGATAGCAACCTTTAGAGTGATCACTAAAGCAGACCTTCCCATAAACTTCACCATCTTTCACAGTAGGATGAGCACCATCTAACCAGCCTGGGAATTTTGTACCACATTTGAATACTGACACACGCGTTGTTGGCATTTTTGTTCCTGCAGCTCCCACAAAACGATACCATCCCACAGGGAGTTGGCTGTCACAAAACGTTGATCCATGTAACGGTGTTTTGTGAATTCTATTTCGATTGGCATCACTCAGGTTTTTGTAATGATAACAAGGATCGGCTTCACAGTGAAATGATAATTACAAAAGGATTTAAGTTATTAGAAATTATTGATTGCATTAAGTAAGAGGTCAAGTGATACTTGAGTGGGATGATATCATACTGTTAAACGATAAAAATGGGAATATATCTAAACATATTGTAAGGGTTTTCAATATTGGTGTTGGGGGAATGAATGGAAATGATATATTAGCATAGGCCATTCTGTAAACATTGTAATAAGCCAGTTGATCATTTCTTATTCCTTTTTGCGGTCTTATCTTACAAATAGAGTTTGGTCACCTTTTCCTTATTATATATGATCGTGAATTTGACATGGAGACAGATGTTTTTGCGTAAATTGCGGTTTGCGAGTAGTTACCGGTATCCTTTCATCATGTTGTTCAAAAAATAATTAATTACAAAGAAAATGACTCTCCCCTATAAAAATTGATCCTGCACAGGAGTTTCCTGGAAATATCCCTTCTTTATACTATCCATTTAATACTCTCGTTTTTAAGCTAAATCCATGTCGAATTCTCTATCAGGAAAATAGTTTTCAGTTTTTAATTTAAAACGTTCGACACCTCTTTTTCTAAGAGGTGATTTAAGTTGTAAACGTACTTTCATCTTCTGCACTAAATTTGTAATTAGATAACCTATACGAATATCACGTAGTTCTCTTAGAGGCGGTACCTTGGGTACGTCCTTTCTTCTCCGAATTTTGCGTTTACTCTGCTGTTATGCAACAACCTTATTCAAGGACAATTTTCTTTTAAGATACCTTTTCAAGTATGATTCTGTTACTAAGTTCATTGTAATTTTTATATTGTCAATTTTGTTTTTGTTTTGCCTAAACTTGATTGTAAGACCCGAGAAATTTAGGTTAGAAAGACATTTCGTAAGGCGTAAACATCGCGAAAGTAACTACTTAGTATGCGAACTCCGTTCTACGCAGCCCAATGTTATTCGCTATTTAAGTGTAAAAATATGACGAAGGTTAGAGATTGACATCTCTGTAAGTGTCACCTTTATAAACGGTGACCCTCATTTTCCTCGAGAGATCAGAGCTATTCCCCGTTGTGACAGCTAGTGTAAAAGGTTAAAATAAAGAAAAAGTCAACAGAACGAGTGTTAGAGTAAATTTTACCCTTAACAATACTATGAGGCTAAAAAATCAATATGAGAAATACATTTATTAACCATAGATAGCAGTATCTTAATTCATGTTTTCTTTTTTTTGTTCTATAACGCATTAAAGGACAGCTTTTGGTAAACTAAAGGTGCATGTAACGTAGTTCACTTATAACCAAGCAGCAATATGGTCGTTAATGACCACCTGAGTAGGGATGATTCAGATCGAGTCAAACCAATCGGGATTAAAATTAATTTAATGGCATGATAGATAACAAACGTACTTCAATACTTAACACCATTCCCGATAAGATGTGGGTTACAAGAACAGTTGTATGAGCCCTGGGTATTAATGCAAGAGGCATTCGGATGGCATTATTTCATATTATAAACATGAGCCTCGCTGCACTTTGAATAGATTTCAGTCTAAGGAGTCCTTGCTAGGATTGATTATGAAAGAACACAAAATTGGAAAATTGCACGAAGCTTCTGTGCAAAGGTTTTGTTAAGGATCATCTCAACTAAGTTATTTGTTCTTTGGCAAGTCTTAAAGCCTCCAACTCGAAAAGCAATATCTAAAAGGATTTTGAGTCAGCGGTTCTATTTTTTCAATCTCACACTATGGTTAAATTATAAGACGGGCTACCCCATTTTTATAGACAGATGTATAAAACCAGTATAAGTTGGTCTATTCCAAATGCCAGCATTATTCTTCTATAAAAATAACTTCGCTTAAGTTGGCTAAGAGCGGCCAATTTTTTTTCCATGCAAATTATCGAATTCCCGTCTGCAACACAACAACGAAATGTTTTTGATAGAATTGATTATCCTTCCATGTAAATATGAGCTGATGAGCGTTAGGATTGAAGTTGTTTGAATGAAGCAATTCTTCATCGTAGCAATTCTTACTTTTTTTGTAACAACTGAAAATTTCCGATATGGTTCATCATAATAATACGCCTTTGTTAAATACTGTTAATATCTACAAAAGAAGTTTGCAAGACTGAGGTTCCTTCCTTTAAAAATCATCTTTGTTTAATTGAGGTTTTTAATTTTGTCATAACGACACGTTAATAAGCTCAGTGCATCAGCTGTTGTAAATCAGCGAAATAGAAATAAAGAGTGACGGAAAATAAGATAGCAAGGGCTGGAGTATGAATATAGGGACGGAAAATGATGCGCATTTTGTAACTCACCTTTACCAAACGTCAAGTAAGTCGTCGATGAAGTCAAGACTGCGAATACTAGAAACGCTGAAAATTCCATGCTTCCTCAAGACAACGGAGCTCAGTATTGATGTTTTCAGTGTGCCACAAATTTCGCAACGACCACCTGCATTTGATAATGAATTTAAGTGATAGAAACCGACCTATTAGTATTAAAAAATGGGATGTTAACCAAATTAACAGCTGTCAGTCCCGACCCTGCAAATAATATACGTGGGTACGCGTTTTAAAGTTTGCGAATGAACACGTTTCCAATGTCTTCCTTTGTGCCAGTTAGAAACACTTTGGTTTTGATGGGCTACGATTCTATCGGTGTTCATCAACAGATTAGAAAAAGGGATTTTACCACACAAATTTCCATAACATTAACTTCAATTGCTTCATAATTATAGTCAATGGAGTGCGTTTAAGACAATAACATCATATGAATATTCTTAAGAAAATTAGGTGAACATATTCCAATAATGCAGTCACATAAAAAGCCAACTTCCCTTGAGTTTCTAAGAACTCCCAATTTTCAAGATCGATCCATAAATCATCACTTTTGTCATAATATGAACGGAATTCAAACGAGCTGCATATTAGTCTAAGTTGGGAGATAGGACTAAACAGTCTGTGAAAGGAAATCTTTATAAGTAGAGAAAAATCAACCGTCATTTTTGGCAAGATAGATATTTCAAATGAATTGAACCCAAACAGCGAGCTTCGTCACTGCATTGATTCCTCTCTCATCGCTTTATGGAATTTCCTGTCGGTTCGAGTTTCACAATTTGTGACGAGCTTGGAACCGCCAGCACTGACATTTTATAATTTGGCTCTTTTCTCTATTTACGGTAATGATGGAACTACAATTTCGAGAAGGGGTGTCATTATAAACATAAACAAATATCGCTGAGAGAAGATTCAAGAAGTAAACCCGTTGTAGGAAACTAAAATTGAGGATAATGATCTTGTTTATTTCAAATAGCTGAAGCCGTGTTTTCGCCAGAAGTTTGTTATACCCACATTTGGAAGCTCGGTATTTTTCATTTTGGTTTTATTTCAACCACACAGAAATAGAGGACTTAAGGGTGGATATCCGATTTATATCATAGAATGAGAGTCAAATTCAAGTTATCCATGCATTAAGTATGATCATTTCTTACCTTCAAAGATCCTACGTTCTTTGGTGCCCAACTTTAGTGTTTTTAAGCCAAACGTGTTTCTTTTATTACTGTCTAGTAGCTATGGTTACGATAGAATCTGTTGGTTTCAAGCCAAGATGATCATTAATATTAGAAATGAACTTCCCTTTTCTGTTTGGGTTCTTTGCACGAAAAGGCAAACTAGTAAAATAATACCAGGTGAAAAGCCCTGCACTCGCACAGTTCGCTTTCATTTTCCAAAAACATGAATTCTGAATTTAGACTTTATCTTGAAATAAGTCTGAAATTATAAAATAAGTTACGTTCTTTGATGGATTGTGAGTCTCTTGCTCTAATTCGACAAAATGAATAAGGGGAACTCCTTTTTGAATTTCGAATATTGTGTTTGTAGTTGTTAAGCTGAACCACCCTCTTCACTACGTCGGGCAAAATATTTTCTCGTTTGGCCCTCCTAATTATTCGAAATAATACAGGAACGCAAAAAACTTAAATAATTTTAAGACCAAAGTGATGAGTCATTTTATCCTCCCCCACATTCATTAACGTCAAAATTAATAAATGATGAGTTCTAATAAGCTCTTTAAATTGAACAAACAGAAAATCTCCCGGAAACGCCTGTTCTCAAATTACAGAAATTCAATAAATTTGCCGAGAAACTTACGATCTATGTCTCGATGCATCAGGATTGCATAAAGACTGTCGATGGCTCATTATAATAACACACCCTTGCTAAATACCATCAATGTCTACAAAACAAATTTACAAGACTAAGGTTCCCTCCGTTAAAAATCATGTTTGTTGAGTTCAGGATTTTAGTTTTGTCACAGTGACCAGTTGTAAGCTCAGAGCATCGACTGTTGTGAATCAGCAAAATAAAAGTAAAGAGTGATGGGAAATAACACGAGCTGAAATGAACTATTTTTAAACAGAAATAACACCACCTGCATTCAATAATGGGTTAAGTAATAGTTACCGACCCTTTTGTGTTGAATATGGGATGTTAACAAAGTTAATAGCAGTCAGTCAAGACCCATTAAAGTGATTGAAGCAAATAAAATACGCGGGCACGCGTTTGGGATAAAGGGAAAGACATTGGATTTGGCGAGCTACGATTCTATCCGTGTTTATCTTCAGATTAGACTCAGACATTTTGCCACACAAATTTCCATAACATTAACTTCAAATGCTCCATAACTATAGTCAATGGAGTGCGTTTAATAAAATAACATTATAAACGTATCCTTGAGAACATTAGGTGAACATAATTACTCCGTTAATGCAGTCACAGAAAAAAGTCAAATTCCCTTGAGTTTCTGAGAAACACCACCTTCAAATTTACAATATCGATCCATAGATTCAGCGTTTTGTTTTTTCTTATTTTTTAAATTCATTAATTTTTTCATTATCAGGGGAAAACACCTTATAAAATTGATCGAAGCGTCAAAAATTGATAAAAAGCAATAATCATAAAACATGGCAATAAAAATAGATCTTATGTGCCGACATTCCCGCTCACGAAATCATACGGATAATGGTAATCGGTGTGTAGGACCAAACAGGTTGGTGTAACCTTATCCGCCAAAAAAAGACATTAGCCCTGCATTCGCACAGTTTACTTTCATTTTCCAAAAACATGAAGTCTTAATTAGACTATATCTTGAAATAAATCAGAAATTATAAAATAGGCCACGTTCTTTAATGGATTGTGATACCACCCACTTCACTACATCGAGTATAATATTTTCTTGTTTGACCCTCCTACTTACTCTGAGCAATACAGGAACGCAACAAGTTAAAGATGATTTTCCTATTTGCGGTCCTGAGTAATTTGTCATTTTATCCTCCCTCACATTCATTAACGTCAAAATTAATAAATGATGAGTTCTAATAAGCTCTTTAGTATAAACAAACAATAAATCTCCCGTAAAAGGTGGTTATTAAACTACAGAAATTCCATACATTTTCTGAGAAACGTACGACCTTTGTCTCGATACATTAGGATTGCATTAGGAACGAATGTCGAGGTAGAACCCATCAGATACCTTATGATAATTAAGCACGATCCAGTGTAGACAGGTGCTATACTTAATCCAGGGCTTTGATGACACGAAGCCCTGAATGTTGTTATTACTAAGCGCAACCCTGATCTTAAGGATAATAGCAAATTGATACTTGGAAAAGGTGTGCCGTAAGTTATGATTGGATTCAGCCGAACCATCCAATACTGTACCTGGCTTCTGAGGCGTCATTGGAATACCTTTTAAATTATAAGAACAGTTGTCAGACTTAAAGTTAACGAGACCTGTAAGCCAACGTTCAGTTCCCGACTCCTTTTTCTGATTGGGAGCCTTGCAAATTAACTTCCATATTATTCAAGGTTCTTCTATTTCAAATCATCACTTTTGCCATAATTTGTATACCAGTCTAAGCTTAGGGATAATAAACAAAATCGTGAAGGAAAAAAAAATATATAGTTTTTGGCAAGTTAAATATTTCAAACGCAAAGGATTTTTTTATTGACTATTTTTTTCTCTACTGTAAAGTTCATCAACACAAGGGGCAAACTGAACCCAAATAATTTTGGCATTTTTGGCATTTTTTCCCTATTTACGGTAATGATGGAGATACAATTTCTAAAAGGGGTGTCATCATAAACATAAAGACATATCGCTGGGAAAAGGTTCCTGAAAACCTTTTTGTAGGAAACTAATAATTAAGGATGATGATCTTGTTTATTTCGAATAGCTGGAGCTGTTTTCTCGCCAAATGTTTTTGTGTCCACCCAATCGATTTTCTTTTCGTTTTGTTTTGTTTGTTTGTTTGTTTTTTTCTATGTCAACCACACAGGAATAGAGGAGTTAAGGGTGGATATCAAATCTTACCATAGGAGGAAATTCAAACTCAAGTTATTCATGCATTAAGTACGATCATCACTTACCTTCCAAGATCCAATGTTCCTTGATGCCCAACTCTAGAGTTATTGAGCCATACGCGTTTTCTTCCAGTACTGTCTGGTAGCTATGGTTACGATAGAAACTGTTGCTTTCAAGGTACGATGATTATTAATACTAGAAATAAACTTCCCTCTTCCTGTTTGGGCTCTTCGCACAATAAGATAAATTGGTAAAATAATACCCGGCGAAGAATTTCACCTAATTGACGGACTGACTGGAGTAATGTGTATTGGACTATAAAATGTCAATATTAATTCTTTGAAAGTATTGCCTGTCGCGTCACTGTGCAAAAGGCAATATAACTATAGATCGTTTATTAGTAATTCATGTCAAACAAACGCAATGGAAATGAAATTGAGAGAAGGAACGAGAGGCTTCGGTAAGAATTAAAGGCAAGACCAGGAAAATGGTTTTGAGACTCACACAAGGACAGAAAAAGAGGAGAGAAAAGTTAACCACTACGTTATGAAACTGGAAGGGCAGAAGTTTTTTTTTTTGCTCTGCATTGTTTTTTGTCTTTTTTTTTTGCTTTTTTTTATCCATAACTTTCTAAAACGCGTTTAGTTTCCTTGTAAGAGTCTTTATTTATTTTCTACTATCAGTTTGTACAATAACACAAGGTGAACGACTTGAACGGCTACCTATCGCTACCAATCGCTCTGACGAAGGGCTAACGCTCAAAACTTCAGCTTTTTTACCCTTTACGGTGGCTAATTTACGTTTTCAACCCAGTTGTTAACACTAAATTACCTACTCTACTCTCCCACCGACGCAGCACCACAGTTTCTTTAGAAACTTACCCCTTTATTCATTTACCTATAAACTAGACTTGGTTATTAACATTGTTTGCGAGCATAAATGTTTAAAGTCTTGTCAAAGAGGTGCTCTCAGACAATACTGCGAGATGTGTTGTAGTTAAATAAGCCCGCTAAAGACTGGGACTGTACACTGCAGCAGACCCAACATACACCAGGGTAGGTAAGATCTAAATAATGAAACTTCTTTACCAAGCGTAGAGCCAGTAAAAGCATTGTGTTTTCGCCAAAAATTTGGTTTGACATGGCCGTGACCAAAACTTGCACTTGCAAGGCTTGAAATTTTGACGACTTTGTAAGTCCGACCAATCTATTAAGTCCATCAAGGTTACTTCCCACCTTCGCGGGTGTCCTTTGGGAAAAAAATCGCACGCGTGCTAGTTTCACTAAAATCCTAGCAAACTATACATCAAAAGAAGCATGGTAACTGCAGATTACAAAAAAAACATAATTTAAGCGACTTTTCTTTAAGGAAGTGTCAGGAGCCGGTAAGGCGTGAAACGACCGAAGGTTCTTCTATTTAATTCATCGCGTATCGGATGCCGCAGCACGAGCAACATGGTTGCACAGTCTTACTCACAAGGCATCAATCAACGAAAGTGTGTCAGGCTTTTTCTAAATTCTGATTGGTTTTCTGGATATCGGCATTTAGAAGCATGTTGCGTCGATGGACCTCACGGAACAAATACATTAATATCAAAATCTCCCGAAATAATTTCATTTGTTATTACTCCAGAAAGTTTTGGCGAAATTTGACGAAAATCGGTCCAATCTATAAAACTGTTCGGGTTGTATTCCTTCCAAAATCAAATGCGAGGTTTAAGTTCATAAAGGTTCGCAAACAACTCGCGTCACGCCAGGAGATTATGTCCCATCCTGAAACCGCAAAACAATGGTACAATGGGACCTCTTCGCGTCAATGACGATATATAAAGATTTCCCGGGAAACGTAACCCATCGGCGACACCTTCTTTTTTTTTTTTTTTTTTTTTTTTTTTTAATCTCGATCGCTAAGTGGAGCATTGAGGAGGACGACGCAATAATGAGCACAGTTGCCGAAGGCAAAGGAAACACCTGCGGCAAAAATGAAAAAAAAAAAAAGGCAAAATCTGCTGAGGAGCAAGACAACGAATTGACAGACAGCTATCAAAATTACGATCTAAGCTGGTACTTGCATAAAGAAAAGGAAACCTCGTTTTCACATTATGTATGGCAAATTTTTTAAATTTTGTGAAGTGCGCGATGTAAAAGACGAGCCCCACCATGAGCGGTTACCGCGAAAATTACCCCAGGGGACTCGCCAAGGTCTGAGATTATGACACTTTTCTCATTTGTTAACATTTTTTTTGAAAGTACGTTTCTCTGAATAACTCGGGCGCTTTTAAAGATTTCAGAATTTTTATTTTTTTTATTTTTTTTAATTGATTTATTTTTATTGTTTTTTTAAACACTAAGTTAAATGTTTGAATTCAGTTTAGCCAAATAAAAGAAAAATCGACTTTTTCGGCCTTTGAAGGTGAGAAGTATTCTTCGTTGTTTGACCCTGCGGTTGTTTAGTGCGGTTGAAAAAGGACCTCGCTGCATCTCTGAGATGATTTGCAACTCTAAAAGTCTTGACCACTCAACACAGAAATCGATCGATTAAAGATCTTTATTTCTCTTTCATTTATTCTTCAAGAATACATTTTGAATTTTTTTAACCATCCGGAAACAAATATCAAAAATGCAAGGCAGTGTGCTGATCAAGATTTCCTCGATTGACCGACAAAATGGTGGTGAATTTTTCTCTTGAGTAATGTAAAAAGTAGAAAGAAATGTCAGACTTTGCTAGGAGCATGTTTTGCAATAGGATCAGAGTATGTTGCGTTCCTTTTCACTTCATCGAAATACTCTATTCAAAGCCGCTTTCTTATTTTTTGCAAAATTTTTAGTATATGTAGTTTTCGCTGTGGCACCATTAGCGCCGTAATTGAATTCAGCTCTTGCAATTGATTACAAATAATTAATTTTTTCTTCCAATCCCTTAATATCATGTTCAGTTCTCGCGAAGTACTTTATTTTCCTGTTATCTATGAGCAAATAGGAGTTTGAATTAATTATAAATTCTGTGAAAAATTTAGATCTTAGGGCGAGCGCCAAATTGTACCGACCGAACCTTACTGCTGTGGACCATAGCCTTCTTCGAGAGCGGGAGAACCTACCCATAATAGCCCATTTACCGAGGTGGATTCTGCGAGCCTGGGCCAGCTATGCCTTTATCGTTCATCTCTTCTTTGGCTCAAATATATATAAATATATATCTCCAAATATGGCTCAAGGTCTACCTCAAGGTCTACCTCAAAATCCCTGTCTACATATTCTCAGAATAGATATAAGCGATCCTCGCAGCTATATGAACACTGCTAAACTAGTAGATGAAATAAGCCCTGGAAATAATTCAGGCCCGTACGAGATTTGAACCCATGACATCTGCGATACCGGTGCAGTGCTCTACCAACTGAGCTAACAAGTCAAAGCTTGTTAGCTTAAATGGATTATTAGCTTGAGAAGTTTTTTAATTTTGGATTATTTGGAAACTGTTTTAAATTTAAATTTAAATTTTCGGAGAGGGATGATGTATAAGCACCCGAATGTTAAATTCCATCTGTTCATGTTTACAAAACCAAGTTATAAGAAATAACTTTCTCTAACTCTTCATCCCTGTTGAATTGGGTTTTAAGCTTCGGTGCAACAATTCATCTTACCCTTAAATTTCAACTGCATGTAAGTGTAGTAGATGAAATTAGCTCACCATTTAGACACAAATGAATCAGCGAAACGAAAAGAAACCGTCGAAAGGAATCAGCATACAAGCATATAATTTTAGTGATCGAATTATTTAATATTCCGATCGCTAAACGTATAAAGTAATAATTCGTAGTATGTCACCTTAATCAAACGCCACAGAAGTCATCAATTTAGTTAGGCAAAATTTCCATGATTCGTCGAAAAGTACACTTCATTATTTACGTATTCAATACGACCAATATTTAGTAATGGACTAATCAGTACAAACCGACCAGTTTATATTAAAGATAATGATTTAGCAGCGGTCTGTATATATTCAATATGGTTGTTTATTCAATAACATGCGCACGTTTAATGTCTATGAATACAGTAGTCTGAGAAGTTTTATGTTTTGTTAGGTAGGAGTCACCGTTTGTTGTTCAAAAGAAAAATCAGACGAGAGGTTCTTTTATTTTTTAGGTCTCGTATTATGAAAATAAATGGAGTGCACCTAAGATAATATCACTGTGAACACAAACGGTGGTGCACAAACCCAAGGAAAGCTCTCTTCAGACGACCAAGTTTTTCATTCAGCCTTATGTCCGATCCATTTCCGGTAATTTTAGTGGGAGCCAACATATCGAATAGACGAGTCAGGGTCAGAGTCAGCGCGCGAGAGCACGGCTAGTGTTCGTGTGCATCTTCGCTGAGTGATCATAATAATTTGCTGTGGAAGCGAAAATTGAACTTCCCTCCGACAGTAATCACGTTAAGTTGGCTACACTTGCTTTCAGTTGTCGTAATAGTGAATCAAAGTTTGCAAAAGATGCACCTCCATCTACTGTTTGAATTTAGTGTAGTTGTTGTCTTCGTGTATATATGAAAATAGTATAATTGAAAACGAGCCTTCGGTGGTAAACAGCGTATTTTTTTATTTTTGTTTGCCTATTTATTTACATATTTATCTATTTTATCACAAAAAACTCTCTAAGCACTAAGAAATTTTCAGATTTTCAGTGTTCCAACCAAGAAATCTAATTGCTGCACAGAAAAGAAATTGAGTTAATATAGGTTTATTGTTAGCAAACTTTTGCCATTTACAACTAAACAGATTGCAAGTACTTAAATTTAAAAACCCATCCTGATGAATCGATCAAATAAGGGTAAGTTTTTACCGTGTTTTTGTTTTTTGTCTTTGTTATTATTTCTTCTGCTTGGCATTCAGTCTGTACCACAGTAGCGCATCTGACAATTAAGTGGCCCAATAAGGTTGTAAATAAAGTAGAATCCACAGTTCTTTACAGAAATGTGTTTGATTTCTTTGCATTTATTACCACTTCTTCCACTAAAGCAGACCTTTTTGGAAGCTTCACCATCTTCCACTGTAGGATGGGTATCATCCAACCAGCCAGGGTGGACTGTACCACATCTGTTCGCCGTCACCCTTGTTGTTGGGATTTTTGTTCCAGCAGCTCCCACAAAACGATACCATCCCTCAGAGAGTGAACTGTCACACATCTCTGAACCGTAAGGTGTTTTGTAGCTTTTCTTTCTATTGGCTTCACTCAGGTTTTTATAATGATAGCAAGGATCCGCTACAAAGTGATAATTTAAATACGAAAGGAGTTAGGTTATTAAAATCAATGGTTTAACATATTTTTAAGTTAGAGGTCAAGTAATACTTGCGTGAGCTATTTTTAGACCATGAAGCTAAAAAATCAATATGGGAAGTAAAATTTATAACCAACGGATAGCATCCTCTTTCATCATCAGCACATTAAAGGACAGCTTTCGGCAAACTAAAGTTGCAGTTAATTTAGTTTACATATGACCACACAGCATTACGGTTGCTGATGGCCACCTGAGTAGAAACGATTTAGATCGAGTCTAATCTACAGGCGCCATAATTAATTTTATGGCATAGTAGATACCAAACGTACCTTCACAGTTTAAACCATTTCCGATGTATTTAGATTTACAGGAACAGATGTATGAGCCCTGAGTATTAGTGCAAGAGGCATTCGGATCGCAATCGTTCATTTTAACGGTATGAGCTTTACTGCATTCGTCAATGTCTGTAAGAGAACATACATATCACCTCAAAATCAAGCGACAAAGAATGTCTCAAGGAGATACAGAAAACTAACTGTCACAAAATTTCGTACTCGTACTCTTTGAACATCGATGTTTATGATAAAGAGAGCAAAATGTTTCCCAAAAAAAAACGGACAACAACGACGTGATGTAATTAAAATTCAACGACTAATCCATCTGAATAGCAATGCAATGAAAACAATCTCAGGTTCTACTTATCAAAAAAAATTGTCATCGTTAGAAGAAATAATTGTATCTTGTCATTGATTACAGAGATCCAGTTTGTACTCGTCAATGTCTGGGAATACATGGTGCGTCACAATGCAAGATAAGATATTTGATGCAAAATGTGTTGTTGCACAAGAACAATTTTTTCCCAATGGGTGCTCATCGGTTTATTTGGTGTCACATTCAATCTAACAATTTCAAAAATTTTTTACTACCAAAAGTCTCTGAGCGGGCATCATTGCAAATTTCTATGACACTAGAGAGTACAGTGTCACCCGCGAATTTTGATCATCGATTCACTGACTGTTTTAAAGGGGATATATCACCGCTCAACGACAACCTGAAGCGACAAAAAGTAAACGTCTGCCATCCTGATGGTGAGATACGATTAAAAAAATATGTTCTAGTTCTTATTATGGGGCACTCATTTTAGTTACATGTGAGGTTAAATTTGTTTTCTTTTTTTTCAGACAGCACCTCGCAATATTTCAATTTTTCAAGTATACAAGTTTGACTTTTTTTTTCATCTTCATTTTGTATTTTAACTCAATTACGAAATTTCACACCTTCTAGCTCTAAGGTTAAAAGTAAAACTTGCGATTTTGTTTCACGCCGTCGTCTATTATTATTGCAACGTCCATCAAAAGGCAGAAAGACACAAAAAGCATCAACGATTTTCATTTACTACAACGAAGCACTATTTAATGGGTCCGTAACATAATTTAATGCGGTGTAATACAAATAATCCAATGCTAAGTATGATAAAGTTCGGATATAACGCGCGCTGTCATCGGTCGAAAAAGCGTGCTCTATCAGAGTACTGAAAACATAGGGCTGAGCCAAAACTGTCAGGCCATCTTCCAAATTACACTCTGTCTAACCATTTCTCGAACTCCTCTCTAGCTCTGTTTTACTAATTGAAAGTGAAATTTTGGAATGAGCGAAGTAGTAACAGAAGAACCAAATTAAGGTTTCAAAACATGCCAAGCGTCTTGATTAACGCTATCATAACATGAGTAGAGACGCATATGCTTCTCGACTACGTCTGGTGTTTCTCTCTACACTTCGTTGGTGCTCTAGCCGCTTCTTACGTGCTTTAAAAAAAACAATAAAAACAACGACAACAAACAGAAATTCATTGTAATAGTCAAAACGAATATGAAGACTTTTGAGATTATTAACTTTACCTGTACAGTTGCGTCCATCTCCAGTGTATCCAGGTTTGCATGTGCAAACGTGTGATCCGTGCGTGTTGTTACAAAGAGCATTTACGTGACATTTGTCGGGGTATGTTTCGCATTCGTCAATATCTTTCAAAAAAAAGAAAAATAATTAAAAATGGGATTTTTTTTTATTCAAAAGTCATACATGTACATGTGTGTAAGAAAAGTGGAATACTCATTTGCAATTTTTTGGTTTCATGCGATTCTCAGGTTGGACCTGTAAGTCAAACCGCTATTTTTCAAATTTGTTCACGTTGGTACAGCAAAGAATATCTAAACTGCTCTTGTTTTGCTACGGGAGCACAAAAGACGTTATATAATCAAAAAAAGAAAGAACGAACTAAAAGAAATAACCCATGACCGCATTTCCTCGTTATACCGAATTCACCTGTGCAATTTTGTCCATTTCCAGTATATCCAGGCTGACAATCGCATACATACGATCCATTGGTGTTGGTGCAGTTTGCATCCTCATGACAAGAGTGGTTTCCTTTACACTCGTCAATGTCTATGAAATCACAGATGAAAAAATGGGATTTCAAAATTATGCAGAAATTGCCGTGCATAAGCCTTTACTGTGTTAAAGAGTGCAGGTAATGGCTGTTTTCAACCTTTTGCTGGATTGCGAGAACGCGAGATTGTTGCGTCGAAAATTCAAGATAAATAAAAAAATAAAACAAAAAAACAACAAACAAGCAGACAAACCAAAACAAAACGAAACGGAAATATACAAACGAGCGAGCGAAGAATACATTACACACGCTCAATACAATAAGGTAGGAAATTTTTCTTCGATTCTAAGATTCAGCACCTTATACAAAGAGAGAAATTTACGCCACTTTCAGCAACTAAAGAACAGTTGTCATACCAGCATTGAAAATCAGAAAAAAAATCTCATATACGTTCATTTCAAGTGTTGACTTATACTCATACCCTTTTCACAATATTCTCCTTCGAATCCAGGAGGACACAAGCATCGATATCCCTTGAGTGTAAATCCAGACTGGCATGTTGCGTTATTTTTGCAGTAGGGACTCTTGTCACAAGCGTTCTAATGAAGAAGCAAAATTAAAATGAAAGAAGAAACGAAATACCGAATGATCGAATACGCGAAAAGTTATATAAACATTAATTATTGTTATTATATTATTCAAAGGCGATAATTTCGAAAAACCGATTAGTAACTCACCTTCGATCCGCGATAATAAAAATTGGCATCAGTTGTCAAGTCAATGTCGTATTTCAGATGAGTGGCGTTATTTAGTTCACAGATGTGAACTGCTTCATTATTCTCAGGATCTTTTTTGAAGTTAAGACTAACACAGTCGTCGTTCAGGTAGCACATTAGCTCACACTCATCCAAGTTGTTGACGCGTTTCTTTTCAATGGTATGGTTTTCCAGACGTCTTCCAGCAAAGAAGTAGTAGTCCGGAAACACCATTGCGCGCTCTCGCTCTAAAATGGACAAATTGAAACATGATTATAAGGCATACTTTTCCGTCGCAAAAAAAGCTACATTCCGAGTAAAAAGTTCTAAGAACAAATCTCTTGGCAAAAATTCTCGGATCTCAGCAAAATATGGTAGTAAATGCGTAAGTCAAACATAGCAGTCGGTGAGAGGAACGATGATTCGTTAAATGTAATAAAAAAAATTTGTAAATTGCTTCGCCGTTTTATACAGTTAAACCATAACATAAAGCTACCTTTATTTCAGAGTTTGTGGGTTTCTTACGTACAGAACATTTACGGCAAATATTTCATGTTTCACATCAATCACATCGATACAAAAGACGAGCTCATCAAACACTGTGAAATTCCTACTACAAAGGGAGTTAACTAGTGTTTGCATTTTTTGATGTAGTTGTCATTAGCGCGAGGAGATTTATATTCGTTTTCGAAAGTTTTCTGAACGTACAAATGTAGAATGAAATTTTAATTTTTTTACTTTTGCAAGCCAAAGTAAGTTGTTTGGATTGCTTAGCTATGGTGAATATAGTCATCTCTTTATTTCCGTCGTTTGTTTTCTGAAAACAACTCATTTATCTGTTCATCGTTTTAATTCATTAGTTGTTTTTCTCATGTCGAATAAAGTCTACCCAAATCATTTTTCTGCTATTGAAAAATATTGATCACAGCAACAGAGTCTTTAAAACACTGAAAATATATATTTAAATAAATTTTAGTCTAAGGAATCCTTGCTGGGATATTGATTATGAAAGAGCATAAAATTGGAAAATTACATGAAGCTTCTGTGCAAAGGTTTTCTTGAAAATATATATTTAAATGAATTTTAGTCTAAGGAATCCTTGCTGGGATATTGATTATAAAAGAGCACAAAATTGGAAAATTACATGAAGCTTCTGCGCAAAGGTTTTCTTGAGGATCATCTCAATTAAGCTATTTGTTCTTTGGCAAGTTTTAAAGCCTTCAATTCGAAAAGCAATATTTAAAAGGATTTTTGCGTCAAAGGTTTTATTTGTTCAATCCCACACAATGTTTAAATTATATGGAGACGGGCTACCCTATTTTTATAGGCAAATATTTAAAACCAGTACAAATTGGTCTATTCCAAATGCCAGCATTGTCCTTCTATAAAAATAACTTCGCTTAAGTTGGCCAAGAGCCGCCAGTTTTTTTTTTTTTTTTTTCCATGCAAATTATCGAATTCCCGTCTGCAACACAACAACGAAATGTTTTTAATAGAATTGATTATCCTTCCATGTAAATATGAGCTGATGAGCGTTAGGATTGAAGTTGTTTTGAATGAAGCAATTCTTCATTGTAGCAGTTCTTACTTTTTTTGTAACAACTGAAAATTTCCGATATGGTTCATCATAATAATACGCCTTTGTTAAATACTGTTAATATCTACAAAAGAAGTTTACAAGACTGAGGTTCCTTCCTTTAAAAAATCATCTTTGATGAATTCAGGTTTTTAATTTTGTCATAACGACACGTTAATAAGCTCAGTACATCAGCTGTTGTAAATTAGCGAAATAGAAATAAAGAGTGACGGAAAATAAGATAGCAAGAGTTGAAGTATGAATATAGGGATGGAAAATGATGCATATTTTGTAACTCACCTTTACCAAACGTCAAGTAAGTCGTCGATGAAGTCCAGACTGCGAATACTAGAAACGCTGAAAATTTCATGCTTCCTCAAGACAACGGAGCTCAGTATTGATGCTTTCAGTGTGCCACAAATTTCGCTTCGACCACCTGTATTTGATAATGAATTTAAGTGATAAAAACCGACCTATTAGTATTAAAAATGGGATGTTAACAAAATTAACAGCTGTCAGTCCTGACCCTGCAAATAATATACGGGTACGCGTTTTAAAGTTTGCGAATGAACGCGTTTCCAATGTCTTCCTTTGTGCCAGTTAGAAACCCTTTGGTTATGATGGGCTATGATTCTATCGGTGTTCATCAACAGATTAGAAAAAGGGATTTTACCACACAAATCTCAATAACATTAACTTCAATTGCTTAATAATTATAGTCAATGAAGTGCGTTTCAGACAATAACATCATAAAAATATTCTTAAAAACATTAGGTGAATAATGTCATAGACTCACATGAAAAGCCAAGTTCCTTTGAGTTTCAAAGAACTCCCAATTTTCAAGATCAATCCATAAATTCAACGTTTCTTCGTCTGTGTGTTTGTCTGTTTTGTTTTGTTTTCTTTTTTTCGTTTCATTCTCAGGGGAAACTCCTTACAAGTTTAATTGAAGCGTCCATAATTGGTGAAAAGAAAATTCTCACAAAAATATGGTAATAAAAATAGATCTTATGTACCGAAAGTCCCGCTCACGAAATCCTGCGGATAATGGTAATCGGTGTATAGGAGCAGACAGGCTGGCGTAACCTTATCCGCCAAAAAAAAAAAAAAACTCGCACAGTTAGCTTTCATTTTCCAAAAACACGAATTCTTTATTAAGACTGTATCTTGAAATATATCTGAAATTATAAAATATGCCACGTTCTTGGATAGATTGTGAGTCTCTTGTTCTAATTCGACGAAATGAATAAGAGAAACTCCTTTTTGAATTTAGAATATCGTGTTTGAAGTTGTTAAGCTGTACCTCCCACTTCACTACAGCGAGCAAAATATTTTCTCGTTTGGCCCTCCTACTTACTCGAAATAATACAGGAACGCAATAATTTGAAGTCCTAAGTTATTAGCCATTTCATCTTCCCCGACATTCATTAACGTCAAAATTGATTACTGACGAGTTCTACTAAGCTCTTTAGTTTGAACAAACAATAAATCTCCCGTCGATGGTGGATATTTAACAACGAAAAATTCCATAAATTTTCTGAGCAACTTACGACCTATGTCTCGATACATCAGGATTGAATAAAGATTGTCGAAAGGAGAACCCTGAATGTTGTTTTAAACGCCATTTTCATCTCAAAGATAATAGCAAACTGATGTTTGGAAAAGGTATACCGTAATTTATGATTGGATTCATCCAAACCATTCAGTATCGGATCCGGCTTCCAAGGCCTTCATTGGAAGAAACTTTAAATTGTAAGACATTTTCAGGTTTTCCTCCGTTAGATAAAATTGTTGCAGACCTAAGGTTAAAAAAGACATGTGGGCCAACATTTGGTTCCCGACTTATCTTTCTGATGGGAAGCCATGTAAATCAACTTCCATATTTTTTCGAGGTTCTTCTTGTTCAAAATCATCACTTTTGTCATAAAATGAACGGAATTCAAACGAGCTGCATATTGGTCTAGGTTGAGGGTAGGACAAAACAATCTGTGAAAGGAAATCTTTCTAAGTACAGAAAAAAACAACTGTAATTTTTGGCAAGTTAGGTATTTCAAATGAAGAAGATTTTTGTCATCAACTCTATTTTTCTTTACCGTAAATTGAACCCAAACAGCGGGCTTCGTCACTACATTAACACCTCTCTCATCACTTTATGGAATTTCCTGTCGTTTCGAGTTTCACAATTTGTGACGAGCTTGGAACCGCCAGCATTTACTTCCTATAATTTGGCACTTTTCTCCATTTACGGTAATGACGGAACTACAATTTCTACAGAAGCCTTATAGGAAACTAAAACCCTTGTAGGAAACTAAAATTAAGGACAATGATCTTGTTTATTTCAAATAGCGTACTGTTTTTTCGCCAAAAGTTTGTTATATCCACATTTGAACGCTCGGTATTTTTTTACTTCTGTTTTTTTTTCAGCCACACAGAAATAAAGATGTTAAGAGTGGATATTCAATTTATATCATGGAATGAAAGTCAAACTCAAGTTATCCATGCATTAAATATATCACTTTATACCCTCAAAGATTCAATGTTCTTTGGTGCCCAACTTTAGTGTTATTGAGCCAAACGTGTTTTCTTTTATTACTGTCTGGTAGTTATGGTTACGATAGAAACTGTTGGTTTCAAGCCAAGATGAATATTAATATTAGAAATGAACTGCTTTCTTCCTGTTTGGGCTCTTTGCACCAAAAGCTGGACTCGTAAAATAATACTAGGTGAAAAATTCAACATAATGCAACGGATTGACTGGAGTCATGTGGTCAGGTGCCAAAGGCGTTATAATTATATGATGACTGACCCCCGTAAAGTCCTATTGTGCTCCTTCTGCATTACATTAGCGAGTTCAGTCGAAGAAGGTAATTAAGTCCCTTGTACGGTCCAAGTTTCTAAGGAAAATGAGGGCGATATACTAGGGTATCCTTCAAAGAAGATCATCCTTGGTCAAAGTGTATGAGGTATTAAGCACCTGAATGATCGAATGCACGGATTTACATATATATGACAAAGTCAAGCACCAGTTTCAATAAACAGTTGCTTGACTATTGAGGGTTTATTAAAGAAATGTATTAATGAAGAGATTCTCCGTGGCTTTTTTCTTCGAACGGTTATCGTGAACAGAGGAAATTCATGCGAATTGAAGCCGGAAAAAAAACGTTCTTGTCTTGCGTCAATGGGAAGATTTATTTCAGTTTTCGAAGTTTCGAAACGTACAAACCCAGATGAACATTTTAAAATTTTTACTTTTGTTAGCCAACGTAGGTTGTTAGAATTGCTTAGCTATGGTGATATAATCATCTCTATATTTCCGTTAATTGTTTTCTTAAAACAACTCATTTATCGTCATCGTTTTTAGTCATTCATTTTTTGTTTCTTATTTCGAAAAAAAAGTCCGCCTACATCATTTTCAGAAGTTGAAACATATTGATTAGAGCTACATCGTTTTAAAAACACTGAATAATATAAACTTGAATAATTTTAGTCTAGGGGATCCTTGCTGTGAGATTAATTTTGGAAAAAAAAAAGTTTGAAAATTGCACGAAGCTTCTGAACAAAAGGTTTTTAAGGATCATCTCAATCAAGCTATTTGTTATTTGGCAAGTTTAAAAGCCTACACTTCAAAAATTAACTCTTGGAAGACTTTTTTCAATTCCGCAAAATGGCTAAAAGCTTATGAGACTGGCTACCCTTTTTTTTTATAAACAATGTCTTAAAAACCAGAAAGAGTGATTTGTTCCAAACGCCAGCATTGTTCGTTTCGCTCAAGCTGGCTAAGAGCGGCCAATTTTTCTTCCATGCAAATCAGCGAATTCCCGTCTGCGAAGCAACAACGAAATATTTTTGATAGAATTGATTACCCGTCCATGTAAATATGAGCTGAGTGTTAGGATTGAAGTGGTTTTGAATGAAGCAATTCTTCACCGTAGCAGTTCTTTTTTTTTTTTTAACAAAATACTTCTGCAAATTTCCGATTTGGCGCATTATAATAACACACCCTTGCTAAATACCACTGATGTCTACAAAACAAGTTTACAAGAATAAGGTTCCTTCCCTTTAAAATCATGCTTGTTAGACTCAAGTTTTTAGTCTTGTCGTACGACACCTTTTAAGCTCAGTGCTTCAACTGTTGTCAACCATCGAAATAGAAATAAAGTATGATGGGAAATAAGATAAGACGGGGATAGAAAACGATTCGTAGTTTCCGTTTAAGACAACAACATTAGGTGAACATGACTAGATCATGCAGTCACATAAAAAGCCAAGTTCCCTTCGAGTTTCTGAGAAACAACACCTTGAAATTTTCAAGATCTATCCATAGATTCAGCATTTCGCTTTTTTTTTTTGTTTTTTTTTTTCACTAATAGGGGAAAACCCCTAATAAGATTGACTGAAGCGTCGATAATTGACGAAAAGAAAATTCTCATAGAATATGGTAATCGCTGTGAAGGACCAGTCAGGTTGGCGTAACCTTATCTGCTGAAAAAGACGTTAACCCTGCACTCGCACAGTTCGCTTTCATTTTCCAAAAACATGAATTCTTAATTTAGACTTTATCTTGAAATAAATCTGAAATTATAAAATCGGTCACGTTCTTTGATGGATGGTGAGTCTCTTGTTCTAATTCGACGACATTAATAAGGGAAACTCTTTTTTGAATTTCGAATATCGCTTCACTACATCGAACAAAATGTATTCTCGTTTTGCCCTCCTAATTATTCAAAATAATACAGGAACGCAGAAACCTAAAATAATTTTAGGTCCAAATTGATAAGTCATTTTATCTTCCCTCACATTCATTAACTTCAAAATCAATAAATGACGAGTTCTAATAAGCTCTTTAGATTGAACATAGAGAAAATCTCTCGCAAACGCCTGATCTTAAAATACGGACATTCAATAAATTTGCCGAGAAAATTACGACCGATGCCTCGATGCATCAGGACTGTATGAAGACTTTCGATGGCTCATTATAATAAACACACCCTTGCTAAATACCATTAATGTCAACAAAACAAGTTTACAAGACTAAGGTTCCTTCCCTGAAAAATCATGTTTGTTGAGTTCAGGATTTTAGTTTTGTGACAATGACCAGTTATAAGCTCAGAGCATCAACTGTAGTGAATCAGCAAATAAAAATAAAGAGTGATGGGAAATAACACGAGCTGAAATGAATTATTTTTAAAAAGAAATAACACCACCTGCATTCGATAATGGCTAAGTAATAGATACCGACCCTTTTGTATTGAATATGGGATGTTAACAAAATTAATAGCAGTCAGTCCAGACCCATTGAAATGATTGAAGCAAATAATTTTTAATTATCAGGGGAAAACACCTCATAAAATTGATCGAAGCGCCTCCAAGGCCTTCAATGAATACCTTCTAAAGTATAAAACATTTTCAGGTTTCAGCTTCGTTAGATAAAACTGCTGAAGACTTAACGGGACCTGTGAGCCAACAATTAGTTCCCGACTCATTTTTCTGATTAGGAGACATGAAAACCAACTTCCATATTTTTCAAGGTTCTTCTATTTCAAAGTCATCAATTTTTGAAGGATAAGACAAAACCATTTTTAAAAGGAAATCTTCATAAGTACAGAGAGAGAAAACATCCATAGTTTTTGACAAGTTGGATATTTCAAATGAAGAAGATTTTTGTCGTCAACTCTATATTTTTTTTCTGTAATTTGAACTCAAACAACGGGCTTCGTCACAGCATTAAATCCTCCCTCATTGCTCTTTGGAATTTCTTGTCGTTTCCAGTTTCACAATTTGTGACGAGCTTAGAACCGCCAGCACTGACTTTTTATAATTTAGCACTTTTCTATATTTACGGTAATGATGGAACTACAATTTTGAGAAGGGGTGTATTTATAAACTTAAAGAAATATCACTGAAAAAAGGTTCAAAAAGGAATCTTGTTGTAGGAAACTAAAAATTAAGGATAATGATCCTGTTTATTTCAAATAGCTGAAATTGTTTTCTCGCCAAATGTTTTTTATACCCACATTTGGAAGCTCGGTAAGTTTTATTTTCGCATGATTTCAAGTACACAGAAATAGAGGAGTCAAGAGTGGATATCCACTTTATATCATGGAATGAAAGCCAAACTCAAGTTATCCATGCATTAAGTATGATCATTTCTTACCTTCAAAGATCCAACGTTCTTTGGTGCCCAACTTTAGTGTTATTGAGCCAAATGCGTATTCTTTTATCGCTGTCTGTAGCTATGGTTACGATAGAAACTGTTGGTTTCAAGCCAAGAGGATCATTTATACTAGAAATGAACTTCCCTGTTCCTGGTTAGGCTCTTTGCACAAAACGCTAAATTGGTAAAATAATACCAGGTGAGAAATTTAACCTAATGCAACGGATTGATTTGGAGTAATGCTTCTTGACTATGAATTGTTATTATTAATTCCTTGAAAGTGTCCCCTGTGGTCAGGTGCCAAAGGTGTTATAATTATATAATTACTGACCCCCGTAAAATCTTATTGTGCTCCCTCTGCATTATATTAGCGATTTCATTCCAAGAAGGTAATTAAGTCTCCAGTACGGCCCAAGTTTCTAAGGAAAATGAGGGCGAGTTTTTTAGATATTAACCATCTGAATGATCAAATGCACGAAATGAAATATATATGACAAAGTCACGCTCCAGTTTCAATAAACATGTCCTTGGCTATTAAGTGTTTATTAAAAGAATGTAAAGCTGAAGAAGTTCCCTATGGCCTTTTTTTGCGAATGGTTATCGTAAACAGAGGAAATTCATGGGAATTGAAGCCGAAAAAAAAACATTCTTGTCTTGCGTCAATGAGCAGATTTATACCAGTTTTCGAAAGTTTTCTAAACGCACAAATCTAGAATGACATTTTTAAATTTTTACTTTTGCTAGTCAACGTAGGTTGTTAGAATCGCTTAGCTATGGTGAATATAATCAACTAACATAATAGCACAACCTTGCTAAATACCATTAATGTCTACAAACCAAGTTTACAAGACTACGGTTCCTTCCTTTAAAAATCATGTTTAATGAGTTCAGGATTTAAGTTTTGTCATAATGACCCGTTATAAGCTTAGTGCATTAACTGTTGTGAATCAGCAAAATAAAAATAAAGAGTGATGGGAAATAACACGGGCTGAAATAAATTAGTTTTAAACAGAAATAATACCACCCGCATTTAATAATGGATTAAGTGATAGGTACCAACCTTTTTGCATTGAAAATGGGATGTTAACAAAGTAAATAACAGTCGGTTCAGTGCCATTGAAATGATTGAAGCAAATAAAATACGTGGGCACGCGTTTTAATTTCTGCTTATAAACGCATTTGTGATGTTTTCTGCATTGCTTGATGGGAAGACTTTGGATTTGGCGAGCTTCGGTTCTTTTGGTGTTAAACTACTAATTATACTCAGGGGTTTTGCTACACAAATTGCCATAAAATTCAATTGCTTCATAATTACATTCAATGGAGTGCGTTTAAGACAGTAACATCATAAACATATTCTTGAGAATATTGGGTGAACATACTCCGATAATGCAATCAAAAGTCAAGTTCCCTCGAGAACTACTCTTTCCAATTTACAGGATCGATCCATAGATTCAGCGTTTTTTTAAATTTATTGTATTTTATGTTATTTTCTGTTTCATTATCAGGGGGAAACACCTTATAAAATTGACCGAGGCGTAAATAATTGACAAAAAGCAATACTCGCAAAACATGATAAAAAAAATAGATCCGGCTTATGTACCGATATTCCCGCTCACGCAATCATACGGATAATGGTAATCGGTGTGTAGGACCAGACAGGTTGGCGTAACCTTATCCGCTGAAAAAAGACATTAGCCTTGCACTCACGCAGTTCACTTTCATTTTCCAAAAGCATGGATTCTTAATTTGGACTATATCTTGAGATAAATTAGAAATTATAAAATAAGCCACGTTCTATGATGGATTGTGAGTCTCTTGTTCTAAGTAGACGAAATTAGTAAAGGAAACTCACTTTTGAATTTCGATTATGGTGTTTATAGTTGTTAAGCTGTGCCACCCACTTAGCTACATCGAGCAAAATATTTTCTTGTTTGACCCTCCTACTTACTCTAAACAATTCAGGAACGCAACAAGTTAAAGATGGTTTTCTTGTTTGAAGTCCTCAGTAATTAGTCATTTTAACTTCCCTCACATTCATTAACGTCAAAATTAATTAATGATGAGTTCTAATAAGCTCTTTAGTTTGAATAAACAATAAATCTCCTGTAAACGGTAGATGTTAAACTACAGAAATCCCATCTTTTTTTTTTTTTTGAGAAACTTACGACCTATGTCTCGATACATTAGGATTGCTTAAGGTAAACGAGACCTGCAAGTCAACATTTAGTTCCCGACTCATTCTCCTATTGGGAGCCTTGCAAATTAGCTTCCATATTTTTCGAGGTTCTTCTATTTCAAATCATCACTTCTGTCATAATATGAACGGGATTCAAACGAGCTGCATATCAGTTTAAGTTGGGCACAGGACAAAACAATTTGTGAAAGGAAATCTTTATAAGTACAGAAAAAAAAACATAATTTTTGGGAAGTTGTACGTTTCAAATGAAGTAGATTTTTGCCATCAACTCTATTTTCCTTTACCGCAAATTGAATCCAAACAGAAGGCTTTGTCACTGTTTTAAATCCTCTGTCATCGCTTTATGAAATTTCCCGTGGTTTCGAGTTTCACAATTTGTGACGAGCTTGGAACCGCCAGCACTGACTTTTTATAATTTGGCACTTTTCTCTATTTATGTTTATGATGGAACTACAATTTCTAGAAGTAGCGTCATTATGAACATAAAACAAATATCGCTGAGAAAGGTTCAAGAAGTAAATTATATAATGACTGACCCCCGTAAAATCCTATTGTGCTCCTTCTGCATTAAAAGTTAGCTCTTGGAAGACTTTTTTCAATTCCGCAAAATGGATAAAAGCTTATGAGATCGGCTACCCTTTTTTTATAAACAATATCTTAAAACCAGAGAGAATGGTTTGTTCCAAATGCCAGCATCGTTCGTCTATAAAAAAGACTTCGCTTAAGTTGGCTACGAGCGGCCAATTTTTCTTCCATGCAAATTAGCGAATTCCCGTCTGCGAAACAACAACGAAATATTTTTGATAGAATTGATTACCCGTCCATGTAAGAATGAGCTGAGCCTTTGAAGTGGTTTGAGGATTGAAGTGGTTTTGAATGAAGCAATTCTTCACCGTAGCAGTCCTTTTTTTTTGTAACAAAATACTTCTGCAAATTTCCGATTTGGCGCATTATAATAACGCACCCTTGCTAAATACCATTGATGTCTACAAAACAAGTTTACAAGACTAAGGTTCCTTCCCCTTAAAATCACGCTTGTTAGGCTCAATTTTTTAGCCTTGTCATACGACACTTTATAAGCTCAGTGCTTCAACTGTCGTCAACCATCGAAATAGAAATAAAGTATGATGGGAAATAAGATAAGACAGGGATAGAAAACGATTCGTAGTTTCCGTTTAAGAAAACAACATTATAAACATATACTTAAGAAAATTAAGTGAACATGCCTAGATAATGCAGTCACATAAAGAGCCAAGTTCCCTCGGGTTTCTGAGAAACAACACCTTAAAATGTGGGATATTGATCAAATGAAGCCTTTAAGTGCTACTGTGGTTCTTTCTTTCTTTATTCACTCCGAGCTTTCGCCGTTCTATGGCATCATCAGGGAGGACGATAAAATATTTGCGCTGTGGTTTTAAACGTTGGAGGTGCCACAGAAACTGACACAACAAATGGTGGGAACATATTTAATGTTCTTTCAATAAATTTCACACAGTAAATTTACTTTTGCACCAAATTAATAGTACAGTTGTGAAATACACATCTGGAAAAATTCTCTATTCCATTAGTACAGTAATCTAGTAAAGGCATATTAGACAATCTGAAACTTCGAATTCAAGATCAGTTGGCAGAAGTGACTCCAACTCGTTTTCGCTAACCTCTGCCTTTGACCTTTTCGTATGCTAATTTCTAACGTTCACAAAAGCATAATTGTTATGAACTCTCTTGACACACGCTTTTCCAAGAATGTTTTGGAAGCCGTTCAAAAAACTCGCAGCACGTGTTTTATCGGGTCAAAAACCACTCAGCTACGCCTCGTGGTTTTAAACCCGATAAAACACTCCTGCTCGTTTTTTAAACATTACATAAAATATGGTAATCGGTGTGAAGGACCAGATAGGTTGGCGTAACCTTATCTGCCGAAAAAGACGTTAACCCTGCACTCGCACAGTTCGCTTTCATTTTCCAAAAACATGAATTCTTAATTTTAGACTTTATATTGAAATAAATCTGAAATTATGAAATAAATCGCGTTCTTTGATGGACTGTGAGTCTCTTGTTCTAATTCGACGAAATGAATAACAGAAACTCTTTCTTGAATTTCGAATATCGTGTTTGTAGTTGTTAAGCTGTACCACCCACTTCACTACATCGAACAAAATATATTCTTGTTTTGCCCTCCTAATTATTCGAAATAATACAGGAACGCACAAAACTTGAATAATTTTAAGTCCAAATTCATAAGTCATTTTATCTTCCCTCACATTCATTAACGTCAAAATCAACAAATGATGAGTTCTAATAAGCATTTAGATTAGTCAAACAGAAAATCTCTCGTAAACACCTGATCTTAAAATACAGAAATTCAATAAATTTCCCGAGAAAATTACAACCTATGCCTCGATGCATCAGGATTGTATGAAGACTGTCAATGGCTCATTATAATAAGACACCCTTGCTAAATATCATTAATGTCAACAAAACAAGTTTACAAGACTAAGGTTCCTTCCGTTAAAAAATCATGTTTGTTGAGTTCAGGATTTTAGTTTTGTGACAATGACCAGTTATAAGCTCAGAGCATCAACTGTAGTGAATCAGCAAATAAAAATAATGAGTGATGGGAAATAACACGAGCTGAAAGGAATTATTTTTAAACAGAAATAACACCACCTGCATTCGATAATGGGTTAAGTAATTGATACCGACCCTTTACTATTGAATATGGGATGTTAACAAACTTAATAGCAGTCAGTCCAGACCCGTTGGAATGATTGAAGCAAATAAAATACGTGGGCACTCGTTTATTTTGCCATCGTTTTTAGTTATTCATTTACTTCTCCTCATTTTGGAAAACGTCCACCTACATAATTTTGCTAATTTTTCTAATTTTTGAATAATAGTGATCACAGCAACAGCGTTTTAAAAGACTGAATAATATATACTTGAATAGATTTCAGTCTAGGGTATCTTTGCTGTGAGATTAATTTTGGAAGAACAAAAAACTTTTAAAGGATCATCTGAATTAAGCTATTTGTCATTTGGCAAGTTTTAAAGCCTCCACTTCAAAAATTAGCACTTGGAAGATATTTTTCAATTCCACAAAAGGCTAAAAGCTTATGAGACCAGCTACCCTATTTTTTATAAACAATTTCTTGAAACCAGAAAGAGTGGTTTGTTCCAAACGCCAGCACTGTTCGTCTATAAAAATGACTTCGCTTAAGTTAGTTAAGAGCGGCCGATTTTTCTTCCATGCAAATTATCGAATTCTCGACTGCGAAACAACAATTAAATATTTTTGATATAATTTATTACCCGTCCATGTAAATATGAGCTGAGCGTTAGGATTGAAGTCGTTCTATTATTTTGCAACAACACACTTTCCACCATGGCCCATCATAATAACACACCTTTTAATACCATTCAATGTCTACAAAACAAGTTTACAAGTTTGAGGTTCCTTCCCTTTAAAGATCTTTTTTGTTGAGTTCAGGTTTTAGTTTTGTCATAGCGACACGTTGTAAGCTCAGTGAATCAACTGTTGTGAATCAGCGAAATAGAAATAAAGAATGATGAGAAATAGGATTACACGGGCTAAAGTATGAACATAGGGATAGCAAATGATTTGCATTTTGCAACTCGATTACCTTTACCAAACGTCAAGTAAGTCATCGATGAAGTCCAGACTGCGAACATAAGAAACGCTGAAAATTCCATGCTTCCTCAAGACAACGGAGCTCTATATTGATTCTCTCAGTATGCCACAAATTTCGAGTGGACCACCTGCATTCAATCATGGATTAAGTAATAGAAACCGAAATTTTTGTATTGAAAATGGGATGTTAACAAAGTTAACAGCAGTTGGTCCAGACCCAATGAAGTTATTGAAGCAAATAAAATACGTGGGCACGCATTTTAAAGTCTGGGAATAAACACGTTTTGAATGAATTTCTTTTATCGTGTTTGTAATTGTTAAGCAGTACCAGCCAATTCACTACATCGAGAAAAAAAATTTCTCGTTTGGCCCTCTTACTTACTCTAAAAAATACAGGTACAATAATTGAAAGATGGTTTTCCTTTTTGAATTCCTCTGTAACTTTCTCTTCCTTTGCATTCACTGACGTCAACGTTAATTAATGATGAGTTCTAATAAGCTCTTTAGTTTGAACAAACAGAAAATCTCCCTTAAAAGGGGAATCTTGAAATTTTTGAAATACCATAAATTTGCCGAGCAACTTACGACCCGATAAACTAGGATTGCTGAAAGTGTCGAGGCAGAACCAATCAGATACCTTATAATGATTGAGCATGATCCAGTGTAGACAGCTGCTATCCTTTAACCAAGGCCTAAGTGAGACGACGCTCTGAATGTTGTTTTAAGCGTAACTTCGATCTCAAGGATAATAGCGCATTGGATAATTGATATTTGAAAAAGGTGTGCCGTAATTTATGATTGGATTCAGCCAAACCATCCAGTATTAGATTCGACTTTCAAGGCCTTCATTGGAATATCTTTTAAATTATAAAATATTTTCAGGTCTTCCTCTGTTAGATAAAAATTGGTGCAAACTTAAAGTTAACGAGATCTGTGAGCCAAAATCGATTCTCCATCTCATTTTTCTGATTGGGAGCCATGTAAATCGACTTCCATACTTTTTCCATAATTTGAACGGAATTCAAACGAGCCGCATATCAGTCTAAGTTGAGGATAAGGATAAGACAAAACAATTTGTGAACGTAAATCTTTATAATTACAAAACAAAAATAAACCTTAGTTTTCGGCAAGTTGAATATTTCAAATGCAGAAGATTGTTTTCGCCACCGTTATTTTTCTTTATTATAAATTGAACCCAAACAGCAGGCGTCGTCATTGTATTAAATCCTCTATCGTTGTTTTATGAAATATCCTGTCGTTTCCATTTTTACAAGTTTTGAGGAGCTTGGAACCGCCAGCACTGACATTTTATAATGTAGTACTTTTCTCTATTTACGGTGATGATGGAGATACAAGGGGCGTCATTATAAACATAAAGAAATATCGCTGAGAAAAGCTTCAAGAAGTAAACCCGTTGTAGGAAACTAGAAATCAAGGATAATTATCTTGTTTATTTCAAGTGGCTGACGCTGTTTTCTCGCCAAATGTTGGTGATATCCACATTTGAAATCTCGATATATTTCATTTTCGTTTTATTTCAACTACACTGAAATAGAGGAGTTAAGGGAGGATATCAAATCTTCTCATGGGATGAAAGTCAAACTCGAGTCATCTCTGCATTAAGTACGATGATTTCTTACCTTCGAAGATCCAACGTTCTTTTGTGTCCAACTCTAGCGTTATTGTGCCAAACATATTTTCTTTTATTACTCTCTGGTAGCTATGGTTACGATAGAAACTGTTGGTTTCAAACCGAGATGATCACTAATTTTGGAAATGAACTTCCCTCTTCCTGTTTGGGCTGTTTGCATAAAAAGCTAAATTGGTTAAACAATAACGGGCGAATAATTTAACCTAATAAACGGATTGACTAGAGTAATGAGGTGAATAGAGTAGATTGACTAGAGTAATTGGTGAATTTTATATATTTGGTTACAGTATATATTGAGACTGATAAGACATAAGTTTTGTCAGACGTTTTAAGTCATCCATAATTGTCTACAACGGGTTTATTTTCCTTGTATGAGTCTTTATATTATTTTCTACCACCAGTTTGTACTTAAACAGCTTCACATGCTCTAGACTTGTTTACCAACATTATTTGCGTGCTTGAAGTGTCTAAGGCGTCAAACAGGTGCTATCAGACTATATTGCGTGATGTATCATAGTTAAACCAGCCCACTTGAAACCGAGGCTGCGCACTGCGATATGATCATCTGCTCAAAATTTCCTAGATTGACCGACCGGAAACTTTAGAGTAGTTTACAAAATATTGATGAATTTCTCTCTTGTAAAAAATTACAAAAAAAATTTAAACCTTTACCATGAGCATGTTATGCAATAATAACAGAGTATGTTAGTATGTTTATTTTTCATTTTATAAAATTGCTCCATTCAAAGCACCTTTCTTCTTTTCTGCAAAATTTTAGTATGCGTTGTTTTCGCTGTGGCAAACAATACACCGTACAGAAGCCAATTACCCGGAGCCTCAATAACATTTTTACCCTTGAGTCAACTCTGTCTCGTATCTTTTTACTTAGTTTTGATTTTTTTTTTACTATCATGTTCAGCTCTAGCAAATTGCAATTTTCCAGGCTTTATTTATTTCAGGCTTTATTTTCCCTTTATCTATGAGGGAACAGACATTTGTCTCAACTTTAAATTCTGTGAAAAACGTGGCAATACAGATCTTAGGGCGGGGGCCAAACTGACCACATAAACCGTACCGCTGTGAACCATAGCATTCTCCGAGTGCGAGAGAGAGTACCCAAATTAACACATTTACCATGACGCAACAGCGAGCGTGGGCTCGTTTCGGAGTATTTAGTAAAAGGAATTGTTACTTTTGATTTCGTTTTAGGCCATAAAAGCTTAGAAATTTCTCTCAAGTCTTCGCAGCCGAGATTCTTGACTACAAAAAAAAATGACTGTGGATATATAAAAATCTTATATGTGAACTGCGGATTAAGAAATAAATATGAAAGCAATCTTCGAAGCATTGAACACTTCTTAAGTAGTAGCGAAAATAAGGTCGGAAAAATTTCAGGCCTTGCGGGGTTTGAACCTATGAGCTGTGCAATACCGAGCTTATATGATTTTCATATATCCACTGTCATTTATTCGTAACTTCACGGTTTTTAATAGTGTAGTCAAGTTACTTTCGGTACAACGGTAAACACTACAAACAGCTACACGGCACAGCTATGGGGTCTCCAGTTTTTGTTGTTGTAGTAGAAATTGTGATGCAGAACATCTAGGAAAGCGCCCTCGTGGTGTTCTTGGCGACCACGAAATCCCAGTTGTTCCGTCAAATTTTTGCAGTTGTCATTGGTCAAGACCTTTCCATTAAAATCACCCAAGTGACCTTTTTCCAACAGGACTGAATCTTCTTCAGGTGTGATTGGCTGAACTTTGTTCTGGGAATAAGATGCGATTTAAAGAAAAAAAATGGTGCGATTCATAAATAAATCGCATCAATTAGAGCAAATCAGATTACAAAGACCACCAGTGATTTCAAAATGGGTGTAATAAAATCATGATATCTTAACAGAATAACTGAGATCCTACAAGCATCCCAATAAATCAGTTCCTATCGTTTTATGCACCAGTAAACCCATAGAAAATTTGAACATACTGGGTTTTATGTTACGTTTACTTTATAGAAGCAATAGACGGTACTCTCTTAGGGATAACCTACGTTCTAACCGAAAAGTCTTTAAATCACTCGTGATTTACACGTGTTCTCCCAATATTATGCTTGGGTTTTTACGCTGATAAAGTGATAGAAAGTGTGGTCTGCTGCTTATACAAACAGCTAAGTGCAGGAAACAATTTTCGTTTCATAATTAGTTTACCTCACAATTCCGTAAAGTAGATCAAACGTTGACAAATACATATTGGTATGACAGCTTTCCGGAATTTTTTCAAAGTATGCGTTTTTGCTACAAGAAGAAAAATGATACGACTTACCTGGTTGAAAAATTTAGGTAACTCCTATAATTCGAACAAGAATTAATGCGAAGAAATCAAATTATCCTGCAAAGATGTATTTTGTTGTTATGATTTTTCAAAAACGAAGAAGGTATCCATATGTTTTATTATCCCCCAAGAGTATTTCAGTTTTAAAAATATAAAATTAATGCGAAGAAATGAAATCATCCTTCCAAAACTGATTTTACTGTTATGATATTTCATAAACCAAGAAGTTATCCAATTTTTTTAGTTATCCCCGAGAGTTTTTTAACTTTAATACTCTGTCCATTTTGGCACGAACACACATGCAGCGTGTCGTACCAGAAGGATCCAGCACTCTTCCATTCGTTTAAGATACCGCACCAAGTTGTTGTTGTGGTCAGTGATACGGTTTGGGTTCTCGAACTTGCAAGTTTATCCAAAAATAAATTTCTTTTTACGGCCCTCACGGGTCAGCACAATAAAATTAACTTACGCCCCAGCGGGAAAGGTAGACAATTATCCATTTCAAGTCTGCAAATGACAATATTATGACTGTGTATTTCTATGCTGTGCTGCGACGACAAGCTGAGATCATTGTTTGCGACATGAAAGTCAGGCGGCTTTGTAACAGTTGTTGTACGCAATGGGTTAAAAACAATCCAGTGGTTAGTATCTTGTTCTCCATTTCTTAAGAATGGTTCTACTGTTTTCAAGATTTTTCATGGAAGACCCCAAATATTTTTGTTTCAATGGAGCAAAAAATCTGTCTCATAGTAAAAACATCTCTGGGTGAGTTAAATGCGAAGGAAACTCAACAAACATAATTGAAGTGTTTTTTCTATGCGTTTTCTTCGGTTAGCTTTGAGACCAATTGTTTTTAGCGCATAAAGCTGTTTTTACATTTCGTCGTTCTGGAAAGATGGATGGAAATGTAGGGTGCTATAAAATTGAGGCGAAGGTTTTGTTAACAATAAGTAGTGCGTCGCTCAGTTCTGGAAACAGGAAGTTTACGAATGATCCGGTAAGTGGATTTTTCACAGTTTACAGTATATCTGAAAATTGATTTACTTATACATCAATAAGAGAACTTTAAAATTAATTTTTTTTTTTAAGGAGCAGTCTCTAGTACACAAGGGGCGTGCTCGTCACATATAAACATCTTGGTATCTTGCGGTTTCCTAGGCCGCGTCCACATCTAATTATCAGTCTGCGATCACGCTTTCCACTCTTGATGTCTAACCACAATTTTTGTGGCTACTGCCTCCTATAGGAGGCAAGGCCACACATGTTATTTTTCTTTGTGACCAGATTATCATCAGAGGCTTCCCAGGCCGTGATCACATCTAATTACCAGTCTGTGATCACGCTTTCCAGTCCTGATTTCTAATCACAATCTCTGTGAGTAAGTCACACATGTTATTCCTTTGTGATCACGCTAATATCACAGGCATAATCACGGCGTGAAATGTTCTTCCCGTAGAACTAAATCTTCTCGGTCGCTAATTTTCCAAATTCATCAATTAAATGCACCTAATCAACATCTGGAACTGTGCACAACTCCCATATCTTGACCAAAAATTAAAAATACTCCCTTGCTGGTGGAAAGTTAAGACACGAAAAAAAGGTCCAAAGAGATATCCAGGCCTACTAGTGAACGTCGCGTTTCGTTGTGAAGAATAAACTCGGAATCAAGTATGAGCAAAGCATTTATTTCATTTAATGGGTATAATTCTTAATTTAATTTTTTCTTTGGTGACAGGGACACTTAGAACAACAAGCAGTCTCACTTTTTTTTTCTTTTTCAGCAGCCTGAAAGGAACAGGATGGTTATGGAAGATTGCATTTAATAAAAGTAATTATTCTGAGCTCCTGAAAAGAGAAATGGGCCATTTCATTCTAACCCTTAACTAATATCAGCAACTGATATAAGTACCATTAAGTCATTAATAGCAATTGAACACTAGCATTGCTTGTGTTATGAGCACTGCCTTGTAAAGAAATCAAGAAGTACGTAAAGTTATATTAAGCATTCCTTACTGCGAAAGCTTATACATGTTCGCACTTCATGTAATTCAAGCTGGTGAATAGTTTTCAGTTGAGTGTCAAAAGTCCTAACTTATTCCCGTTCCTCTATTATCTTTAGTTTTTCCCGCCATCAGACCTTTACTAAATCATATACATTGTATTTAATCTAGTGTTCACCTTACGACACTCAGTTGAAAATGCTTCAGGTAAGATAAATGTATTTATAAAGAGTTGTACAATTTCTCTAAAACTTCATGATTGATTTCACTATTCTCCTATATTTACACAGTTTAACAGCTGACCTACAAAATGATTCAACCTATTTCAGTGTCCTTTGAATAGATTATCTTCGATTTACGTTAAATCTTATTTAGGTTTATTAAGAAGTAGCAAGAGTTGATCTCATTTGCTATGCATTTAACTTTCTTCTCGGACACGGAAGATAAATAATTGACTACTGGGGGAGTCGTGTATAACTTCATTCCTATCCCTTAACTCTTACCCTATCCTTAACCCAACATACTGAACACTGGCATTTGTGTTTTTCTTTTCCACGCCATGATTAATGGTTTTATAGGGTTGGAACAAGGGTAATATATTTCTTTTAAAACCCCTCAACTTAGAAAGATTTTCATTTTAGTGTGAAACTGCAATAAAAAAAGTTAAACTTTAACACCATACCTTATTTAGTCCTTGCATAATCGTGTTGCTTTTTTTTTAAAGCATCTATCAGACTGAACATATCATTAGCACAAACAAAAGCGACATCTAAATTTCAAAATAAACTGAAGCTAAAATTATCATACCGTGCAAGATATTGCGTCCTGTACTGCAGCCTCTAACGTTTTGAGACACGAGCTTCGTCATATTTTGTTAGTTGTCATACTGACTGATGTTCTTGCTCGTCTAGGATTTCACTATTTAAGCATTTTCCTTTTTCTACTCCTTTCTTTTTTGTTTGTTATTACTTCTTTAAGCAGTGACTGATTATTTATGATTATTATTATTACGAAAGAGATGCTTTGTATAATGTGAAATTCAAAGCATTTTTGATTACAAGTTGACAGGACATCATCGGCGTATAATCTCTATAGAAGAAATTCTATGGAAGACTTCGCAGAATCCCTGAAGTACGTGTACCTGAGGATCATTTTATGAGTTCCCTTATTCATTGAATTTTTTGCTTCACATTCAATCTGTACCACAGTAGCGTGAGTAACAAGCAGGTGGGTAAAGTTTGTAGATGAGGTAGGATCCACAATTTTTGACTGAAATTCGGATTTCATATTTGCAACCGTCAGAACGATCACTAAAGCAGACCTTCCTTTTACCTTTACCATCTTCCACTGTAGTATGAGCATCATCCAACCAACCTGACCAGTCTGCACCACATCTGTATGCTGGCACACGCATTTTTGGTATTTTTGTTCCGGCAGCTCCCACCAAACGATACTATACCCGAGGGAGTTGGCATGGGGAATTCTTATCACAAGCATTCTGAAGGAGAAAAAAACACTAAAATGATAACTGAGAAAGGTCGAAGGTTTGAGTGAAAGAAGATACTAAATACAGTATGATCAAATGCACGATAATTTGCATAAACATTCATAATTATTTCCATATTATTCAAAGGCGACGATTTCGAAAAACCGATTTGTAACTCACCTTCGAGCCACGATAATAAAAATCGGCATCAGTTGTCAAGTCATTGTCATATCTCGGATGCGTGGCGTTATTTAGTTCACAGATGTGAACTGGTTCATTATTCTCCGGATCTTTTTTGAAGTTAGAACTCACGCAGTTGTCGTTCAGGTAGCACATTAACTCACAGTCATCCAAGTTCTTGACACGTTTTTCTTCGATAGTATGGTTCACCAAACGCCTTTCAGCAATGGAGTGGTAGTCTGGGAACAGCATTTTGCGATTTCGCTCGGAAAAATACATAACAGTAATTTTAGTGATGATAACAATAATGATAATAATATGTTTTCTCCACTAATAAATAGTAAGGTCAAACTTTTAAAAACTTTGGAGAATCCCTCGGTGGAAAAAAAAAAGCCTAACCCTAACATGAACTAAAACTTTGATGAGAGGTGCTTGATTTTCGATTGTTTCATGAAGAAATACATAATTGAAAAAATTCCCTAGGACTCTTTTTTTATTGAACAGTTATCATCCTCATGCTAATTTCCATTGAGACCAACCATTCTTGTCTGACATCATGCAGTATATCATTCGAAATGTATCAATTTAGGGTCAAACCTTTTTTTCAACTTGCATTTTCTCCGGCGAAGGAAGGCTTTAAACAATTGTCTTATAGTCTTTCCTCTTTTCTACGATTTTTTTTTTTTATTATGGTTATACATTCATCCCCTATTTACATTTTATAGCTCCCCTCATGTAAAAGTCAACATAGTTTACATGTCGAAAAAAAAAACATTACTTGAATCAATTTTTGTAAGCCTCGGAGAATTTTGGTGAAATCATCAAATAATAGAAAGTAGAAATGAACTATAGGGCTAGGTCACTGATGTCGATATTAGTGTTGAAAATATTCCATGATTCGTCAGACAGTGCGCTTTATAATTTATGTTTTCAATGCAACATAAATTTAAGTCGATCGACTACCATTATTCAGTAATGCATTAATCAATACAAACCGACGCGTTTATATTAAAGACTGGGGTCTAGCACCGGTAATTGTGGACTAAATAGGACTGCTGCTAATTCAACAATATACGCACGTTTCATGTCTGTGATGTTTGATGTTTTTTTAGGTAAGAATCCCCATTCGTTATTCACAAAAAAATTAGACGAGAGGATTGTTTTTTACAAATTTCGTTTCGCAACAACATGAATTTAAGTCGCTTGTAATCAAAATAAATGGAGTAGATTTAACATGATATCACTGTGAACATAAAAGGTGGCGTGCAAACGCAAGGAAAGCTGTCATTTCGACAGCCATGTTTTTCTTTCCGCCTTACGGATCGATCCACTTTCAGTAATTTTTTTGGGGGGGGAGCCAGCATGTAAAATACGCGAGTCAGGATCGGAGTCAGCGCGCGAGACCACGGCTAGTAGTCGTGTGCAACTTCACTGAGATTGATTATAATTATTTGCTGTGGAAGCATGCTGGAAAATTAAACTTCCCTCCGACACTAATCACGTTAAGTTGGCTACCATGGGACACACGCTCTCGGTTGTCGTAATGGTGAATTAAAGTTTGCAAAAGATGCAGCGTCATCTACTGTTTTAATTTAGCGTAGTCGTTGACTTAGTGCCGTATACACGCAAATAGATTATTAACGAAAGAAAATGTGGTAAAATGCAATATGTCTTATTTCTATCATTTATTCATTCACTCATTAAACTATTTGTTATCGCAATAACAATTTTAGAGATGAAAAGTTACCAGATTTTCTGTATTTCTGAACATTCTTAACTTATGTGAATAGCAACCGAAAATCCCAACGTTAACTGTCGTACTGAAATGAATTATGGTCTTTCCAATCATATTGAACTAAGATCCCCTTCTCTCTGGGCCGAGTCTGACCAATAACGACCGTAACTGATCAAGTGGTTTCTTCTTTTCTCGAGTTTTCTTCTCTAAGAAGCATAGGTATATTAAGATGAATTATTTGTAAAATTTTGTCACATGTCTCCAAGTATGGTAGGATTATCAAAAATGTATCAACTGCCCCTCCTCGAAGGGTTCTTTTTTCTAGGCCCTAATGGTTTTTAAGTAATGGAACAGCAACAGATTTATTTATTTATTTACAGCTCTTCTGTTCAAATGGATGCTACTGCAGTAGAAAGAAAGCATCGAATAATGTTCGATCATTGAAAACTTTATTAACCTACTTTTCGATAACGCATACAGCGAGAATGACACGTCGATTTCCGAAATAAGTTCTTTTCTTTGTCATGAGTCCTTATTATCATTGCATATATATATTTTTTTTAATGATAGCATTTACCAGGCGACAACAGCGTAAAATCTACCAAAATATTAAACATCGCGACGCGAAGGCCCTAAAATACAACGATTATGAATCCTATTACTATGGAAACTCTTCTCTGCATATTCAGTCTGTGCCACAGTAGCGCAACGGACACTTGGACGTCTGATAAAGTTTGTAGATATAGTAGGATGAGCAGTTCTTCACAGAAATTTGGGTAGTATGATAGCAACCTTTAGAGTGATCACTAAAGCAGACCTTCCCATAAACTTCACCATCTTTCACAGTAGGATGAGCACCATCTAACCAGCCTGGGAATTTTGTACCACATTTAAATATTGACACACGCGTTGTTGGCATTTTTGTTCCTGCAGCTCCCACAAAACGATATCATCCCACAGGAGTTGGCTGTCACAAAACGTTGATCCATGTAACAGTGTTTTGTGAATTCTATTTCGATTGGCATCACTCAGGTTTTTGTAATGATAACAAGGATCGGCTACACAGTGAAATGATAATTACAAAAGGATTTAAGTTATTAGAAATTATTGATTGCATTAAGTAAGAGGTCATGTGATATCATACTGTTAAACGATAAAAATGGGAATATATCTAATCTAAAAATATTGTAAGCGTTGCCAATATTGGTGTTGGGGGAATGAATGGAAATAATATATTCCATTCCGTTAACATTGTAATAAGCCAGTTGATCATTTCTTATTCCTTTTTGTGGTCTTATCTTACAAATAGAGTTTGGTCACCTTTTCCTTAATATATATGATCGTGAATTTGACATGGAGACAGATGTTTTTGCGTAAACTGCGGTTTGCGACTAGTTACTGGTATCCTTTCATCATGTTGTTCAAAAACAATTAATTACAAAGAAAATGACTCTACCCTATAAAAATTGATCCTGCACAGGAGTTTCCTGGAAATATTCTTTCTACGGTGACCCTCATTTTCCTCGAGAGATCAGAGCTATTCCCCGTTGTGACAGCTAGTGTAAAAGGTTAGAATAAAGAAAAAGTCAACAGAACGAGTGTTAGAGTAAATTTTACTCTTAACAATACTATGAGGCTAAAAAATCAATATGAGAAATACATTTATTAACCATAGATAGCAGTATCTTAATTCATGTTTTCTTTTTTTTTTGTTCTATAGCGCATTAAAGGACAGCTTTCGGTAAACTAAAGGTGCAGGTAACGTAGTTCACTTATAACCAAGCAGCAATATGGTCGTTAATGACCACCTGAGTAGAGATGATTCAGATCGAGTCAAACCAATCGGGATCATAATTAATTTAATGGCATGATAGATAACAAACGTACTTCAATACTTAACACCATTCCCGATAAGATGTGGGTTACAAGAACAGTTGTATGAGCCCTGGGTATTAATGCAAGAGGCATTCGGATGGCATTATTTTATATTATAAACATGAGCCTCGCTGCATTCGTCAATATGTGAAAGATAACACGCCTACTAAGTCAAGATAAATATACAACGGTATGCAATATAAGATAGAGAAAACTAAATGTCACAGATTTAGTACTCATAATCTTTGAAAAGCGATGTTTATCATAAAAAGAGCAAAATGTTTTTTCAAAAAATCGGACATCAACGACAACGTGAGGATATGAGAAATCAGCCATTTATCCATCTAAATAGTGCTACCATTAAAATAATTTTAGGTTCTAATTATGAATAAAATTGTTATTGTTAAGAGAAATAATTTTACTTTCCAATGATTAAGATTCATCTTTAATTGGTTGACTGTGTTTCAGTGGCGCCTTAGAACGAAGTAAGCACATGCATAGGAAATATACGGAATTAACAATCAAGGAAATGCTGAGTATTGTGGTGAAGCTTGCAAGATGTACCTTGCGAAGCATTTTATATGCTATTGTCTTCATCCTAAATCTTGCATCTTATACTTAACAAAGGGTAAATTATGATTTGCCTGGTTTTTACTCAAGAATTCATGAAATAATCGCTTCGGGAAGTCAAACGCCGCTTGCCATAGCAATGCTACTAACGCTGAAGGAAAACGCCTTTTTGGCCATGACGGAAACATTACAGTACTGATGGTCTTAAAATAATGAGGGAACTTTGAGCGGCAGGCTTGTAAAACATCAAGGCGGCGAAACAAAAAATACATTTTATTCGTACCTTGAATTATGCACTGCCTCTATTTCATTTTCTAAGCGCAGGAGTTTATGAAGAAACGGTTGCTGAATTTTTTTTCATTATACCTTTACTTTTAATAATTTGTCTTGAAAACAAACACAAATAATTTTAAAAAAATTAAGAATAAAAATAAAAGAAAAATTGTAGGTTCTGCGTAATTTAGTAAGCAGAGTATACGTGGAAGCTTTATATAGTAGGGTATTAGAATGAACCGTAATTATAAGTTCATGATAAAATTTCCTTAACAAAGTAGAGGAAAAGTTAAAACAATGCTGACTGAAGTATATTGATATGGTTAAAATTTATTAGTAGAGGCCGCAGTTGTCAACATAACTATCATTTATATTTAGCATCTTAAAGCTCTACTCCAATTCGTTTGAAATAATCCGCAAAAGCTAAAATTTGAAATGAAATTGGTTTTCAGCCCGTGTTGTCTCATTCGTTTTCTGATTTATCTTCCTAATCCTGTTTAAAAGAGGAATATGAGCATTTGCACTCTTTCTCCGTTTGCATTCGCTTCATGGTAGTAAACAGTACACGAAGGTTATTACGTTTGTAATTCCATCTCATCTTACGTACGAACTGTTACGTAAACACCGAGAAAAGTTTTCAAAGGCATCCGGTTTCAACTTTTCAGTAATTTTGTTATGGCGGTGTTGAAATCCCAGGACTTCCAACTTTAAGCTAGTCCGTACGTGCTTCGTTGGGTGTTTTTGTTCCGAACAAAAACGTTAATATAATTTTTCATAACCACTCGAACTCTAAACATCGTTAATGTATCTTTCTCTCCCGGTCAAATTTTTCTAAAAAGAAACTCGCTTGGAAGATAACAGAAAGTTTCAAAGACGACACGTGGTTAAACGGTAGATTTTTTTCTTTAGAATATTGAAATCATGTACACATAATATATACAATTGCAAAAAATCCGGCATTGAGCAACTCCAGCGAGCTTACTTCCTTTAAAAGTGCCTCTAAACTTTACAATAGCAGAATTAGATTCAGGCCGAGAGGAGGCCATTACTTTTCTTAGATACTATGGATAACAATGCTTTTCCCATCATTCTTTCCTGCGAACACCCCCTACCCTCCCCTCCTCTTCCTCTCCTTTATGGTTTTATGTTTTATTTATTTCATTTTTTTTTTTTTTTTTTGTTTTGTTTTGTTTTCTGTTTTTCTCTCGTTTTAACCTATTAGCACTGATAAGGATCGGGACTACAAAAAGTGCCCTCTTGCATCCGTTTTTAAATATTTGGTTTTTGATTCGAAGATCGTAAATTAGAACCTACCCCCTTCGAGACTACAAAAAGGCGCCCTCTTGCATCCGTTTTTTAAATATTTGGTTTTTGATTCGAAGATCGTAAATTAGAACCTACCCCCTTCGAGACTACAAAAAGGCGCCCTCTTGCATCCGTTTTTTAAATATTTGGTTTTTGATCCGAAGATCGTTAATTAGAACCTACCCTCAGAATCCATTCTCACAAAACATTTCATCGAAGACTGTGACGTAGGTGCTCCTTCTGTCCTCATTACTCTGGACTTTGTAATTTACACGTGGGTCGACTACAAGATTGACCAATAATTACAAATCATCGTCATCATTTTTCCTTAGTTTTTAGAGTTATCTGGGAAAGCAATGATTGTTAAGGCTCCATAAGTTCTAAGGAAAATACCACGCCCGTATTAAGTAAAACCAAGTTTAAAACTATTTCACAATTTTTAATTACATCGATTTCATTTTCGGTCAGCGGTGAGTTGGTCAGGACGGACGTTACTTTACGAGCTCCGCTAATCTTAATCAAGTTTGGATAATTTTTCGTTTCGTTTTGGATAATTTTTCGTTTCTTTTTTCACGATCGTTTTTCTTTTTTTGCTTTCTGAGAGATTCAAGAATGCCCGAGTCTGTTGCTAGCCTTAAGAGAGAGAACAGTAAGCTTAAAGATCAACTGTCTGTCATGGCGGATGAGATTGCTAAGATGAAGGTGATGCTGCTGGAGCAGTCAAAAAAACCTGCAGCGACTAATGACGAAGTAGAGCAAAGCTTAGAATTCATGAGTAAAGAATATGATGACTTTGAGCGATTCAGGGTCTCTGCTGGTAAAGAACTTGATCGCTTAGGTGCCATGCTTGATGAGATTGCTGTTGAAGTTAACAGAGTTTCCAGGAGCATCGATGAATTTCAAAGTACAGTTATCAATATAATGTTAAGATTGTTGGTGTCCCTCAATTGAGTCAAGATGAATCCTCGGCTTCTACGAGTGCGCTATGTGAATGTTTATTTAAGGCAATTGGATCCGCTGTATCAATTCATGACATTGACACAGCCCATCGAGTCCCAACGAGAAGCAATGACAATGGCGGCCCGCGGCCAATCATTTGCCGATTTATTAGACGATTGTCAAAAGATGATGTCATGAATCATAAAAGAAATGCAAGTAAAGTTGCCCCATCTGCTGTTGGTTTACCTGACGATGCCTCCCTTTCCGCTGTTAGAATTTTTGACCATTTAACGCCAAGGATGCAAAAGGTTTTATTTGAAGCTAAGAGGTTCAAGGAGCAGTTTCACTATCAGTATTGCTGGTCGAAGGGATCGCTTGTTTATCTTCGTAAAGATACCACGTCTCGAGCCATCAAGATTAAGGATATCACGGACCTGCACCGATTAACGAATGGACGTGAAGGCTAAGTATTCATGTTGATGTAGAGTTGTTTGTCTGTTTTTAGATAATAAGTATGAGTGTTAGCAAGAAACGTGTTCGTTGTACAATTAAATCTACCCTAAGCGAACTTCCATACGCGAATGTTGAAATTATTAGAGCTCATGGACAGTTTAATAACATTCTCAACAGTGACTTACCGACCAAGAAGTACTTAGACAAACTTCATAGTATTTATGATTTAGATTTGTTTCGCTTAAATACCGAATCAACATTAAATCCCGACAGAAACTTAAGCATGCAACAAATTAGATGTAAATATTTCTCACCCTATAGTTTTTCTATGTTTAAAGAGTCTTTGTTGGAATCAGATAGTCAATGTCCTTTCTCTATGCTTCATACTAACGTAAGAAGTTTGCGGAAAAACATTGATAATTTTCAAGTCCATCTTTTAGATGAACTTGACTACCAATTCAGTGTAATCGGTATTACAGAAACAAAAATTACAAATTCATCTGGGCTAGATTTCAATGCCTGCATACCAAACTATCAGTTTGAATATGTCCCAACACCTCTATCATGTGGAGGTGTTGGAATGTACATTAATAATTGTTTGAAATATAAGGTTCTGGAGAGAACATCTAAAGACGCTTTTCAGGCTTTATGGATCGAAATTGAATCCCTAAAGAGTAAAAATATCGTTTGTGGAGTGATTTATAGGCAGCATAATGATCCGGAACAATTCCTCCATTATGTTGACTTTACTTTAGAAAAACTTAGCTCCTCTGATAAAGTTGTTTATCTTATGGGCGATTTCAATATTGATCTCCTCAAATCTGAAATTTCCGATTACTCCCAAAATTTTTGTTATCTTTACAATGTTATTCGTTCTTCCCGGTAATTGATAAACCAACTAGAGTCTACAATAATTCTGCCACACTCATTGATAATATATTTCTGAATAGATTTGATCATAAAATTTCAGGTGGAAATATCGTGTCAGACATTAGTGATCACTACTCCCAATTTTGTTTTATCCACAGTCTTATACCAAAAAATTTTACTGCTAAACATAAAATTCGCGATTATTCCAACTTCTCTGAAGAATGCTTTATTAATGATGTCTTGGATACTGATTGGGATAACTCAATGACATATGGATCTGTAGACAAATGCTTTTCTTCCTTTTACAATAAATTTAACAAGCTCATTAATAAACACGCTCCTCTCAAAATCTTATCTAGGCGCAAGGCTAAACAATTTTCCAAACCGTGGATAACTAAGGGCCTACGTAAATCTATCAAAATAAAGAATAGACTCTTTTATTCAGGAGATATCTCAAAATATAAGCTGTATAGGAATAGAATTGTTACTCTTTCTCGTCTCAGTAAAAGATTGTATTATGAAGCTTACTTCACTACAAATCTAAGAAATGTTAAAAAAACGTGGGAGGGGATTAATGAACTATTGAACAGACAGCGTAACAGAAAAACAGTATCAGCCCTTCAACGCTCTAACAACTCTGGAGTAACACAAAATCCGTCTGAAATAACCAATATCTTTAATCAGTACTTTGCGTCTATTGGACCGCGGCTTGCACGCAATATATCACCTTCCAGGATAAATTTCCAGGACTACCTTGTCGGCACTAATCACTTTAAGTCTTTCTTTTTTGATCCCGTCGTTCCATCCGAGGTGGACTTGGAAATCTTGGCTATACCCAGTAATAAAGTATATGGCCTATATTCTTGCCCGGTTCATCTTTTTAAAATCTAGGCGCCATATCCTTTCTCCACTCTTAGCTGCCATGATGAATAAGTCTATCTCAACGGGTATTTATCCCCATCTTTTGAAGCATGCCAAAGTAATTCCTATCTACAAATCGGGAGACGAAACTGATCCATGTAATTACCGCCCAATTTCCCTCCTTTCTGTCTTCAATCGATTATTTGAGAAATTGATGGCTAAACGTCTTAAATCACATTGCGAAAAAACGGTATCTTTTTACTTCTCAATATGGATTTAGAGACAAGTGTTCAACCCAACATGCAATTTTAGATATCTTAAGCAAAATTCAAACTAATATTGATGCAAAGTTATTCTCTTGTGGTATTTTTATTGACCTAAAAAAGGCTTTTGATACGGTGGATCACTCAATCTTACTGCACAAATTATATCATTATGGAGTCAGAGGAATAATTAATAACTGGTTCTCTTCGTACTTGTTGAACAGGAACCAGTCGACTCAAATTGGTTCAACCGTGTCGAATATAGAAGAGATAGTTTGTGGTGTCCCTCAAGGGTCTGTACTTGGCCCCCTTCTCTTTTTGATTTATGTTAACGACATTTACCGTTGCTCCCAGATTTTTGAGTTTTACCTATTTGCTGACGATACTAACTTGCTTTATTCAAACAAAGATCTTAAGGATCTTGAAAAAGTTGTTAATGATGAACTCGCAAAAGTGGGTGACTGGTTGGACGCAAACAAACTTTCTCTTAACACTAGTAAATCTAACTTTGTTATTTTCCATCCTTACCAACGCAAATTGGACTACATAGTTCACTTGAAAATTTATAATAACGATCTTAAAAAGTGTATCTCTAGAACAAAAACTTTTGTGAAATATCTAGGAATTCTGATAGATAATAACCTCTCTTGGAAGTATCATATTGATTATATCTCATCTAAAGTTAGTAAAGGAATTGGTATAATTGCCAGGTTAAGACATCTTGTCCCATTTGCCACACTTCTTAACATCTACCGCTCCTTAATTGAACCCTATATCTCTTATGGTCTTATTGCCTGGGGACAAGCTGCTAACACTCATTTAAATAAGGTTCTCATTTTACAAAAACGTGCTCTACGACTAATGTATTTTGCGGATAGCAAATCTCATAGTGCCCCCGCTATTTGTTAACTCCAGAATCTTACCAATAACTATGCTCTATTCTCATTTGGTTTCCTCTTTGATGCATGACATTGATAATCACCGTGCCCCGTCTAATATTTCTATGCTCTTTATCCACTCCGAGCAGGTTCATCACCATTTCACAAGATTCTCAGCAACGGCTAATCTGTACGTTAAAGCGTCTAGAACTAACCAACTTTTATTTTCTTTTTGCTAGAATAGGTGTAAGATTGTGGAATAGCATCCCAAAAGAACTTCGTATTAAAAACAGAACCCCGTTTAAGCGTGAACTTAAAAATCGCCTGTTAAAACTTTTGGAAATTGAGGAGATGAATGTTGATATACGCTGCTCTGAAATTTGTAAATATCTCTTGATAAAGTAACTCTTCGTTTAAGTCTTGTTTCAATTGTATTATATATCTTGATAACTTTGCAATTGATTATTTAATTATTCAACGGACTTAATTTTATTTTATTTTATTTAACAATTGTATTTTTATTAATGATTATCTTTGTTTAATTGTATCGGTATGTGATCCTTAGCAGAGACAGCACTTGTTTTAGAAGGGTGGCCCGCCTAGAATAGCTTGCTAATTGCGGGTCACCTAGGTCTGTGATAATATTGTATTGCTAACAAATAAAAAAAAAAAAAAAAATTGAATTGAATTGAATTGAATTGATATTCGAGAAAACTGATGATAAACATTCCTTACATATTCAAGAGTGCACGTCTGGGGAACTTGAGTAGCAGTGCGGGAGGTATTAAAATGACAGTTTACTATTTGGACGGCATGAAAATAATTGCGATCGTACGTCAGTATTGTGAAGAGAACGTACTCGATAAAGAAAAAAAAAAGGGTGTGATTTGAACGAGCATAGAACGAAGTAACCCGAGTTGCCCCTTAAGATTCGAGTTACTGCAGTTGGATATTCTGCCAGTTGAGTCTATATATAAGTTAACATGATAAAAGTTTCTTTTCACGACTGTCTCCTGTGTATCTCTGCTTACCTGAGCAGTTAAGAGGGAGATATTAGTTTTGGTTAAGTTCGCATTCACGTCCTTGCATGGCTGAAAGGGTCTGACATAGTCACCTTTACAGGTACGATTGTAAGAGCCATAAGTGTTAATACAGTCCACTTTTTCAAATGGATCTTGAGCATCATCAATGACTTCTTCTGTACCATGAAAGAGAAAACATGAATGTTGAGGACGACGAGAAAAAGCAAGATGTTTTTTGGTTTATCACCTTGGTCATAATAAACCGTAAATGAATCCGCACACTTTTCCTTACAGTTTCATTCATACGATCATACCGCCGTATTGTCACACAAAATATCTGTGAGCACTGTTATAAGCCTTTTCGCTGATTATGCTAGATTTTTTAAAGAATTAGGGGTCAGTCATCGCTGATCACTTGGAAGGGCGGAAGGGGGAGGGGAGAGGGAAGGGAGGTTTCTGGGGGGAGGGGAACATATGAGGGAATAGAGGGGTATTAGTCATCACCGACAAAGTCTACAGGGGGAGACATGACTAAGAATATTGACTGGCAACTGATTAACTTTTGATAAAGTGCGAGAGGATCAATAGAATATTAAAACCTTATGTGTGAAGTAAGATCTAAATTGTTTGCTAATTACCTTTGTGTAATTTTGTATTGGTATATTAATTTATTTCCTTTATTTTCCCTACCTCCTTATGAGTATTTTTTGTTATATTTCTCATCATTTGACTTCTTTACTTACAGCTTATTTGTGTTACTTGGATATATTTCTTACCGCACGTAACTACGCAATCGTCTTATATTTTTTATGCATAATCATTTTTCTATGTCAGTTTAACTAAAATGGCCACCATAAAGAGTTTAAAAAGTGACTTTTCGAGTGTTTGCCCTTCGTCGGAGCTCTAATGAAGGCCTAACGCCCGAGGCGTCAGCTTTTAAACTCTTCACAGTGGCGAATTTACGTTATCAACTCGGTTGATAAAACTAAATTGCTTTGTAGTACTCTCCCACCGACGCAGCACCGCATTTTATCTAGAAACTCCCCTCCCCCACTCAATTCAGTTTACCGAAAGTAAAGTTCCTTGTGGATTTCCCTCTCCTTCCTCTACTCAATTATTGGCCGATGGCGAAGTGAATATTGTTGAATAATGATCCCCGAGACGAAGTCGAGGGAATTATACAACAATGTTCACAGAGCTTGATGCGAATAATTGTTGCAGTTTAATTGCACAAGATCTTTTGAATTCTGTTGTCAATTCTGCAAACAAATAGAGCATTGCGCATATTTTGTTACAATTCATTCGTGTCGTGATAAGCAAGGAGGTTTTGCAGGTTTAGCCAATTAAATCAGCAAATAATTAATATCTCTCTTTTGAAAAAAGTTCCACCATACTCAGAAGCATTTTTGTGCTCTTCGCAATTTAATTTTCTTTTACCACGTTTATCACTACCGTGGAAGCATAACCAAAACGCGAGGCAGCCAGTCCCTACTATAATCATCTCCTGCGAGGCGATTAAAGCGAGGTATGACGCAATGCTCGATCAATCAGAGGACGCGTATCTCTCCAATCACCTATGTCAATTATACTGACACGTGACATCGTAGATTACGTTATTCGTCACTCACTCACCTGATGATGAGGACCTTAACCCTTTAATCACTCTATTTTGGAGCTTTCGGTTAAGCTTTGTAGAATTAATTCAGGATCTTTCAGTTTTTATATTTTTTGGACTGTGTTTTCTTGTTTGGTGTAAAGCGGTATGTCACTTTTAGGTTATTCTCATTGAAAATTTTATGGAGTTTGTGCGATTTGTTAAAATGATTATCTATTACAAATGCAATCCTATGAATGAGTGACATTTCTTATAATTATCCATGCCGTAAGACGGATTAAGCCAGATAATATTTTTCCGATGTTTTCAAGATTTGGACATTTTGTGCAGGCGGATTTAGGTAACATATTCGTGCAATTGTGAGTTTCTTTAATCCCTGGTTGTCCCGAGATCTAGATAAAGTTTATTTTTTCGTGATTATCGATGCCGGAACTTGCCCAGGTGATGGTTCAAGGGTGTTTGAGTAAGTGTCAACAAATTCGAATCATGGATTGCTGCCAGCTTTTCGAAATGGATTGTATCTGCAGTGTGACAAACGCCAGAGACCATCTGTTTAGAGGAGTGGTCACTACTCCATAAAACGTCAATAGCTTAAAATCTAATATCTTCCCTCTGCCATTGATTGATAAACTTTGCTCATAAGGGCAACGAGTAGCCAAAAATATTAAATCAACGAATAACTTTGTAGATCTTTGAGTGACGTGAAAGACCGACTTTAAGCTGGAATATTTTAGAAGGAAAATCCAAAAGATTTGTTAGTTTTGCTTAAATAACAGATACCAAATGTCTTCTTAAGGAGTGGAAAACAAAACGGTGCTGTGAAGTCTCCAGGTTCATCCTACATAACTTTCAAACTATAGGATACGGATCAGTTCTTACCTCTTAACTCGTTGTGGTCATGGGTTTACGTAGGATGTTTTCTTACAAACACCACTGCGATAAGTACGGCAATGGACACTATGATAGCAACAACAGTTACCAAACTTTTTCGACGGCATCTTGTGAGACAATAGATAGCTGCCGCTACATGTCTGCCTTTGGTTTCTGACGGCTGTTCCTCAGGACCTTCACGTTTTGAATGAACATGATCCACAACGATTGTCTGCTTCTCTTTCGACGCCACATCCTTTCCTCTGCCATGAATGTCGGATTTACTTCGTTTTTATCGTAAATTTTAGCGATCTTTTGAAAGTGCTTCAAAGCCACTTAAGGGAACGACGAAACATTTACCGAAAAAGAAAACGACTTGAGCCGATATGGAGTGATCTAGGCAATCTGATTGCACTTGACGAGATCTAACCTAGGTCAAGACTTCTTTCAAAGGCACGACTTTTCTTTATGTTTTGTTTTGTTTTGTTTTGTTTTGTTTTGTTTGTTTTTTTTTTCGTTTTAATATAAAGGTCACATTTTACTTAGTTTTGCAAACACAATACAATCCAGGATTTACTGAAGAGGGTGTGGACAAATGTCCGATGAGGATAACATTTTTGATCCTCGGAAAATTTAATTTCCTATATTTTATGGGGTCATTGTTTGTCGTTGCGATCCTTTGGACCGACTGGGTTTTTAGTCATTAAAACATCCACCGTGTCCACTAAGTTTTTTATTAGGAAGCGCGCTCGCTTAAACTTTTTTCCGAACCACTCTTAAATAACTGAAATAACTGAGTTACTACAAGTGCCCTGCACAGGTAAACTCATAAAATATTTGAACACACTGAGTTTTGTGTGACGTTTACTTCATAGGGGCAATGGACAGTAATCTCTTTCGGATAACCGGCGTTGTAACCGAACAGTCACAATCACTCGCTTCCGACTCGTGATTTACACAATTTTCTCGTGTTCTCCCAACGTCATACACGGGTGTCTACGCTGGTAAACCGATAGAAAATGCGGTCTATTGCTTTATACAAACATATAAATGTGGGAAACATTCTTCGCTTCATAATAAGTTTATGTTACAATTCCGTAAAGTGGATCAAACGTTGACAAATACATATTGGTATGGTGGCTTTCAATAAGTTTTTCTGGGTGTACATTTTTGCTGCAAAGAAAAAATGATGCGACTTATCTGGTTGAAAAATTGACGTAACTTCTATAATTCGAACAAGAATTAAAAGCAAAGAAATCAAATTATCCTGCCAAAAATTTCTTTACTGTTATGATATTTCAAAAAAACGAAGAAGTTTTCAAGTTGTTTTATTTATCCCTGAGGGTTTTTAGCTTTAATACTCTGTCAATTTTGGCACGAACCCCATACAACCTGTCCTAACAGAGGGATCAAGCACTCTTCGACTCGTTTAAGGTACCGCACCAAGTTGTTGATGCGGTTAATGATACAGTTTGGGCTGGCAAACTTGCAAATTTATTTACAAATAAATGTCTTTTTACAGACCTCACGGGTTAGCACAATGAAATAAACTTACGCCCCAGCAGGAACTGTAGACAATTATCCATTTCCAGTCTGGAAATGACAATATTTTGATTGTGTATTTCTATGCTGTGCTGTGACGACACGCTGAGACCATCGTTCGTGACATGTACGTCACACCGGGCCTTGTAACAGTTGTTGGACATAGTTGCTTAAAAACAATCCAGTGGCTGGTATTTTGTTCTTCAAAGATATTAAATTTCGAAAGAATGGTTCTGCTGTATTCAAGGTTTTTTTTATGGAAGATTCCAAATATTTATGTTTCAATGGAGCAAAAAAACTGTCACAGAGTAACATCTCTTGGTGAGTTAAATGCTACGGAAATTCAACAAAACATAATTGAAATGTTTGTTGAACGCGTTTACTTCGGTTAGTTTCGAGAACAATTCTTTTAGCGCACAAGGCTGTTTTTAAATTTTCTATTTTTTTAAAGGGCAGTCTCATCGGTTAGAAAAATCTTGGTATCTAAAAAATATATTAAAGTTTACACAGCAACCAGGTGGACAATCAGACATGGTTTGATGCTACTATGGTTTACATTCAAGGTGTTACGGAAACCATCAAGAATATTTTGAATAGCCACAACGTTAAAGTTGCTAAAAAAAACCTTTTCAGACTTTGGCGCATATTTTCGCCAAACCTAAGGATCCTATCACGAAAGAAAACGAACCGACGCCATTTATTCTATTCCGTGCAATGACTGTGACAACGAATACATCGGACAGACCAAACGTCAGTTTGGTACACGTTTGAAAGAGCATCAAAAGCGGTTTTCTTTTGCAAAGAGTAAAATTCAGCTTTATCGGGGCACACATGCTTAACCAACCATACAATCGGGTGGGATAATCCTAAAATTATCACCACTAATCGGCATTACCACCAGCACCTTTGTTTTGAGGCTTGGCATATTAACTCCGCCCACGCTCCTTTAAATCGTGACGATGGCGGCTTGTTTCCTGACGCCTATTTACACCTCGTCAGAAAAAAAAGGTAGCTAATTATTGTTCATATAAAAGGACCTCTTGTTGCAGCGTTTAATCACTCATGATGAAGGCATTAGACAGGGGTGTCGAAACGTTGGGTCTATGAATTGGAACTTCTTCGGTTACATTCATTAAACCTGTAAACCAGAGTAGCATCAAACCATGTCTGATCTTGGTATCTTGCGGTTTCCTAGGCCGTGATCACATCTAAATACCAGTCTGTGATCACGCTTTCCACTCATGATTTCTAATTACAATTTGTGTGGCTCCTACCTCCTGTAGGAGGCAAGGCCACATATGTTATTTCCTGTGTGAACACGCTATCATCACAGGCTTCCCAGGCCGTGATCACATCTAATTGACAATCAGTGATCACGTTTTCCACTCGTGATTTCTAATCACAATTGATGTGGCTACTGCATTCATTAGGAGGCGAAGCCACAAATTTTATTTTTCTTTGTGATCACGTTCTCATCACAGGCTTCCCAGGCCATGATCACACCTAATTACCGGTCTGTGATCGCGCTTTCACTCGTGATTCCTAATCACAATTTATGTGGCTAATGCTTCCTATAAGAGGCGAAGCCACATCTGTTATTTTCCTATGTGATCACGCCATCATTACAGGCACAGTCACGGCGTGACCACGCTTCAAATATTTATTCCCGTAATCACTCCTTTAACACTTGATCTTTTCAGTGCAATATTTTCCAAATCTTGCAATCAAATGTACCTAATCAACATCTGAAACCGTATACAACTCATTTGGTTACCAGCAGGAAGTTTAGACGCCCACCAATGAACGTCACGTTTCGCTGTGAAGAATAAAATCGGTATAAAGCGTGAGCAAAGCGTTTATTTCATTTAATGCGTATGTTAGAAAAATGAGCGATTTCATGTTTTTGTTTTTGCAGCAAACTGAGGGATACGGTATGGATACGGAAGATTTCTAGTTCTAACCATAATTATTTACACTCCTAAAAAGAGGAATGGGCCTTTCCGGTTTTTTTGTTTGTTTTTGTTTTTGTTTTTTTATCATTGTGAATTCCTTCCTCCTCTCCTCCGTTTCCGTCAATTACATTGCTAACCCCTCACTACTATCAGCAACTGATATAGGTACCATTAAGTGATTAACAACAATTGAACACTAGCTTTGCTTGCGTCATGAGAATTGCCTCGCAAATAAATTTAGTACGTAAAGTTTTATTGACCAATTCTTACTGCGCAAGTTGTACGCACTGCATGTAATTCCAGCTGGTGAACAGTTTTCAGTTGAGCGGTCAGAAGTCATGACTTATTCCTATACCTCTATGATCTCTAGTTTACGATCATGACAGCCAATATCACTCACTAATGTCAACAGTGAAGAATATCGACCTTACATATCAGTAGTGAATTGGTTATAAAAGCATTCACAACGAACTGGTCTGTTTTCAGGCTTTTCAATTCCCTATACCCGGCTTTGCTGGAAATTTCATAATTGTCTTCTTCCGCTATTAGATATCTACCAAATCATATACGTTGCACTAAATATATTGTTAACTTCACGACACTTAGTTTAAAATGCTCCAGGTAAGATAAATGTATTTATTAAGAGCACGATTTCTCTAAAACATGATGACTGATTTTACTATTCTGTTTCTATTTACACAGCTTAAAAAGCTGACCTACAAAATTATTCAACCAATCTTAATTACCTCCGGTTAGACCATCTGTGGTTTACTTTAAATTCTTTTTTTTTTTTTTTTGGTTTATAAAGAAATAGTGTTTATAAGTGTTTATCTCATTTGCTATGCGTTTAAATTTCTTCACGGGTATGGAAGACAAATACTTGACTGAGGAATCGTGTGCAACTTTAAAATTTTAACTAACTTTTAACTATTCTTTTTGTCTAACTTTTAACATCCTTACTCTAACTTAACACTAGCATTTGGGATTTCTTCTCTACGCCATTATTAATGGTTTCATAGGATTGAAACAAGGACAAATTTCTTTCAAAACTCTTCCACTTGGAAACTTTTTTTTTTCATTTTAAAGTAAAATTGCGGGGAAAAAAAAGTTAAATTTTTATACCATATATCATTAACAAGTCATCACATGATTTTTTTCTCGTGCTATTTGAAATAAATAAGCACTTGTAAAATTTTTTCAAAGACCACATATTGCACTTGCCCCAAGGGCTCGTGTAATTTTGTTAGTCTTTGAAAAATTTACTCGTGCTTATTTATTCCAAATTGCACTCGAAATCAAGTGATTACCTATACAAACTGAAGCTAAATTACCATACTGTGCTATATATTGCGTCCTGTATAGCAGCTTCTAACGTTTAGAGAAAAGAGATTCGTCATGTTTTGTCAGTTATCATGCTGATTCCTGCTTGTCTAGGATTTAACTATTTAAGCATTTTCCTTTCTATACTCTTCTTTGTGTTTGCTAGTAATTCTTTTAGCAGAAATTAATTATTTGTGATTACAATTATGAAAGAGATACTTTGTAAAATGTGAAATTCAAAGTATTTTTGATTACACGTCAAAGGGAAATCATCAGCGTAAAAAAATTATAGAAAAAATTAATGATTATCATAAAAGAGGACTTCGAAAAGTTCCTAGATTATGTGCACCTAAGGATCAATTTATGACTTCTCTTATTTCTTAAAATTTTTGCTTTAAATTTTGTCTGTGCCACAGTAACGTGCATTACAGCTTGGAGGCTTCAAAAGTTCGTAGATATAGTATGATCCACAGTTTTTCACAAAAATCTTCTTTAACTCTTTGCAACCATTAGGGCGATTACTAAAGCAGACCGTCCTTTGAACTTTACCATCTTCCACTGTAGGATGAGAACCATCCAACCAGCCTGACCAGTCTGTACCACATCTGTATGCTGGCACACGCTTTGTTGGCATTTTTGTTCCCGCAGCTCCTACAAAACGATACCATCCCTCAGATAATGGGCTGTCACACGAACTTGAATCGGCAGGTGTTACGTAACTCATCTTTCTATTCGCATCACTCAGATTTTTTTATAATGATAGCAATGATCGGCTACAAAGTGAAATAATTATAACAACAGGACTTAGGTTATTAAAGAAGACAACTACATTAAAAATAGAGAGGTGAAGTAATACTTGCGTGGGGCATTTTCGGACCATGAGGCTAAGAAATAAATATTGGAAATAAAATTTATAAACTACGAAAAGCAGTCTCTGAATTTGTGTTTCCTCTTTCTTCAATAACGCATTAAAGACAGCTTTCGGCAGAATTAACGCGTAGCTAACGTACTTTTTATATATAACTAAGCAGCAATATGGTCGTTAATGGCCACCTGAATAGGAAAGATTCAGATCGAGTCTAACCTATAGCCATCTTAACTAATTTAATGGCATGGTGGATACCAAACGTACCTTTACAGTTTGTACCATTCCCAATGTATTTAGGTTTACAGGAACAGTTGTATGAGCCCTGAGTATTAGTGCAAGAGGCATTCGGATGGCAGTTGTTCATTTTCACTGCATGAGCTTCGCCGCATTCGTCGATGTCTAAAAAGAGAACATACATTTCGTCATAATCAAGCTACAACGAATGTCAATCAAAAGAACGTTTCACGCCGTCGTCTATTATTGTTGCATCGCCCATGCAATGGCAGAAAGACGCAAAAAGCATCAACGATGAAGGGGTCCGTAACATGATTTAAGGCGGGGTAATAGAAATAATCCAATATTCATTATGATAAAGTTTGGATATAACGCGTTCTGTCATCGGTCGAAGAAGAGTCCTCTATCAGTGTACTGAAAACATATACTTAGTCTGACCATTTCTCGAACCTCTCCCTATCTTTTTTTATTAATTGAAAGTAAAATTTCGGAATGAGCGAAGTAGTAACAGAAGAACCAAATTAAGGTTTCAAAACATGCCAAGCGCCGTAATTTACGCTATCATAACGTGAGCAGAGAGAAAATGCTTCTCGACTACGTCTAGTGTTTCTCTCTACACTTCGTTCGTGCTCTAGCTGCTTCGTGCGCGCTTAAAAAAAACAACAACAACAGACAAAAATTCATTGCAATAGTCAAAACGCTGAAATTATTGACTGTACCTGTACAGTTGCGTCCATCTCCAGTATATCCAGGTTTGCATGTGCAAACGTGTGATCCATGCGTGTTGTTACAAAGAGCATTTACGTCACATTTGTTGGAATATGTTTTGCATTCGTCAATATCTGTCAAAAAAAAAAAAGAAAAGAAAAGAAAAAGTAGAAAAGAATGAAAAATGGAATTTGTGTTTTATTCAAAAGTCATACATGTACATGTATATGAAAAAAAGTGGAACACTTATTTGCAATTTTTTTGTTTCATGCGATTCTCGGGTTGGACCTACAATTCAAACCGCTATTTTTCAATTTTTTTCTTTGGCATGGCAAAGACTATCTAAAGCATACGCTATAAACTGCTCTTGTTTTACTAAAGGAGCACAAAACACGTTATATATACAAAAAAAGAAAGAAAGAACTAAAATAAATCATCCATGACCGCATTTCCTTGCTATTCCGAATTCACCTGTGCAATTTTGTCCATTTCCAGTATATCCAGGCTGACAATCGCATACGTGTGATCCATTGGTGTTGGTGCAGTTTGCATTCTCATGACAAGAGTGGTTTCCTTTACACTCGTCAATGTCTATGAAACCACAGATGAAAAAATGGGATTTCAGAATTATGCAAATATTGCCGTGGCATAAGCCTTTACTGTGTTATCTAAAGCATACGCTTTAAACTGCTCTTGTTTTGCTACGGGAGCACAAAACACGTTATATATACCAAAAAAGAAAGAACGAACTAAAATAAATCATCCTTGACCGCATTTCCTTGCTATTCCGAATTTACCTGTGCAGTTTTGGCCATTTCCAGTATATCCAGGCTGACAATCGCATAAATGTGATCCATTGGTGTTGGTGCAGTTTGCGTTCTCGTGACAAGAGTGGTTTCCTTTACACTCGTCAATGTCTATGAAATCACAGATAAAAAAAAATGGGATTTCGAAATTATGCAAAAATTGTTGTGCATAAGCCATTACCGTGTTTAAAGAGTGCAAGCCGCGGCTGTTTTCAATCTTCTGCTGGATTGCGAGAACGCGAGATTGTCGTACCTGATGAAAAAAAGTTGTCTACGCAAAAAACCTATCTCTTGATAACTTTTAGTCAGGTAACTGTCTCACCTATTCTAAACAATTAAAATATGGCTTGCCACGTTACCAAAATAAACATCAACAAACAACGAACCAAACAAAATCTCATTACATTATTCAACAAGAATCTAAAGGCTTTTGAGACTAATGAAGGTTACCTGTACAATTATGCCCATCTCCGATAAATCCAGATTGGCATATGCACACGTATGATCCGTTTGTGTTATTACACGTAGCCTCCCTGTGACATTTGCCAATGAATGCCTCACATTTATCTGTCGTAAAATTAGAAAGAAAGAAGGACCAAAAAAAAAATACATGAATAAATATCAATTACAGATATAAGCATTTTGATTTCTATCAAACAGCCATAGGAACTCAGCAACTCAGCAACTCACAAAAACCTCAATTTATTTGTAGCTTCCTGCTTTTAGTAGTTCTCTGGCCGTACTTTTCAATTAAGCTATTATTTCTGAGCTCTCCTTGCAGTTACTATATTAAGCACTCGACATACGAATGAACTGCTCTTATTTTGCCATGGAAAGGCGTCGAACATTCAAGGTAAATAAAAAATAATAAAAGATAAAACAAAAAACAAAAACAAATACAAATACAAAAAACAAAACAAAAAAACAACAAACAAGCAGACAAACCAAAACAAAATAAAACCAAAATATACAAACGAGCGAACGAAGAATACATTACACACGCTCAATAAAATATAGTAAGAAATTTTTCTTAGATTCTAAGATTCAGCACCTTATACAATGACATAAATTCACGCCACTTTCAGCAACTAAAGAACAGTTGTCATACCAGCATTGAAAATCAGAAAAAATCTCATATACGTTCATTTCAAGTGTTGACTTAGACTCATACCCTTTTCACAATATTCTCCTTTGAATCCAGGAGGACACAAGCATCGATATCCCTTGAGTGTAAATCCAGACTGGCAAGTTGCGTTATTTTCGCAGTAGGGACTCTTGTCACAAGCGTTCTAAAAAAAAAAGGAGAAACGAAATACCGAATGATCGAATACACAAAAATTTGTATAAAGATTAATTTTTGTTATAATATTATTCAAAGGCGATAACTTCGAAAAATCGATTTGTAACTCACCTTCGAGCCGCGACAATAAAAAGTGGCATTAGTTGTCAAATGACTGTCGTATTTTAGATGAGTGGCGTTATTTAGTTCACAGATGTGAAGTGGTCTATTATTCTCTGGATCTTTTTCGAAGTTAAGACTGACACAGTGGTCGTTCAGGTAACACAGTAGCTCACAGTCATCCAAGTTATTGACGCCTTTCTTTTCAATGGTATGGTTTACCAAACGTCTTTCGGCAAAGAAGTAGTAGTCCGGAACACCATTGCGCGCTCTCGCTCTAAAATAGACAAATTGGAATATGATTATAAGGCATACTTTTCCGTCGCAAGAAAAAGAAATTTCGAGTAAAAATTTCTAAGAACAAATCTCTTCGGAAAAATTCTCGGATCTCAGCAAACTATGGTGGCAAATACGTTAAAAACGTAAGTCAAACATAGCAGTCGGTGAGAAAAACGATGATTCGTTAGATGTAATTGAAAATTTTGTAAATTGCTTCGTCGTTTTCTACAGTTAAACAATAAAATGAAAATACCTTTATTTGAGAGTTTAGGGGTTTCTGAGATACGGAAAATTTACGGCAAATATTTCGAGTTTCACAATTCCAGAAGCTCGTACGTTTTTAGATGAGTCTATCATATCGATAGAAAAGACGAGCTCATCAAACACTCTGTGAAATTCCTACTACAGAGAGAGTTAATTGATGTTTGCATTTTTTTAAGCATTTTTCATCAGTGCAATGAACACAATTTAAATTCTTTTATAGGGAGCCTTTAATATCTCAAAAACTTTGACCAGAGATCGTCTTAAAGTGAAAAAGTGTGAAGTTTTTTTTCTTCTTTTTTTTTTCTTTATATAAACAGGTGCTTGACTATTGAATGTTTATAAACGAAATGTATAACTGAAGAGCTCCTTTGCGGCTCTTTTCTTCGAAAGACTATCGTGAACAGAGGGAATTCATGCAAATTTCAGCCGAGAAAAATAATTCTTGTTTTGCGTCAATGAGCAGATTTGTATTCGCTTTCGAGAGTTTTCTAAACGGGCAAATGTAGAATGAAATTTTATTTCTTTTACTTTTGCGAGCCAATGAAAGTTGTTTGAATTGCTTAGCTATGGTGAATATATTCATCTCTTTATTTCCCTCATTTGTTTTCTGAAAACAACTCATTTATATGTTCATCGTTTTGATTCATTAGTTGTTTTTCTCATGTCGAATAAAGTCTACCCAAATCATTTTTCTGCTATTGAAAAATGTTGATCACAGCAACAGAGTTTTTAAAACACTGAAAATATATATTAAATAAATTTTAGTCTAAGGAAACCTTGCTGGGATATTGATTATGAGAGAACGCAAAATTGGAAAATTACACGCAGCTTCTGTGCAAAGGTTTTCTTGAGGATCATCTCAATTAAGCTATTTGTTCTTTGGCAAGTTTTAAAGCCTCCAATTCGAAAAGCAATATTTAAAAGGATTTTGCGTCAAAGGTTTTATTTTTCAATCCCACACAATGGTTAAATTATATGGAGACGGGCTACCCTATTTTTATAGGCAAATATTTAAAACCAGTACAAATTGGTCTTTTCCAAATGCCAGCATTGTCCTTCTATAAAAATAACTTCGCTTAAGTTGGCTAAGAGCGGCCAATTTTTTTTTTTCCATGCAAATTATCGAATTCCCGTCTGCAACACAACAACGAAATGTTTTTGATAGAATTGATTATCCTTCCATGTAAATATGAGCTGATGAGCGTTAGGATTGAAGTTGTTTTGAATGAAGCAATTCTTCATCGTAGCAATTCTTACTTTTTTTGTAACAACTGAAAATTTCCGATATGGTTCATCATAATAATACGCCTTTGTTAAATACTGTTAATATCTAAAAAAGAAGTTTACAAGACTGGGGTTCCTTCCTTTAAAAATCATCTTTGTTGAATTCAGGTTTTTAATTTTGTCATAACGACACGTTAATAAGCTCAGTGCATCAGCTGTTGTAAATCAGCGAAATAGAAATAAAGAGTGACGGAAAATAAGATAGCAAGGGCTGGAGTATGAATATAGGGATGGGAAATGATGCGCATTTTGTAACTCACCTTTACCAAACGTCAAGTAAGTCGTCGATGAAGTCCAGACTGCGAATACCAGAAACGCTGAAAATTCCATGCTTCCTCAAAACAACGGAGCTCAGTATTGATGCTTTCAGTGTGCCACAAATTTCACGTCGACCACCTGCATTTGATAATGAATTCAAGTGATAGAAACCGACCTATTAGTATTAAAAATGGGATGTTAACAAAATTAACAGCTGTCAGTTCTGACCCTGCAAATAATATAGGTGGGTACGCGTTTTAAAGTTTGCGAATGAACACGTTTCCAATGTTTTCCTTTGTGCCAATTAGAAACACTTTGGTTTTGATGGGCTATGATTCTATCGGTGTTCATCAACATATTAGAAAAAGGGATTTTACCACACAAATTTCCATAACATCAACTTCAATTGCTTCATAATTATAATCAATGGAGTGCGTTTAAGACAATAACATCATAAAATATTCTTAAGAACATTAGGTGAACATATGTCAATAATGCAGTCACATAAAAGCCAAGTTCCCTTGAGTTTCTAAGAACTCCCAATTTTCAAGATCAATCCATAAATTCAACGTTTCTTCGTTTTGTGTTTGTTTTGTTTTGTTTTGTTTTTTTTGTTTCATTCTCAGGGGAAACTCCTTACAAGTTTAATAGAAGCGTCAATAATTGACGAAAAGAAAATTCTCACAAAAATATGGTAATAAAAATAGATCTTATGTACCGAAAGTCCTGCTCACGAAATCCTGCGGATAATGGTAATCGGTGTGTAGGAGCAGACAGGCTGGCGTAACCTTATCCGCCAAAAAAAAAAAAACACTCGCACAGTTAGCTTTCATTTCCAAAAACACGTATTCTTTATTAAAGACTGTATCTTGAAATATGTCTGAAATTATAAAATAAGACACGTTCTTGGATAGATTGTGAGTCTCTTGTTCTAATTCGACGAAATGAATAAAAGAAACTCCTTTTGAATTTAGAATATCGTGTTTGAAATTGTTAAGCTGTACCTCCCACTTCACTACAGCGAGCAAAATATTTTCTCGTTTGGCCCTCCCACATACTCGAAATAATACAGGAACGCAATAATTTGAAGTCCTAAGTTATTAGTCATTTCATCTTCCCCGACATTCATTAACGTCAAAATTGATTAATGACGAGTTCTAATAAGCTCTTTAGTTTGAACAAACAATAAATCTTCCGTAGATGGTGGATATTAAACAACAAAAATTCCATAAATTTTCTGAGCAACTTACGACCTATGTCTCGATACATCAGGATTGAATAAAGATTGTCGAAGAAGAACCCTGAATGTTGTTTTAAACGCCATTTTCATCTAAAAGATAATAGCAAATTAATGTTTGGAAAAGGTGTACCGTAATTTATGATTGGATTCATCCAAACCATTCAATATCGGACCTGGCTTCCAAGGCCTTCTTTGGAAGAACCTTTAAATTATAAGACATTTTCAGGTTTTCCTCCGTTAGATAAAATTGTTGCAGACTTAAGATTAAAGAGACATGTGGGCCAACATTTGGTTCCCGACTTATTTTTCTGATGGAAAGCCATGTAAATCAACTTCCATATTTTTTCGAGGTTCTTCTTGTTCAAAATCATCACTTTTGTCACAATATGAACGGAATTCAAACGAGCTGCATATTGGTCTAGGTTGAGGGATAGGACAAAACAATCTGTGAAAGGAAATATTTCTAAGTACAGAAAAAAAAACAATTGTAATTTTTGGCTAGTTAAATATTTCAAATAAAGAAGATTTTTGTCATCAACTCTATTTTTCTTTACCGTAAATTGAACCCAAACAACGGGCTTCTTCACTGCATTAATACCTCTCTCATCACTTTATGGAATTTCCTGTCGTTTCGAGTTTTACAATTTGCGACGAGCTTGGAACCGCCAGCATTGACTTTTTATAATTTGGAACTTTTTCTATTTCGGTAATGATTTACGGTACAATGATGGAACATAAACAAATATCGGTGAGAAAAGGTTTAAACCCTTGTAGGAAACTAAAATTAAGGACAATGATCTTGTTTATTTCAAAAAAGCGTGCTGTTTTTTCGCCAAACGTTTTTATATCCATATTTGAAAGCTCGGTATTTTTCATTTTCGTTTTTTTCAGCCACACAGAAATAAAGAAGTTAAGAGTGGATATTCAATTTATATCATGGAATGAAATTCAAACTCAAGTTATCCATGCATTAAATATATCACTTTTATACCCTCAAAGATTCAATGTTCTTTGGTGCCCAACTTTAGTGTTATTGAGCCAAACGTGTTTTCTTTTATTACTGTCTGGTAGGTATGGTTACGATAGAAACTGTTGGTTTCAAGCCAAGATGAATATTAATATCAGAAATGAACTGCTTTCTTCCTGTTTGGGCTCTTTGCACCAAAAGCTAGACTCGTAAAATAATACTAGGTAAAAAAATTGAACCTAATGCAACGGATTGACTGGAGTCATGCGTCTTGGACTATAAATTGTTATTATTAATTCCTTGAAAGAGTCGTCTGTGGTCCAGTGCCAAAGGCGTAAAAATTATATAATGACTGACCCTGTAAAGTCCTATTGTGCTCCTTCTGCATTACATTAGCGAGTTCAGTCGAAGAAGGTAAATAAGTCTCCTGTACGGTCCAATTTTCTAAGGAAAATGAGGGCGATATACTAGGGTATCCTTCAAAGAAGATTATCACTGGTCAAAGTGTATGAGAAATTAAGCACCTGAATGATAGATTGCACGGAATTACATATATATGACAAAGTCACGCACCAGTTTCAATAAACAGTTGTTTGACTATTGAGGGTTTATTAAAGAAATGTATTAGTGAAGAGGTTCCTGTGGCTTTTGTCTTCGAACGGTTATCGTGAACAGAGGAAATTTGTGCGAATTGAAGCCGAAAAAAAACGTTCTTGTCTTGCATCAATGGGCAGATTTATTTCAGTTTTCGAAGTTTCGAAATGTACAAACCCAAAATAACATTTTAAAATTTTTACTTTTGTTAGCCAACGTAGGTTATTAGAATTGCTTAGCTATGGTGAATATAATCATCTCTATATTTCCGATACTTGTTTTCTTAAAACAACTCATTAATCTGTCATCGTTTTCAGTCATTCATTTTTCGTTTCTTATTTCGAAAAAAACGTCCGCCTACATCATTTTTCAGAAGTTGAAAAATATTGATTACAGCTACATCGTTTTAAAAACACTGAATAATATAAACTTTAATAATTTCAGTCTAGTGGATCCTTGCTGTGAGATAAATTTTGGAAAAAAAAAGTTTTAAAATTGCACGAAGCTTCTGTGCAAAAGTTTTTTAAGGATCATCTCAATCAAGCTAATTGTTACTTGGCAAGTTTAAAAGCCTACACTTCAAAAGTTAGCTCTTGGAAGACTTTTTTTAATTCCACAAAATGGCTAAAAGCTTATGAGACCGGCTACCCTTTTTTTATGAACAATGTCTTAAAACCAGAGAGAGTGGTTTGTTCCAAATGCCAGCATCGTTCGTCTATAAAAATGACTTCGCTTAAGTTGGCTACGAGCGGCCAATTTTTCTTCCATGCAAATTAGCGAATTCCCGTCTGCGAAACAACAACGAAATATTTTTGATAGAACTGATTACCCGTCCATGTAAATATGAGCTGAGCCTTAGGATTGAAGTGGTTTTGAATGAAGCAATTCTTCACCACAGTAGTTCTTTTTTTTTTTGTAACAAAATACTTCTGCAAATTTCCGATTTGGCGCATTATAATAACACACCCTTGCTAAATACCATTGGTGTCTACAAAACAAGTTTACAAAACTAAGGTTCCTTCCCTAAAAAAAGTCTTGTTATACGACACTTTATAAACTCAGTGCTTCAACTGTTGTCAACCATCGAAATAGAAATAAAGTATGATGGGAAATAAGATAAGACGGGGATAGAAAACGATTCGTAGTTTCCGTTTAAGAAAACAACATTATAAACATATACTTAAGAAAATTAAGTGAACATGCCTAGATAATGCAGTCACATAAAGAGCCAAGTTCCCTCGGGTTTCTGAGAACAACACCTTAAAATTTCCAAGATCGATCCATAGATTCAGCATTTGGTTTTTTTTTTTTTCACTCTCAGGGGAAAACCCCTGACAAGATTGACTGAAGCGTCGATAATTGACAAAAAGAAAATTCTCATAAAATATGGTAATCGGTGTGAAGGACCAGACAGGTTGGCGTAACCTTATCTGCCGAAAAAGACGTTAACCCTGCACTCGCACAGTTCGCTTTCATTTTCCAAAAACATGAATTCTTAATTTAGACTTTATATTGAAATAAATCTGAAATTATAAAATAAGTCGCGTTCTTTGATGGATTGTGAGTCTCTTGTTCTAATTCGACGAAATTAATAAGAGAAACTCTTTTTTGAATTTCGGATATCGTGTTTGTAGTTGTTAAGCTGTACCACCCGCTTCACTACATCGAACAAAATCTATTCTTGTTTTGCCCTCCTAATTGTTCGAAATAATACAAGAACGCACAAAACTTGAATAATTTTAAGTCCAAATTCATAAGTCATTTTATCTTCCCTCACATTCATTAACGTCAAAATCAACAAATGATGAGTTCTAATAAGCTCTTTAGATTGAACAAACATAAAATCTCTCGTAAACGCCTGATCTTAAAATACAGAAATTCAATAAATTTGCCGAGAAAATTACAACCTATGCCTCGATGCATCAGGATTGTATGAAGACTGTCAATGGCTCATTATAATAACACACCCTTGCTAAATACCATTAATGTAAACAAAATAAGTTTACAAGACTAAGGTTCCTTCCCTTAAAAATCATGTTTGTTGAGTTCAGGATTTTAGTTTTGTCACAATGACCAGTTATAAGCTCAGAGCATCAACTGTAGTGAATCAGCAAATAAAAATAAAGAGTGATGGGAAATAACACGAGCTGAAATGAATTATTTTTAAACAGAAATAACACCACCTGCATTCGATAATGGGTTAAGTAATAGATACCGACCCTTTTGTATTGAATATGGGATGTTAACAAACTTAATAGCAGTCAGTCCAGACCCGTTGAAATGATTGAAGCAAATAAAATACGTGGGCACGCCTTTGGGATATATGGAAAGACTTTGGATTTGGCGAGCTACGATTCTATCGGTGTTTACCTTCAGATTAGACTCAGACATTTTGCCACACAAATTTCCATAACATTAACTTCAATTGCTCCATGACTATAGTCAGTGGAGTGCGTTTAAGGAAATAATATTATAAACATATTCTTGAGAACATTAGGTAAACATACTCCGTTACTGCAGTCACATAAAAAGTCAAGTTCTTTCGAGTTTCTGAGAAACAACACCTTCAAATTTACAAGATCGATCCATGGATTCAGTATTTTTGTTTTTTTTTTTGTTTGTTTTTTTTTCCTTTTTTTCCTTTTTATTATGAGGGGAAAACACCTTATAAAATTGATCGAAGCGTCAAAAATTGACAAAAAGCAATAATCACAAAACATGGCAATAAAAATATAAAAATCTTATGTACCAACATTCCCGCACACGAAATCATGCGGATAATGGTAATCAGTGTGTAGGACCAGACAGGCTGGCGTAACCTTATCCGCCAAAAAATTTGATTAGCCCTGCATTTGCACAGTTTACTTTTATTTTCCAAAAACATGAAGTCTCAATTTAGATTATATCTTGAAATATATCAGAAATTATAAAACAAGCCACGTTCTTTAATGGATTGTGATACTACCCACCTACATCGAGCAAAATATTTTCGTGTTTGAACCTTCTACTTACTCTAAGCAATACAGGAACGCAACAAGTTAAAGATGGTTTTCCAATTTGAAGTCCTCAGTGATTAGTCATTTTATCTTCCATCACATTTATTGACGTCAAGATTCTAATAAGCTCTTTAGTATGAAGAAACAGAAAATCTCCCCTAAAACTATTGAAATTCCATAGATTTGCCGAGCAACTTGCAACCAATGTCTCGATAAATTAAGATTGCATAAAGAGTGCTAAGGCAGAACCCCTCAGATATCTTATAATGATTGAGCACAATACAGTTGTTATACTTAATCCAGAGCCTTGTTGAGACGATGCTCAGAGTGTTGTTTTAAGCGCCACCTCCACCTCAAGGATAATAGCAAATTGATATTTGGTAAAGGTGTGCCGTAATTTATGATTTGATTCAGCCAAACCATTCACTATCGGATCTGGCCTCCAGGGCTTCATTGTAGTACCTTCTAAATTATAAAATATTTTCAGGTTTTCCTTCGTTAGATAAAACTGCTAAAGATTTAACGGGACCTGTGAGCCAACAATTAGTTCCTGACTCATTTTTCCCATTAGGAGCCATACAAACCAACTACCATATTTTTCAAGGTTCTTCTATTTGAAAATTATCAATTTTGGGGGATAAGACAAAACCATTTTTGAAAGGAAATCTTCATAAGTACAGAGAGAAAAAATGGCTATAATTTTTGACAAGTTGGATATTACAAATGAAGAAGATTTTTGCCATTAACTCTATATTTTTTTTACTGTAATTTGAACCCAAACAGCGGGCTTCGTCACATCATTAAATCCTCTCTCATCGCTCTTTGGAATTTCCTGTCATTTCCAGTTTCACAATTTGTGACGAGCTTGAAACGGCCAGCACTGACTTTTTCATAATTTGGCACTTTTCTCTATTTGCGGTAATGATGGAACTACAGTTTCGAGAAGGGGTGTAATTATAAACTTAAAGAAATATTACTGAGAAAAGGTTCAAAAAGGAATCCCGTTGTAGGAAACTAAACATTTCCGCTTGATTTCATCTACACACTAGGGTGGATATCCAATTTACATCATGGAATGAAAGTCAAACTCAAGTTATCCATGCATTAAATGTGATCATTTCTTACCTTTAAAGATCCAACGTTCTTTGGTGCCCAACTGTAGTGTTATTGAGCCAAACGTATTTTCTTTTTATTACTGTCTGGTAGCTATGGTTACAATGAAAGCTGTTGGTTTCAAGCCAAGATGATCATTAATATTAGAAATGAACTTCCCTCTTCCTGTTTGGGTTCTTTGCACCATAATGATCTTTGCCCTGAATGATCAAATGCACGAAATGGCATATACATGACAAAATCAAGGACCAGTTTCAATAAACAGTTGCTAGGCTATTGAGTATTTATTAAAGGAATGTATAGCTGAAGAGGTTCCTTGTGTCTCTCTTCTTCGGATGGTCATCATGAGCAGGGGAAATTCATGCGAATTGAATCTTTGGTGCCCAACGTTAGTGTTATTGAACCAAACGTGTTTTCTTTTATTACTGTCTGGTAGCTATGGTTGCGATAGAAGCATTTGGTTTCAAGCCAAGATGATCATTAATATTAGAAATGAACTACCCTCTTCCTGTTTGGGTTCTGCACCAAAATGATCTTTGCCGATGAATGATCGAATGCACGAAATGGCATATACATGACAAAATCAAGGACCAGTTTCAATAAACAGTTGCTAAACTATTGAGTATTTATTAAAGGAATGTATCACTGAAGAGGTTCCTTGTGTCTCTCTTCTTCGAACGGTCATCATGAGCAGGGGAAATTCATGCGAATTGAATCCGAATAAAAAATAAACTTACTTGTCTTGCGTTAATGAGCAGTTTTATATTAGTTTAGAAACCTTTTCTAACCGTATAAATCTAGAATGAAAACTTTAAATTCTTACTTGTGCTAACCAATGTAGGTTATTAGAGTTGCTTAGCTTTGGTAAATATAATCAAGTCTTTATTTCCTATATTTTATTTCTAAAAAGAACTCGTTTATTTTTCCATCGTTTTTACTTATTCATCTACTTTTTCTCATTTCGGAAAACGTCCACCTACATAATTTTTGAATAATAATGATCACAGCAACAGCGTTTTAAAACACTGAATAATATATACTTGAATAAATTTCAGTCTGTGAGATTAATTTTGGAAGAACAAAAACTTAAAGATTGCACGAAGCTTCTGTGCAAAAGTTTTTAAGGATCATCTGAATTAAGCTATTTGTCATTTGGCAAGTTTTAAAGCCTCCGCTTCAAAAATTAGCACTTGGAAGATTTTTTTCAATTCCACAAAATAGCTAAAAGCTTATGAGACCGGCTACCCTATTTTTATAAACAATTTCTCGAAACCAGAAACAGTGGTTTGTTCCAAATGCCAGCACTGTTCGTCTATAAAAAATGACTTCGCTTAAGTTACTTAAGAGCGGCCAGTTATTCTTCCATGCAAATTATCGAATTCCCGACTGCGAAACAACAACGAAATATTTTTGATAGAATTGATTACCCGTCCATGTAAATATGAGCTGACCGTTAGGATTGAAGTCGTTTTATTATTTTGTAACTACACACTTTTAAAATTTCCACCATGGCCCATCATAATAACACACCTTTCAATCCCATTCAATGTCTACAAAACAAGTTTACAAGTTTGAGGTTCCTTCCCTTTAAAGATCTTTTTTGTTGAGTTCAGGTTTTTAGTTTTGTCATAGCGACACGTTGTAAGCTCAGTGAGTCAACTGTTGGGAATCAGCGAAATAGAAATAAAGAATGATGGGAAATAAGATTACACGGGCTAAAGTATGAACCAGGGGATAGCAAATGATTTGCATTTTGCAACTCGATTACCTTTACCAAACGTCAAGTAAGTCATCGATGAAGTCTAGACTGCGAATATAAGAAACACTGAAAATTCCATGCTTCCTCAAGACACAACGGAGCTCTATATTGATTCTCTCAGTATTTTACAAATTTCGAGTGGACCACCTGCATTCAGTCATGGATTAAGTAATAGAAACCGACATTTTTGTATTGAAAATGGGATGTTAACAAAGTTAACAGCAGTTGGTCCAGACCCAATGAAGTTATTGAAGCAAATGAAATACGTGGGCACGCATTTTAATGTCTGGGAGTAAACACGTTTTGAATGAATTTCTTTTATCGTGTTTGTAATTGTTAAGCAGTACCACCCAATTCACTACATCGAGCAAAGTATTTTCACGTTTTTCATTTTCCTTTTTGAAGTCCTCAGTAACTTTCTCTTCCTTTGCATTCACTGACGGCAACGTTAATTAATGATGAGTTCTAATAAGCTCTTTAGTTTGAACAAACAGAAAATCTCCCGTAAAAGGGGAATCTTGAAACTTTTGAGATACCATAAATTTGCCGAGCAACTTAAGACCCGATAAACTAGGATTGCTGAAAGTGTCGAGGCAGAACCCATCAGATACCTTATAATGATTGAGCACGATCCAGTGTAGACAGCTGCTATCCTTTATCCAAGGCCTAAGTGAGACGACGCTCTGAATGTTGTTTTAGGGGTAACTTTGATCTCAAGGATAATAGTGCATTGGATGATTGATATTTGAAAAAGGTGTGTCGTAATTTATGATTGGATTCGGCCAAACCATCCAGTATTAGATTTGACTTTCAAGGCCTTCATTGGAATGTCTTTTAAATTATAAAATATTTTGAGGTCTTCCTCTGTTAGATAAAAACTGGTGCAAACTTAAGGTTAACGAGATCTGTGAGCCATGCGAATCAACTTCCATACTTCTTCCATAATTTGAACGGAATTCAAACGAGCCGCATATCAGTCTAAGTTGAGGATAAGGATAAGACAAAACAATTTGTGAACGTAAATCTTTATAATTACAAAACAAAAACAACCATAGTTTTCGGCAATTTGGATATTTCAAATGCAGAAGATTGTTTTCGCCACCGTTATTTTTCTTTATTATAAATTGAACCCAAACATCAGGCTTCGTCATTGTATTAAATCCTCTTTCGTTGTTTTATGGAATATCCTGTCGTTTCCATTTTTACAAGTTTTGAGGAGCTTGGAACCGCCAGCACTGACATTTTATAATGTAGTACTTTTCTCTATTTACGGTGATGACGGAGATACAAGGGGTGTCATTATAAACATAAAGAAATATCGCTGAGAAACTTTAAAGAAGTTTACAAAATATTGATGAATTTCTCTCTTATAAAAAATTACAAAAAAAATTTAAACCTTTATCATGGGCATGTTATGCAATAATAACAGAGTATGTTGGGTTGTTTTTCATTTTATCAAATTGCTCCATTCAAAGCACCTTTCTTATTTTCTGCAAAATTTTAGTATGCGTCGTTTTCGCTGTGGCAAACAATACACCGTACAGAAGCTCATTACCCGGAGCCTCAATAACAATTTTAGCCTTGAGTCAACTCCGTCTCGTATCTTTTTACTCAGTTTTGATTGTTTTTAATTTTTTATTTTTTTTATTTTTACTCTCATGTTCAGCTCTAGCAAATTGCAATATTTCAGGCTTTATTTATTCCAGGCTTTATTTCCCTTTTATCTATGAGGGAACAGAAATTTGTCTCAACTTTAAATTCTGTGAAAAACGCGGCAATACAGATCTTAGGGCGGGGGCCAAACTGACCACATAAACCTTACCGCTGTGAACCATAGTGTTCTCCGAGTGCGAGAGAGAGTACCCAAATTAGCACATTTACCATGGCGCAACAGCAAGCGTGGGCTCGTTTCGGAGTATTTAGTAAAAGGAATTGTTACTTTTGATTTCGTTTTAGGCCATAAAAGCTTAGAAATTTCTCTCAAGTTTTCACAGCCGAGATTCTTGACTACAAAGCAAAAATGACTGTGGATATTTAAAAATCTTATATGTGAACTGCGGATTAAGAAATAAATATGAAAGCAATCTTCGAAGCATTGAACACTTCTTAAGTAGTAGCGAAAATAAGGTCGGAAAAAATTCAGGCCTTGCGGGGTTTGAACCTATGGGCTGTGCAATACCTTGCTTATATGATTTTCATATATCCACTGTCATTTATTCGTAACTTCACGGTTTATAATAGTGTAGTTCGGGTGAGTGTACTCCTAAAAAAGGACTGTTGTCGGTAGTGGTGACTGACGTTTCGACTACCTGAGCGGAAGTCGTCATCAGAGTCAAGTGAATAGTTCAGAGTCAAGTGAATAGTTGATTGGTCAGTTTTGCCGTGATGTTATTGGCTGTAAGACTTTAATGGCGTAAGTCGAACGTGATTGGTCGGTCTCGATCCTCTAGTAAAGTTAGGTTGTTCTGTTCTGTTCGTTTGTAATGTTAATGTCGTGAATGAGTCGATTATATGGTGCCGTTAGTGGTTGACACATGTTGACTATCTACCGACCCTCTACCGCTACCGATAGAGGACATTATGGACTTACTAAACCTTTGCCTTACGTCAAGTTACTTTCGGTACAACGGTAAACACTACAAACGGCTACACTGCACCGCTATGGGGTCTCCAGGTTTTGTTGTTGTAGTAGAAGTTGTGATGCAGAACATCTAGGAAAGCGCCCTCGTGGTGTTCTTGGCGACCACGAAATCCCAGTTGTTCCGTCAAATTTTTGAAGTTGACATCGGTCAAGACCTTTTCATTAAAATCACTCAAGTGACCTTTTTTCCGAAAGGACTGACTCTTCTTCAGGTGTGATTGGCTGAGCTTTGTTCTGGGAATAAGATGCGATTTAAAGAAAAAAAATTGGTGCGATTCATGAATAAATCGCATCAATTAGAGCGGTTATAGCGGGTTTCGCCCATAACGAGTTTCGCACATATCGTTTCGCCCAGAACGAGAATGGTTTCGCCCAGATCAATAAAGGTTTCGCCCATAAGTAAAACTTCTACACTCTCACTCGGAAAACGTCAACCTTATAAACGTTTGTATGCACAGAATGAAGAAAAGTGACTTGACCTGAGATCATGAAATTTTGAAACGAACAAGTTACTGTTGAAACGAACAAGGCAATTATAGCTTTCACTGTGGAGCGGGGATTGTTAAGGTAATTCGCGCACGAAATACTGCAGAGACGTCCGTTTGTCGTAAAAGCATTGCTATGATTTTTTTGCATCACTTTTCTTCTCGAGAATTAAATTAAACGCTTTTGAAAACACTTGCGCGTGGAACATATCATCGTTGCAAATCTTTTGTACACGGAAGATAAGTTCCGCACGCCAGCTTATGAATACATGTGAATACGGTTTCGTGAATACTAAAACAAAGGAATCGAGAGTTAAAGATTGTATTTCTGACATAGGTAACGGCAACATATAATTGGAAAAGAGATAGAAACTAATCAAGTTCATGAGTGCGCGCGCGTGGAATAGCTTTACTACTCCGACGAAGCGTGCGGTACGAAAGCTTTAACTTAAATCGAATTTATGCCTGGGCGAAACCATTCTCGTTATGGGCGAAACGCTTCTTGGGCGAAACTCGTTATGGGCGAAACCCGCGGATACCATTAGAGCGAATCAGATTACATAGACCACCAGTGATTTCAAAATGGGTGTAATAAAAACATGATATCATAACACAAGCATCCCAATAGATCAGTTCCTATCGTTTTTTGCACCAGTAAACCCATAGAAAATTTGAACATACTGGGTTTTATGTTAAGTTTACTTTATAGAAGCAATAGACGGTACTCTGTTAGGGATAACCTACGTTCTAACCGAAAAGTCTTTAAATCACTCGTGATTTACACGTGTTCTCCCAACATCATGCTTGGGTTTTTACGCTGGTAAACTGATAGAAAGTGTGGTTTGCTGTTTATACAAACAGCTAAGTGCAGGAAACAATTTTCGTTTCATAATTAGGTTACCTCACAATTCGGTAAAGTGGATCAAACGTTGACAAATACATATTGGTATGGCAGCTTTCCGGAATTTTTTTCAAAGTATACGTTTTTGCTACAAGAAAAAAAATGATACGACTTATCTGGTTGAAAAATTTAGGTAACTCCTATAATTCGAACAAGAATTAATGACGCTGACACTTAGGGTAGACTGACAGGTCACTCGGGACGAGGTTCTTCGTGAGCCACGACACTTGGGGCAGACTGACGGGTCCCTTGGGACGAGGTTCTTCGTGAGCCGCGACACTTAGAGCAGACTGACGAGTCTCTTGGGATGGCTAACTTGAGATTAGCATTGATACTTTGGGCACACTGACTGGTTCTTGGGACAAGGCTCTCCCTAAGCAGCAATACTTGGTGCAGACTTGCTTGACTTTTTTCCTCTTGTGACAGTTCTTATGTTAACCATACACATTTAGACCGAAGTACTTACAGAAGACATGTCAAATAGCATATGAACAAAAAACTTTTGTGAATAAAAAGAACTGTCATGGCTTCCTCCTGCGTAACACTAACATTAACACCTAATCAAATAATACTTACAACAGCAGGGTTGAGCAACTGACAGTATATATTACCACATAGTTTTTAATTAAGGTCATGCCATTATATAAACACCTTATCAACATAAGTTAATTAGAGACATAATGAAATAGAGATCATGTTATTATGCAATTAGCTTAATAACATCTTTTACTGAGTGTTTAATTAAGAAATGGTATTGAATGTGTCACTTTAATTTACCATTGAAACATGAGGTCATGGAATTAGATTAGTTCATGTAAGTTTCATTAGTATCTATCTTTTTTACATTTGAATTTGTAATACTATCTCTTTATTATAATGATCATGTTATTAAGGGAAATAAGAGCTGGAGCCAGTCGTGTCTTGGTTTAACTATTGCTGATCTTTATTGTGAGCAATGGCTAAGTTGTTAGTTGTTAAAAGTAAGTTAGACGTGACTCCTGTGGGTGGTATACTTCCTTTTTCTTTTTATCTCATTTCAGGAATTGCTCCCAGTACCTGGAATTGTTCTTGCGGAAGCAAGTAAGAAGCATATAGCTAAGAGTATAATACTCAGTATTTAACCTACCAGTGAGGATCTTGATTGTAATGTTGGTAAAAACGGCCAGCCCTGACAGTAGTTGATCCAATAGCATTCTACTGCATTTTATGGGATTATGTCATAATAATATATCATTACAGCTCCTTGTGTTATGAGGCAATGGCAGTCTTTCATCACAAAATTCATTACGCCAAAAGAAATCAATCAGTAATTCACACAAAATGATCATACTCTACAAGAAAACATGTGTTACGGAATGTCATTGCCTAGGGGACCATGGATTATGGGTGTTTCCTACTGGTCCTTTTTGCTTAGGCCCTTACTTAAACTGGAAATGTATAAAGCACTTCTGTCCTATCTAGGAATCCTAGAAATAGGGTAATATATAATTTAAATCAACAGCAAGAAAAAGACAATTATTGGTCAACCTACAACCTCTAAAATTATATTTTTGTTCCAGAGGGAGGACAGGAAGTACCGGTAGCCAAAAGACAAGTTAACACTGAAGAGGAGGAGAAGGAAGAAGATGAAGAAGAAGAGAGAAAGATGGAACATAGAGAAGAAAAGGAGAAGGAACATACCGGTAGTAAACTTGAATGGAAAAGGAAAAAGAAGGATAGGCGAACAACAGCAAAAAGAAAAAAGGAAAAGGAGGACAGTTGTTAAAAAAAGGCTATTAAAGTGACCCCGGTCAGCCACGCTTTTTTTTTTTGTTTACCTTTGGATTTTCAATTTTTCAGAAACTGATGTACAAGTTGTTAGCTTTATGCAGTACTAATTATGATTTGAAATTAAAAGTTAACCTTTTAACTCCCAGATCAAATTTGTTATTCTATTCACTGTCAACCATACAATTCTTGTAATGTTAGTTCAGAGAATTTAGTATTGAATCTACTAATCATCCCCCAATTGATCTTTCTCTTTATTCTCATCACTTATCTTGTTAATATTGTAAGGAGAAATTCTGTCTTGGTAACTCATGGGAGTTATAGGGTTAATGTTGCACATGCAGTATGGCCTGGTTTACTTGTGTCAGCTATTACCCTTTCTTGTATGTTGGGATATACGCTCCTCGTTAAAAGGACTTTGTCCTCTCTCTTGTAGGTTTTGATGTTGTTGTTTTGTTTTGTTTTTATTTTTCTGAGGAAAATATTTCACTCAGAGGAAACTGTTCACATTGAGACTTATAGGTGTTAAGCTCCCTGAAAATTTGCCACAAATACCATGTAGTCAAAGGAGCTCTTTAGTTCCTTAAATGTTTATCACACTTAATCTAAGTCTCTTATCCCCTTTACTTGTATGGATCATATTACATTTCCCTTTACTCCGCATTAAAAGATATTAATAATGGTAATTGAACTGAGTGGAGTGCAATTTGGGCTGAAATCATACGCGTGATTTCATCCATTTTGAAATTGCCCAAGTACAGAACTTGGTCAGTTCAATGCAGTACTGAGCTAGTTTGAAATTAAATTCATCCATTTTGGGGGAAAGATAAGAGTTTTGGAAACAAAAGTTGCAAAATTTGCCTCATGATACTTGTTGTCTCTCATTTTCCTGCAATTTAATCGGTTGTTTTCAGTAAACTTTGAAATCTGATTGGTTGTTTTGCTTTTAGTGAAGCCTCCTCACTGGCTGGGAAAAAGATGTGAGTTAAAGCAAAAAATGGTGCGAGTCAAGAATAAATTGCACCAATTAGAGCCAATCAGATTACAGGGACCAACAGTGATTTCAAAATGGGTGTAATAAATAATGGTAATTGAACTGACTGGAGTGCAGTTTGGGCTGAAATCAAATGAGCGCGCAGCGCAAGTTCGATTTGAAATCATATGTAACACCTCCCCATTTAAATATGTACTTCACCATTTTAATGTGAACTCGAAATTTTTAGGTGTTTTAGTTCCTGAATGAACCAATCAGATCTCAAATACATTTTTAATTAATTTTTTGGGATATAAGTTACTGTGTCAACCAACCAGATTTGGTTTGTAGTATGAAACTTACTCTTCAGCAACTAAGTTCATCAGCAAACCAATGACATGGAAGAATGTAGGTCAGGTCATTTCTAAATTAAGGTTTGCCTGTTTTATTTCTGTCAACAGCAAATAAAACAGACAACAATAGATGGGGCATTTCTGCTTTAAGAGCAGTAATGTGTCACCATAAATTGGATGCTATCTGTACTAAATTATTCTTGTTCGAGGTTGTATTAATTTTATTAGCGCTAAACGCGTGGGAGCTTTTTGTAAAGCTTTGTCACCGTTGTAATTTTGCAGCAAAAAAATCAGTTACATTCAGTGTATTTCACCTTAGAAATATATCGAATACTCCGTAGTTAACAAAGCAATGGAAACGCACCCGATTGCTTTCAATTCCACAGAAATTGCCACCACGGTTTTGGCGCGCTCTTTATCAGCGCCCGTATACTAATAAACCGATCAAATGACCATTATCCTTTGAAAAGACTGTGAATTAATTTCCAGTGAACGTGCAAATAATCGTGTCCGCGTGATGAAAAAATAAAAAAAACTTAGTAACCTTTTTATACTCGTAAACGTTCTTAAAAGCAAGAAGATTTGACAAGCCTTCCTTTAACGAATGTGATAATGACATTACGGTAATCGTGACACCGTAACGCTTATTACGTAAACGCACGAGAAACTTATCATCTTACTTTTCCACCCTGTTTTGCTACAGGCAACGATTGCGTTACAATTTTATTTTTTGCACTGGATGTATGCTTAGTTGAAGCAAATCATGCTAATGAAACTTAAACCAAATAATTACTACTGCATTTACGAGGAGAATTAATCAAATCTGTTTAACAAATTCCATAAACAAATGCTATCGTAATGAAAATTATCTTAGGTGTTGTAACAATCCAATGAAAGTAACTTACTGGACTTGAACGTCTTTTAAATCGCGAAATTTGCCATTCTCCATTCAGTTTTCATGCTGAGAAATTCAACTTTTCCAAATTCTAAGAAGAAATTACATTGTTACAAAATCATGGGTCGACTACAAGATTGATCGATAATTATAAATCATCGTCATCATTATTCCTTAGTTGTTAGAGTTCTCTGGGAAAGCAGTGATTGTTAAGGCTCCATAAGTTCTAAGGAAAATACCACGCCCGTATTAACTAAAACCAAGTTTAAAACTATTCCGCAATTTTTAATTACATCGATTTCATTTTCGGATGATATTCGGGAAAACTGATGATAAACATTCCTGAGATATTCAAGAATGCAAGTCTGGGGAACTTGAGTAGTAGTGCGGGAGGTATTAAAATGGCAGTTTACTATTTGGATGGCATGAAAATAATTGCGATCGTTCGTCAGTATTGTGAAGTGAACGTACTCGATAAAGAAAAAAAAAGAGTGTGATTTGAACGAGCACAAACGAAGTAACCTGAGTGGCCCCTTAAGATTCGAGTTACTGCAGTTGGATACTCTGCCAGTTGAGTCTATATGTAAGTTAACATGATAGAAGTTTCTTTTCACGACTGTCTCCTGTGTATCTCTGCTTACCTGAGCAGTTAAGGGGGAGATATTAGTTTTGGTTAAGTTCGCATTCACGTCCTTGCATGGCTGAAAGGGTCTAACATAGTCACCTTTACAGGTACGATTGTAAGAGTCATAAGTGTTAATACAGTCCACTTTTTCAAATGGATCTTGAGCATCATCAATGACTTCTTCTGTACCATGAAAGAGAAAACATGAATGTTGAAGACGACGAGAAAAAGCAAGATGTTTTTCGGTTTATCACCTTGGTCATAATAAACCGTAAATGAATCCGCACACTTTTCCTCACAGTTTTATTCATACGATCATACCGCCATATTGTCACACAAAATATCTGTGAGCACTGTTATAAGCCTTTTCGCTGAGCTATGCTAGATTTTTTAAAGAATTAGGGGTCAGTCATTCTTAATCACTTGGAAGGGCGAGAGGGGGAGGGAAGAGGGAAAGTAGGATTCGGGGGGAGGAGCACACGAGGGAATGGAGGGGTATTAGTCATCACCAACAGAGTCTAAAGGGGGAGACATGACCAAGAATATTGACTGGCAACTGATTAACTTTTGATGAAGTGCGGGAGGATCATTAGAATATTAAAACCTTATGTGTGAAGTAAGATCTAAATTGTTTGCTAATTACCTTTGTGTAATTTTGTATTGGTATATTAATTTATTTCCTTTATTTTCCCTACCTCCCTATGAGTATATTTTGTGATATTTCTCATCATTTTCCTTCTTTAGTTACACCTTATTTGTCTTACTTGGATATATTTCTTACCGCAAGTAACTACGCAATCGTCTTCTATTTTTTAGGCATAATCATTTTTCTATGTCAGTTTAACTAAAATGGCCACAATAAAGAGTTTAAAAAGTGACTTTTCGAGTGTTTGCCCTTCGTCGGAGCTCTGATGAAGGTCTAACGCCCGAAGCGTCAGCTTTTAAACTCTTCACGGTGGCGAATTTACGTTATCAACTCGGTTGATAAAACTAAACTACCTTGTAATACTCTCCCACCGACACAGCACCCCATTTTATCTAGAAACTCCCCCCCCCCCAATTCATTTTACCGAAAGTAAAGTTCTTTGTGGATTTCCCACTCCTTCCTCTACTTAGCAATTATTGGCCAACGGCGAAGTGAATATTGTTGAATAATGATCCCCGAGACGAAGTCGAGGGAATTATACAACAATGTTCAGAGAGCTTGATGCGAATAATTGTTGCAGTATAATTGCACAGGATCTTTTGAATTCTGTTGTCAATTCTGCAAACAAAGAGAGCATTGCGCATATTTTGTTGCAATTGTGATCATTCGTGTTATGATAAGCAAGGAGGTTTTGCGGGTTTATCCAATTAAATCAGCAAATAATTAATATCTCTCTTTTGAAAAAAGTGCCGCCATACTCAGAAGCATTTTTGTGCTCTTCGCAATTTGATTTTCTTTTACCACGCTTACCACTTCCGTGCTCATTAACTCTCTGATTCTGGGTTTTCAAGATTTAGACATTTTGTGCAGGTGGATTTAGGTGGCATATTCGTGCAAATGTGAGTTTTTTTAATCCCTGGTTGTCCCGAGATCTAGATAACGTTGTAGATCTTTAGAACCTGTCACGCTATCCATTTTAGTATTTGGCTCCACAATTAAACGCTTGGTATATCAAACATCTATTTAGTTTAAGTTTTGACAATGAAGTTCATGAGCATATTGTTGATGATCTTATCCATTGTTCGAGGATATTTTAAAAGCTTTCTTGGTAAGAAAAGAAAAAAAAACTTGAGTGACGTGAAAGACCGACTAAAAGCTGGAATATTTTAGAAAGAAAATCCAAAAGATTTGTTAGTTTTGCTCGAATAACCGATACCAAATGTCGATCGATGAACACTACGGCTTCATAAGTAGTGTCGGGTTTCAGCAGAAATTAATTGAGAAATTCTTACTTCTTAAGGAGTGAAAAACAAAACGGTGCTGTGAAGTCTCCAGGTTCATCTTAAATAACTTTCGAACTAAATCGCCAAAGTACGATACGAATCAGTTCTTACCTCTTAACTCGTTGTGGTCATGGGTTTACGTAAGATGTTTTCTTACAAACACCACTGCGATAAGTACTGCAATGGACACTATGATAGCAACAACAGTTACCAAACTTTTTCGACGGCATCTTGTGAGACACTAGATAGCTGCCGTCACATGTCTGCCTTTGGTTTCTGACGGCTGTTCCTCAGGACTTTCACGTTTTGAATGAACATGATCCACAACGATTGTCTGCTTCTCTTTTGACGCCACATCCTTTCCTCTGCCATGAATGTCGGATTTACTTCGTTTTTATCGTAAATTTTAGCGATCTTTTGAAAGTGCTTCAAAGCCACTTAAGGGAACGACGAAACATTTACCGAAAAAAGAAAACGACTTGAGCCGATATGGAGTGATCTAGGCAATCTGATTGCACTTGACGAGATCTAACCTAGGTCAAGACTTCTTCAAAGGCACGACTTTTCTTTATGTTTTGTTTTGTTTTGTTTGTTTGTTTTTTTTTCGTTTTAATATAAAGGTCACATTTTACTTAGTTTTGCAAACACAATACAATCCAGGATTTACTTAAGAGGGGTGTGGACAAATGTCCGATGAGGATAACATTTTTGATCCTCGGAAAATTTAATTTCCTATATTTTATGGGGTCATTGTTTGTCGTTGTGATCCTTTGGACCGACTGGGTTTTTAGTCATTAAAACATCCATCGTGTCCACTAAGTTTTTTATTAGGAAGCGCGCTCACTTAAACTTTTTTCCGAACTACTCTTAAATAACTGAAATAACTGAGTTACTACAAGCGCCATGATAGATCATTCCTATCGTTTACTGCACCGGTAGACCCATAAAATATTTTAACACACTGAGTTTTGTGTGAAGTTTACTTTATAGAGGCAATAGACAGTACTCTCTTTCGGATAACCAGCGTTGTAACCGAAAAGTCACAATCACTCGCTTCCGACTCGTGATTTACGCAATTTTCTCGTGTTCTCCCAACGTCATGCATGGGTTTTTACGCTGGTAAACCGATAGAAAATGCGGTCTATTGCTTTATACAACCATATAAATGTGGGAAACATTCTTCGCTTCATAATAAGTTTATGTCACTATTCCGTAAAGTGGATCAAACGTTTGCAAATACATATTGGTATGGTGGCTTTCAATAAGTTTTTCTGGGTGTACATTTTTGCTGCAAGGAAAAAAATTGATGCGACTTATCTGGTTGAAAAATTGACCTAACTTCTATAATTCGAACAAGAATTAAAAGCGAAGAAATCAAATTATCCTGCCAAATATTTTTTTTACTGTTATGATATTTCAAAAACGAAGAAGTTTTCCAGTTGTTTTATTTATCCCCGAGGGTTTTTTTAACTTTAATACTCTGTCAATTGGCACGAACACCCATAGAGCCTGTCCTACCAGAGGGATCAAGCACTCTTCGACTAGTTTAAGGTACCGCACCAAGTTGTTGATGCGGTTAATGATACAGTTTGAGCTGGCGAACTTGCAAATTTATTTACAAATAAATGTCTTTTTACAACCCTCACGGTTAGCACAATGAAATTAATTTACGCCCCAACAGGAACTGTAGACAATTATCCATTTCCAGTCTGGAAATGACAACATTTTGACTGTGTATTTCTATGCTGTGCTGTGACGACACGCTGAGATCATTGTTCGCGACATGTACGTCACGTGGCCTTGTAACAGTTGTTGGACGTAGTCGCTTAAAAACAATCCACTTGCTGTTATTTTGTTCTTCAGAGAGACTAAATTGCGAAAGAATGGTTCTGCTGTCTCAAGGTTTTTTTTTTCTTTTTTTTAATGGAAGATTCCAAATATTTATGTTTCAATGGAGCAAAAAAACTGTCACAAAGTAACATCTCTTGGTGAGTTAAATGCTACGGAAATTCCACAAAACATAATTGAAATGTCTGTTGTACGCGTTTACTTCGGTTAGTTTTGAGAACAATTCTTTTAGCGCACAAGGCTGTTTTTGAACTTTCTATTTTTCTAAAGGGCAGTCTCTAGTGTACAAGGGACCTGTTCATCACACAGAAACATCTTGGTATCTAAAAAATATATTAAAGTTTACACGGCAACCAGGTGGACAATCAGACATGGTTTGATGCTACTCTGGTTTACATTCAGGGAGTTACGGAAACCATCAAGAGAATTTTGAATAGCCACAACGTTAAAGTTGCTCAAAAACCTTTTCAGACTTTGGGGCATATTTTCGTCAAACCTAAGGATTCTGTCACGAAAGAACAACGAACCGACGACATTTATTCTATTCCTTGCAATGACTGTGACAACGAATACATCAGACAGACCAAACGTCAGTTTGGTACACGTTTGAAAGAGCATCGAAAAGCGGTTTTCTTTTGCAAAAAGGAAAATTCAGCTTTATCGGGGCACACATGCCTAACCAACTATACAATCGGGTGGGATAATCCTAAAATTATCACCATTAATCGGCATTACCACCAGCGCCTTTGTTTGGAGGCTTGGCATATTAACTCCGCCCACGCTCCTTTAAATCGTGACGATGGCGGCTTGTTTCCTGACGCCTATTTACACCTCGTCAGAAAAAAGGTAGCTAATGATTGTTCATATAAAAGGACCTCTTGTTGCAGCGTTTAGATCACCCATGATGAAGACATTAGACAGGGGTGTGGAAACGTTGGGTCTATTAATTTTAACTTCTTCGGTTACATTCATTAAACCTGTAAACCAGAGTAGCATCAAACCATGTCTGATCTTGGTATCTTGCGGTTTCCCAGGCCGTTATCGCATCTAAATACCAGTCTGTGATCACGCTTTACATTCGTGATTTCTAATCACAATTTGTATGGCTCCTACCTCCTGTAGGAGGCAAGGCCACATATGTTATTTCCTGTGTGAACACGCTATCATCACAGGCTTCCCAGGCCGTGATCACATCTAATTAACAGTCAGTGATCACGTTTTCCAGTCGTGATTTCTAATCACAATTTATGTGGCTACTGCATTCAATAAGAGGCGAAGCCACAAATGTTATTTTTCTTTGTGATCACGTTCTCATCACAGGCTTCCCAGGCCATCGATCACACCTAATTACCGGTCTGTGATCGCGTTTTCCACTCGTGATTCCTAATCACAATTTATGTGGCTACTGCTTCCTATAAGAGGCAAAGCCACATCTGTTATTTTCCTATGTAATCACGCTATCATTACAGGTATAGTCACGGCGTGACCACGCTTCAAATATTTATTCCCGTGATCACTCCTTTAACACTTGATCTTTTCAGCGCAATATTTTCCAAATTTTGCAATCAAATGTACCTAATCAAAATCTGGAACCGTGTACAACTCACTTGTTTACTAGCAGGAATTTTAGACGCCCACCAGTGAACGTCACGTTTCGCTGTGAAGAATAAAATCGGTATCAAGCGTGAGCAAAGCATTTATTTCATTTAATGCGTATATTAGAAAAATGAGCGATTTCACGTTTTTTGTTTTTGCAGCAAACTGCGGGAAACGGGATGGATACGGAAGATTTCTAGTTATAACCATAATTATTTACACTCCTAAAAAGAGCAATGGGCCTTTCCGGTTTTTTGTTTGTTTGTTTGTTTTTTTTTTATCGTTGCAAATTCCTTCCTCCTCTCCTCCGTTTCCGTCAATTACATTGCTAACCCCTCACTACTATCAGCAACTGATATAGGTACCATTAAGTGATTAACAACAATTGAACACTAGCATTGCTTGCGTCATGAGAATTGCCTCGCTAATAAATTAAGAAGTACGTAAAGTTTTATTGACCAATTCTTACTGCGCAAGTTGTACGCACTGCATGTAATTCAAGCTGGTGAACAGTTTTCAGTTGAGCGGTCAAAAGTCATGACTTATTCCTATACCTCTATTATCTTTAGTTCATGATTATGATAGCCAGTATCACTCACGAATGTCAACAGTGAAGTACATCGACCTTACATATCAATAGTGAACTGGTTACACTTTATTTACACACACACTTTATTTTTCTTTTTCTTACAAAATAATTTAGATTATGTTGACCCGCAGATAGCAAATTTGCTATTCGAGGCGGGTCAATCATCAACAAACATTATTTACAATATATAAAGAAAATTAAAAACTAAATAGTTAGATATTGTTAAATTATAAAGAGAAGCATAACTGGTAAATACATCAATAGTTGTTCAATAAAGTATAGAAGCAAATAAATTAGTACTGAAAGTAATCGGATGAATTTGTTTTAATTATGCAGTCCTTAAGTTTAGAGGAGATCTTTTCAACATCAAGATAAGAATCTTCATTATCTAGTATCTGAAATAAAGACGTTTTTATTTGTTTATTAAAGGGATGTTTTGATAACGTTTTGAATTCTTTCGGTATCTTATTCCAAATTTTGACACCAACACTCGAGAAAGCCTTTTTTTGTAGGTTAGGTCTAGAGTACTTTGTACTAAAGAGCTGCGATTTGGATGATCGAGTATTGTAGGTATGAATATGAGATGTTTTAGTAAATAGTTTCAAAATATTAATGGGAGCCCTCTGGTTGTGCACGTCAAACATAAGTTTACTTACGGCTTCATAATATAGGAACGTAACAGGCAGAATTTTTGCTTTGGCAAATAAAGGGATGGCATGCTCTCTTCGATCGGTGAAATAGATTAAGCGCAAAACTCGCTTTTGAAGAACTAAAATCTTGTTTAAATAAGCATTTGATGCATTGCCCCAGGCAAGGAGTCCATAAGTTATATAAGGTAGAATTAATGAATTGTAAATATTTACAAGGACAGTAGAGGGAACGAAGTACCTCAGCTTTGCAATCATCCCTATTGTTTTGCTTATTTTTACGATAACAGAGTCAACATGGTTTTTCCATGACAAATTTTGATCAATTAAAACGCCTAGATATTTGATATAACTTTTTTGCTCTAAACTAACTCTTCGGTTTGTCTCACAATCTAAAATACCTATTTGTGGAGAAAAATGCATTTTTTTCTGACGAGGACGAAAAATTAAGAAATTTGATTTTTTTGTATTCAATGTCAACCTATTTGTAGTTAACCAGTCATGTACGTTATTCAACTCTACATTAACCGTTTGCTCGATCGCCTTAAGATTCTTATCAGCATAAAGTATATTAGTATCACCCGCAAAGAGATAAAATTTTAGTTTATCAGAACACAGGTGAATGTCATTTATGTAAAGTAAAAATAGAAGAGGTCCAAGGACTGATCCCTGGGGGAGATAAGTTTTGTTGATAAGTGCTCTCCAATCTAAATTGTTTGTGTTCTATTTTTTAAATATGATTGAAACCAGTTATTTATCAATCCACGGAAACCGTAAAAGTTCAATTTATCGAGTAATATTTCATGATTGACCGTATCAAATGCCTTTTTCAGGTCAATGAAGACACCGCATGAGAAGTACCGTTTATCCATATTACGTAGTATATCTTCGACAATATCAAGTACTGCATGCTCTGTGGAATGTGACTTGCGAAAGCCATACTGTGAGGAGTACAATAGGTTGTTTTTGTCAATAAATTCCTTCATCCGGTAGTAGAAAAGTTTTTCAAAAATCCTATTAAAATTAGACAAAAGAGATATTGGTCGATAGTTTGAAGGGTCGGTCTCGTCGTCACTTTTATATATTGGCGTTATTTTAGAAATCTTAAGTTTTGAAGGATAGACACCAAGGATAACAGATAAATTGAAAATATGAGAAAGAACTGGAGATATGATATTGCAAGAAGATTTAAGCAGTTGTGTGGGCAGGAGTATAAGCCACAGGATTTACTATTTGGTAGGGATAATATTTCCTGTTTAACTTCTTCTGGTGTAATGGGTTTGAAAAAGAAGGAAGAATCAGGTGATTTCAATTTACCAAGATAACTCATATAGTTATCTTTCTTTGGCAATTTACTTGCTAGTAAATTACCAACATTTGCAAAATGCTTATTTAGAATATTTGGTAATCTGGAAGGATTTTGTGTTATTTGATTGTTATTGCTTGGGTCTTTCAGCTTCGTTAACACTCTGCTTTTTGTCCTTTGGTTATTTATCAATTCATTTATTACTTTCCACGTCTTTTTCATATTATTTGTATTTTTCTCAAAGAAATCATAGTAATAACGTTTTTTACTCAAACGAATAAGGTTTGTAATTTTATTTCTATAATATTTATATTTGCTGTGTATTCCATTTACATATAGCTTGTTCTTTATTTTTATTGATGTCCTTATTCCTTTTGTTATCCACGGTTTTGCAAGTTGTTTAATCTTACGTTTGGATAAAATTTTAACAGGCGCATGGTTATTCACGACTGAATTTAATTTTCTGTAGAAAGATGAGAATAGTTCATCAATATTATTTGTTTTTGAGGCAATAATAGCATCCCAGTCGATCGCGGACAAATCATTATTAAATTCCTCAGAGGAGAATTGAGAGAAGTCGCGTTTTTTAATTGTTTTCTTGACAGGTTTGTCTCGCTTAGATTTTAAAATACAAAATTGAGAAAAATGATCAGAGACATCGGTAATAATGTTTCCACTAATTAGAACTTGATCAGGATTATTAACGAAAATATTATCAATAAGAGAGGCTGAGTTATTACGTACGCGTGTTGGTTTGTCAATAGTTGGAAGAAGATAAAAACTCTGTAGGGCCAGTAGGAAATCCTGACTATATGAAGATGATTCCGTCTTTAAAAGACATAGGTTAAAGTCACCCATTAAATAAAGTGTTTTCCCAGCCAGCTTTTCGATTGTATCATTAAAATATTCAATGAATTGATCTGGGGAGTTGTGTTGACGATAAATTATTCCACATATGACATTTTTTGTTTCTCATGGGAAATTTCTATCCACAATGCTTGAAACGCCTCGCAAGAGACCCTTTCAAGCACTGTGTAATTAAGGTCTTCATTGATAAAAAGCGCGACGCCTCCTGACGCCAATGGTGTGGCTACGTATTCAAAAGTGTAACCTGGAATTTCAAAGCTAATATTACCAGTCGTTTTAGTTATTTTCGTTTCTGTAAGTCCAATAATATCAAACTGAAAATCCATTTCTGATAAGTAGTTGGTTTGGAGTTTTTCGAGATTGTGATTTGAACTGATAATATTGTTATGAAAAATCGAAAAGCTCGTTTCCATCACGTCTCTTATTTGGGTATTTAGGTTTTTATTAAAATTATACGGAGAATAATAACGGCTGTAGATTTGTTGATTGAATAAGTTATTGTTGGTATTTAAACTGTCATCAAGATTTGAGTTTAGTCTGAAAAGATCAAGATCATGCAAACCATTTAGGTTTTCGAATTGTCTCTTAGTTGGTAACTGATTTTGGATCAGAGAGTTGTTAAATTGCCCGTGGTAGAGAGTTAAGTTGCCAGTGAAGTTATAATATGGAAGTTCTTTAAGAAAGAGTTTTCTATTTCGGTCCTGTTCTTTGCATCTTCTGGTTCGCTTTTGCATCTAAAGCGCGTTTGAAATCATATCATAGGTGAGATATTAAAAACAAACAATAATATTGTCACTGCGTAACTTATCTCTATCCTTGGGTAAATGCGTTTAGGTCCTCCATATTTGCAAATTTGCGGATCGGTGAATTCTCTGATTTCCTGAGAAATACGGAACCATTTTTCGCCCAGCAGAATTTGAAGCTGTTGGCTTCTTTGAACTTCTTTGCCTCATACAGAAGGGTTTGTAGACGAGGTGTCAGATGATGCTTACGATGTAAAAATATCTTTGTATATTATTGTTTTGATGGTAAGCGGTTGTTTTGACAGACTGTCACATATTGCACTCGCCTAAGGGGCTCGTGTAATTTTGTTAGTCTTTGAAAAAGAGAAACGAGTTTCGTCATATTTGATCAGTTATCATGCTGATTCCTGCTTGTCTAGGATTTCACTATCTTAGCATTTTCCTTTTCTTTGCCTTTCTTTGTGTTCACTAGTAGTTCTTTTAGCAGAAATTAATTAATTGTGATTAAAATTATGAAAGAGATGCCTTGTAAAATGTGAAATTCAATCAATTTTCGATTACACTTTAAAGGGACATCATCAGCGTACAAAATTTATACAAGAAATTAATGATTATCATAAAAAGAGGACTTCGCAAAATCCCTAAACAACGTGGACCTGCGGATGAATTTATGAGTTCTCTTATTTCTTAAAATTTTTGCTTCACATTCAGTCTGTACCACAGTACCGCGAGCTACAAACATCTGGCTGTTGAAGTTTGTAGATGAAGTAGGATCCACAGTTTTTAACAGAAATTTTTTTTGTGTCTTTGCAACCAGTAGGGCGATCACTAAAGCAGACCGTCCTTTGAACTTTACCATCTTCCACTGTAGGATGAGAATCATCCAACCAACCTGACCAGTCTGTACCACATCTGTATGCTGGCACACGCGTTGTTGGCATTTTTGTTCCTGCAGCTCCTACAAAACGATACCATCCCTCAGGAAGTTTCTTGTCACACAACTCTGAACCGCCAGGCGTTGAGTAACTCATCTTTCTATTAGCATCACTCAGATTTGTATAATGATAGCAATGATCGGCTACAAAGTGAAATAATTATTACAACAGGACTTAGGTTATTAAAGAAGACAACTACATTAAAAAAAGAGAGGTGAAGTAATACTTGCGTGGGGCATTTTCGGACCATGAGGCTAATAAATAAATATGGGAAATAAAATTTATAAACTACGAAAAGCAGTCTCTGAATTTGTGTTTCCTCTTTCTTCAATAACGCATTAAAGACAGCTTTCGGCAGAATTAACGCGCAGCTAACGTAGTTTATATACAACTAAGCAGCAATATGGTCGTTAATGGCCACCTGAATAGGAAAGATTCAGATCGAGTCTAACCTATAGCCATCTTAACTAATTTAATGGCATGGTAGATACCGAACGTACCTTTACAGTTTGTACCATTCCCAATGTATTTAGGTTTACAGGAACAGTTGTATGAGCCCTGAGTATTAGTGCAAGAGGCATTCGGATGGCAGTTGTTCATTCTCACTGCATGAGCTTCGCCACATTCGTCGATGTCTGAAAGAGAACATACATTTCGTCATAATCAAGCTACAGCAAATGTCAATCAACTGTGTAATAGAAATAATCCAATACTCATTATGATAAAGTTCGGATATAACGCGTGCTGTCAAAGGTCGAAGAAGAGTCCTCTATCAGTGTACTGAAAACATATACTTAGTCTGACCATTTCTCGAACCTCTCCCTATCTTTTTTTATCAATTGAGAGTAAAATTTCGGAATGGGCGAAGTAGTACCAGAAGAACCAAATTAAGGTTTCAAAACATGCCAGGCGCCGTAATTTACGCTATCATAACGTGAGCAGAGACGCAAATGCTTCTCGACTACGTCTAGTGTTTCTCTCTACACTTCGTTCGTGCTCTAGCTACTTCGTGCGCGCTTAAAAAAAACATCAACAACAGACAAAAATTCATTGTAATAGTCAAAACGAATATGAAGGCTTCTGAAATTATTGACTGTACCTGTACAGTTGCGTCCATCTCCAGTATATCCAGGTTTGCATGTGCAAACGTGTGATCCGTGCGTGTTGTTACAAAGAGCATTTACGTGACATTTGTCGGAATATGTTTTGCATTCGTCAATATCAGTCAAAAAAAAAAAAAAAAAAAAAAAAAAAAAAAAGAAAAGGATGAAAAATGGGATTTGTGTTTTATTCAAAAGTCATACATGTACATGTATATGGAAAAAAGTGGAAATTTTTTTGCAATTTTTTTGCTTCATGGGATTCTCGGGTTGGACCTACAATTCAAACCAATTTTTTTTCAATTTTTTTCTTTGGTATGGCAAAGACTATCTAAAGCATATGCTATAAACTACTCTTGTTTTCCTACAGGAGCACAAAACACGTTATATATACAAAAAAAGAAAGAACGAACTAAAATAAATCATCCATGACCGCATTTCCTTGCTATTCCGAACTCACCTGAACAATTTTGTCCATTTCCAGTATATCCAGGCTGACAATCGCATAAATGTGATCCATTGGTGTTGGTGCAGTTTGCATTCTCATGACAAGAGTGGTTTCCTTTACACTCGTCAATGTCTATGAAACCACAGATGAAAAAATGGGATTTCAGAATTATGCAAATATTGCCGTAGCATAAGCCTTTACTGTGTTATCTAAAGCATATGCTTTAAACTGCTCTTGTTTTGCTACGGGAGCACAAAACACGTTATATATACAAAAAAGAAAGAAGGAGCTAAAATAAATCATCCATGACCGCATTTCCTTACTATTCCGAATTTACCTGTGCAATTTTGTCCATTTCCAGTATATCCAGGCTGACAATCGCATAAATGTGATCCATTGGTGTTGGTGCAGTTTGCATTCTCGTGACAAGAGTGGTTTCCTTTACACTCGTCAATGTCTATGAAATCACAGATAAAAAAAAAAATGGGATTTCGAAATTATGCAAAAATTGTTGTGCATAAGCCATTACCGTGTTTAAAGAGTGCAAGCCGTGGCTGTTTTCAATCTTTTGCTGGATTTCGAGAACGCGAGATTGTCATACCTGATGAAAAAAAGTTGTCTACGCAAAAAACCTATCTCTTAATAACTTTTAGTCAGGTAACTGTCTCACCTATTCTAAACAATTAAAATATGGCTTGCCACCTTACCCAAATAAACATCAACAAACAACCGACCAAACAAAATCTCATTACACTATTCAACAAGAATCTAAAGGCTTTTGAGACTAATGATGACTAATTGCATGTGCACACGTATGATCCGTTTGTGGTATTACACGTAGCCTCCTTGTGACATTTGCCAATGAATGCCTCACATTTATCTGTCGTAAAATTAGAAAGAAAGAAGGACCCAAAAAAAAATACATGAATAAATATCAATTACAGATATAAACATTTTGATTTCTATCAAACAGCCATAGGAAGTCAGCAACTCAGCAACTCACGAAAACCTCAATTTATTTGTAGCTTCCTGCTTTTAGTAGTTCTCTGGTCGTACTTTCAATTCAGCTATTATTTCTGAGCTCTCCTTGCAGTTACTGTATTAAGCACTCGACATACGTATGAACTGCTCTTATTTTGTCATGGAAAGGCGTCGAACATTCAGGGTAAATAGAAAAAATAAAAGAATAAAACGAAAAAACAAAAACAAATACAAATACAAAAAACAAAACAAAAAAACAACAAACAAGCAGACAAACAAAAACAAAACAAAACCAAAATATACAAACGAGCGAACGAAGAATACATTACACACGCTCAATAAAATATAGTAAGAAATTTTTCTTAGATTCTAAGATTCAGCACTTTATACAATGAGATAAATTCACGCCACTTTCAGCAACTAAAGAACAGTTGTCATACCAGTATTGAAAATCAGAAAAAATCTCATATACGTTCATTTCAAGTGTTGACTTAGACTCATACCCTTCTCACAATATTCTCCTTTGAATCCAGGAGGACACAAACATCGATATCCCTTGAGCGTAAATCCAGACTGGCAAGTTGCGTTATTTTCGCAGTAGGGACTCTTGTCACAAGCGTTCTAAACAAAAAAGAGAAACGAAATACCGAATGATCGAATACACAAAAATTTGTATAAACACTAATTTTTGTTATTATATTATTCAAAGGCGATAACTTCGAAAAATCGATTTGTAACTCACCTTCGAGCCACGATAAAAAAAAGTGGCATTAGTTGTCAAATGACTGTCGTATTTTAGATGAGTGGCGTTATTTAGTTCACAGATGTGAAGTGGTCTATTATTCTCTGGATCTTTTTCGAAGTTAAGACTGACACAGTCGTCGTTCAGGTAGCACAGTAGCTCACAGTCATCCAAGTTATTGACGCCTTTCTTTTCAATGGTATGGTTTACCAAACGTCTTTCGGCAAAGAAATAGTAGTCCGGAAACACCATTGCGCGCTCTCGCTCTAAAATAGACAAATTGGAATATGGTTAGAAGGCATACTTTCCGTCGCAAAAAAAAGAAATTTCGAGTAAAAAGTTCTAAGAACAAATCTCTTAGCAAAAGTTCTCGGATCTCAGCAAACTATGGTGGCAAATGCGTTAAAAACGTAAGTCAAACATAGCAGTCGGTGAGAAAGACGATGATTCGTTAGATGTAATTGAAAATTTTGTGAATTGCTTCGCCGTTTTCTACAATTAAACAATAACATGAAAATACCTTTATTTGAGAGTTTGGGGGTTTCTGAGATACGGAACATTTACGGCAAATATTTCGAGTTTCACATGAGTTTGGCAATTCAAGAAGCTCGTACGTTTTTAGATGAGTCTATCATATCAATAGAAAAGACGAGCTCATCAAACACTGCGAAATTCCTACTACAGAGGGAGTTAATTGATATTTGCATTTTTTAATGCATTTTTCATTAGTGCAGTGAACACAACACAAATTATAGGGAGCCTTTAATATCTCAAAAACTTTGACCAGAGATGGTCTTAAAGTGAAAAAGTGTAAAGTTTTTTTTCTTCTCTTTTTTTTCTTTATATAAACAGGAGCTTGGCTATTGAGTGTTTATTAAAGAAATGTATAACTGAAGAGCTCCTCTGCGGCTCTTTTCTTCGAACGACTATCGTGAACAGAGGGAATTCATGCAAATTTAAGCCGAAAAAAATCATTCTTGTTCTGCGTTAATGAGCAGATTTGTATTCCTTTTCAAGAGTTTTCTAAACGGGCAAATGTAGAATGAAATTTTATTTCTTTTACTTTTGCGAGCCAATGAAAGTTGTTTGAATTGCTTAGCTATGGTGAATATATTCATCTCTTTATTTCCCTCATTTGTTTTCTGAAAACAACTCATTTATCTGTTCATCGTTTTGATTCATTAGTTGTTTTTCTCATGTCGAATAAAGTCTACCCAAATCATTTTTCTGCTATTGAAAAATGTTGATCACAGCAACAGAGTTTTTAAAACACTGAAAATATATATTAAATAAATTTTAGTCTAAGGAAACCTTGCTGGGATATTGATTATGAAAGAGCGCAAAATTGGAAAATTACACGCAGCTTCTGTGCAAAGGTTTTCTTGAGGATCACCTCAATTAGGCTATTTGTTCTTTGGCAAGTTTTAAAGCCTCCAATTTGAAAAGCAATATTTAAAGGATTTTGCGCCAAAGGTTTTATTTTTCAATCCCACACAATGGTTAAATTATATGGAGACGGGCTACCCTATTTTTATAGGCAAATATTTAAAACCAGTACAAATTGGTCTATTCCAAATGCCAGCATTGTCCTTCTATAAAAATAACTTCGCTTAAGTTGGCTAAGAGCGGCCAATTTTTTTTTTCCATGCAAATTATCGAATTCCCGTCTGCAACACAACAACGAAATGTTTTTGATAGAATTGATTATCCTTCCATGTAAATATGAGCTGAGCGTTAGGATTGAAGTTGTTTTGAATGAAGCAATTCTTCATCGTAGCAATTCTTACTTTTTTTGTAACAACTGAAAATTCCCGATATGGTTCATCATAATAATACGCCTTTGTTAAATACTGTTAATATCTACAAAAGAAGTTTACAAGACTGAGGTTCCTTCCTTTAAAAATCATCTTTGTTGAATTCAGGTTTTTAATTTTGTCATAACGACACGTTAATAAGCTTAGTGCATCAGCTGTTGTAAATCAGCGAAATAGAAATAAAGAGTGACGGAATATAAGATAGCAGGGGCTGAAGTATGAATATAGGGATAGAAAATGATGCATATTTTGTAACTCACCTTTACCAAACGTCAAGTAAGTCATTGATGAAGTCCAGACTGCGAATACTAGAAACGCTGAAAATTCCATGCTTCCTCAAGACAACGGAGCTCAGTATTGATGCCTTCAGTGTGCCACAAACTTCGCGTCGACCACCTGCATTTGATAATGAATTTAAGTAATAGAAACCGACCTATTAGTATAAAAAGTGGGATGTTAACAAAATTAACAGCTGTCAGTCCTGACCCTGCAAATAATAAACGAATATAAGAAACTCCTTTTTGAATTTAGAATATCGTGTTTGAAGTTGTTAAGCTGTACCTCCCACTTCACTACAGCGAGCAAAATATTTTCTCGTTTGGCCCTCCTACTTACTCGAAATAATACAGGAACGCAATAATTTGAAGTGCTAAGTTATTAGCCATTTCATCTTCCCCGACATTCATTAACGTCAAAATTGATTAATGACGAGTTCTAATAAGCTCTTTAGTTTGAACAAACAATAAATCTCTTGTAGATGGTGGATATTAAACAACAAAAAATTCCATAAATTTTCTGAGCAACTTACGACCTATGTCTCGATACATCAGGATTGAATAAAGATTGTCGAAGGAGAACCCCTGAATGTTGTTTTAAGCGCCATTTTCATCTCAAAGATAATAGTAAATTGATGTTTGGAAAAGGTGTACTATAATTTATGACTGGATTCATCCAAACCATTCAGTATCGGATCTGGCTTCCAAGGCATTCATTGGAAGAACCTTTAAATTATAAGACATTTTCAGGTTTTCCTCCGTTAGATAAAATTGTTGTAGACTTAAGATTAAAGAGACATGTGAGCCAACATTTGGTTCCCGACTTATTTTTCTGATTGAAAGCCATGTAAATCAACTTCCATATTTTTTCTTCTTGTTCCAAATCATCACTTTTGTCACAATATGAACGGAATTCAAACGAGCTGCATATTGGTCTAAGTTGAGGGATAGAACAAAACAATCTGTGAAGGGATCCCTTTCTAAGTACAGAAAAAAAACAACTGTAATTTTTGACTAGTTAAATATTTCAAATAAAGAAGATTTTTGTCATCAACTCTATTTTTCTTTACCGTAAATTGAACCCAAACAGTGGGCTTCGTCACTGCATTAATACCTCTCTCATCACGTTATGGAATTTCCTGTCGTTTCGAGTTTCACAATTTGCGACGAGCTTGGAACTGCCAGCATTGACTTTTTATAATTTGGCACTTTTCTCTATTTACGGTAATGATGGAACTACAATTTCTACATGGGGTGTCATTATAACCATAAACAAATATCGCTGAGAAAAGGTTTAAGAAGTAAACCCTTGTAGGAAACTAAAATTAAGGACAATGATCTTGTTTATTTCAAATAGCTGAAGCCAAAAGTTTGTTATATCCACATTTGAAAACTCGGTATTTTTCATTTTCGTTTTATATCAGCCACACAGAAATAAAGAAGTTAAGAGTGGATATTCAATTTATATCATGGAATAAAAGTCAAACTCAAGTTATCCATGCATTAAATATATCACTTCATACCCTCAAAGATTAACGTTCTTTGGTGCCCAACTTTAGTGTTATTGAGCCAAACGTGTTTTCTTTTATTACTGTCTGGTAGGTATGGTTACGATAGCAACTGTTGGTTTCAAGCCAAGATGAATATTAATATCAGAAATGAACTGCTTTCTTCCTCTTTGGGCTCTTTGCACCAAAAGCTAGACTCGTAAAATCATACTAGGTGAAAAATTGAACCTAATGCAACGGATTGACTGGAGTCATGCGTCTTGGACTATAAATTGTTATTATTAATTCCTTGAAAGAGTCGTCTGTGGTCCAGTGCCAAAGGCGTAAAAATCATATAATGACTGACCCCCGTAAAGTCCTATTGTGCTCCTTCTGCATTACATTAGCGAGTTCAGTCGAAGAAGGTAAATAAGTCACCTGTAAGGTCCAAGTTTCTAAGGAAAATGAGGGCGATATACTAGAGTATCCTTCAAAGAAGATTATCCCTGGTCAAAGTGTATGAGAAATTAAGCACCTGAATGATCGAATGCACGGAATTACATATATATGACAAAGTCAAGCACCAGTTTCAATAAACAGTTGCTTGACTATTGAGGGTTTATTAAAGAAATGTATTAGTGAAGAGGTTCCCTGTGGCTTTTGTCTTCGAACGGTTATCGTGAACAGAAAAAAATTGTGCGAATTGAAGCCGAAAAAAAACGTTCTTGTCTTGCATCAATGGGAAGATTTATTTCAGTTTTCGAAGTTTCGAAACGTACAAACCCAAAATAACATTTTAAAATTTTTACTTTTGTTAGCCAACGTAGGTTGTTAGAATTGCTTAGCTATGGTGAATATAATCATCTCTATATTTCCGATACTTGTTTTCTTAAAACAACTCATTAATCTGTCATCGTTTTCAGTCATTCATTTTTTGTTTCTTCGAAAAAAACGTCCGCCTACATCATTTTTCAGAAGTTGAAAAATATTGATTACAGCTACATCGTTTTAAAAACACTGAATAATATAAACTTTAATAATTTCAGTCTGGGAGATCCTTGCTGTGAGATTAATTTTGGAAAAACAAAAAGTTTGAAAATTGCACGAAGCTTCTGTGCAAAAGTTTTTTAAGGATCATCTCAATCAAGATATTTGTTATTTGGCAAGTTTAAAAGCCTACACTTCAAAAATTAACTCTTGGGAGACTTTTTTCAATTCCACAAAATGGCTAAAAGCTTATGAGACCGGCTACCCTTTTTTTTATAAACAATGTTTTAAAACAAGAAAGAGTGGTTTGTTCCAAATGCCAGCATTGTTCGTCTATAAAAAATGACTTCGCTTAAGTTGGCTGAGAGCGGCCAATTTTTCTTCCATGCAAATTAGCGAATTCCCGTCTGCGAAACAACAACGAAATGTTTTTGATAGAATTGACTACCCGTCCATGTAAATATGAGCTGAGCGTTAGGATTGAAGTGGTTTTGAATGAAGCAATTCTTCACCGTAACAGTTCTTTTTTTTTTTACAAAATACTTCCGCAAATTTCCGATGTGGCGCATTATAATAACACACCCTTGTTAAATACCATTACAAGACTAAGGTTCCTTCTCTTTAAAAGCACGCTTGTCAGGCTCAAGTTTTTAGTCTTGTCATATGACACCTTATAAGCTCAGTGCTTCAACTGTTGTCAACCATCGAAATCGAAATAAAGTATGATGGGAAATAAGATAAGACGGGGAAAGAAAACGATTGGTAGTTTCCGTTTAAGACAACAACATTATAAACATATACTTAAGAACATTAGGTGAACATGCCTAGATAATGCAGTCACATAAAAAGCCAAGTTCCCCCGAGTTTCTGAGAAACAATATCTCGAAATTTTCAAGATCGATTCATAGATTCAGCGTTTCGTTTTTTTTTTTTGTTTTTTTGTTTTTTTGTTTTTCACTCTCAGGGGAAAACCCCTAACAAGATTGACTGAAGCGTCGATAATTGACGAAAAGAAAATTCTCATAAAATATGGTAATCGGTGTGAAGGACCAGACAGGTTGTCATAACTTCATCCGCCGAAAAAGACGTTAACCTTGCACTCGCACAGTTCGCTTTCATTTTCCAAAAACATGAATTCTTAATTTTAAAAGACATTATCTTGAAATGAATCTGAAATTATAAAATAAGTCAGGCTCTTTGATGGATTGTGAGTCTCTTGTTCTAATTCGACGAAATTAATAAGAGAAACTCTTTTTTGAATTTAGAATACCGTGTTTATAGTTGTTGAGCTGTACCAACCACTTCACTACATCGCACAAAATATATTATCGTTTTGCCCTCCTAATTATTCGAAATAATACAGCAACGCACAAAACTAAAATAATTTTAAGTCCAAATTGATAAGTCATTTTATCTTCCCTCACATTCATTAACGTCAAAATCAATAAATGACGAGTTCTAATAAGCTCTTTAGATTGAACAAACAGAAAATCTCTCGTAAACGCCTGATCTTAAAATACAGAAATTCAATAAATTTGCCGAGAAAATTACGACCTATGCCTCGATGCATCAGGATTGTAGGAAGACTGTCAATGGCTCATTATAATAACACACCCTTGATAAATACCATTAATGTCAACAAAACAAGTTTACAAGACTAAGGTTCCTTCCCTTAAAAATCATGTTTGTTGAAATGAGGATTTTAGCTTTGTCACAATGACCAGTTATAAGCTCAGAGCATCAACTATAGCGAATCAGCAATAAAAATAAAGAGTGATAGGAAATAACACCAGCTGAAATGAATTATTTTTAAACAGAAATTACACCACCTGCATTCGATGATGGGTTAAGTAATAGATACTGACCCTTTTGTATTGAATATGGGATGTTAACAAAATTAATAACAGTCAGTCCAGACCCATTGAAATGATAACGCAAATAAAATACGTGGGCACGCGTTTGGGGTATATGGAAAGACTTTGGATTTGGCGAGTTACGATTCTATCGGTGTTTACCTTCAGATTAGACTCAGGGATTTTGCCACACAAATTTCCATAACATTAACTTCAATTGCTCCATAACTAAGGTCAATGAAGTGCGTTTAAGGAAATAACATTATAATCATTTTCTTGAGAACATTAAGTGAACATACTCCGTTACTGCAGGCACATAAAAAGTCAAGTTCCGTCGAGTTTCTGAGAAACAACACCTTCAAATTTACAAGATCGATCTATGGATTCAGCGTATTTTTTTTCTTTATTTCGTCATTTTTTTATTATCATTATTATTATCAGGGGAAAACACCTCATAAAATTGATCGAAGCGTCAAAAATTGACAGAAAGCAATAATCACAAAACATGGCAATAGAAATATAAAAATCTCATGTACCGACATTCCCGCTCATGAAATCATATGGATAATGGTAATCGGTGTGTAAGACCAGATGGGTTGGCGTAACCTTTTCTGCCAAAAAAAAGATTAGCCCTGCATTTGCACAGTTTACTTTCATTTTCCAAAAACATGAAGTCTTAATTTAGATTATATCTTGAAATAGATCAGAAATTATAAAATAAGCCACGTTCTTTAATGGATTGTGATACCATCCACTTCACTACATCGAGCAAAATATTTTCGTGTTTGAACCTTCTACTTACTCTAAGCAATACAGGAACGCAACAAGTTGAAGATGGTTTTCCAGTTTGAAGTCCTCAGTGATTAGTAATTTTATCTTCCCTCACATTTATTGACGTCAAGATTAACTAATGATGAGTTCTAATAAGCTCTTTAGTATGAAGAAACAGAAAATCTCCCCTAAAACTACTGAAATTCCATAGATTTGCCCAGCAACTTACAACCAATGTCTCGATAAATCAAGATTGCATAAAGAGTGCTAAGGCAGAACCCCTCAGATATCTTATAATGATTGAGCCCAATACAGTTGTTATACTTAATCCAGAGCCTTTTTGAGACGATGCTCTGAGTGTTGTTTGAAGCGCCACCTCCACCTCAAGGATAATAGCAAATTGATATTTGGAAAATGTGTGCTGTAATTTATGATTTGACTCAGGCAAACCATTTAGTATCGGATCTGGCCTCCAAGGCCCTCACTAGAATATCTTCTAAATAATAAGATATTTCCAGGTTTTCCTTCGTTAGATAAAACTGCTAAAGACTTAACGGAACCTGTGAGCCAACAATTAGTTCCCGACTCGCTTTTCTGATAAGAAGCCATGCAAATCAACTTCCATATTTTTCAAGGTTCTTCTATTTCAAAATCATCAATTTTGGGGGATAAGACAAAACCATTTTTGAAAGGAAATCTACATAAGTACGGAGAGAAAAAACATCCACAGTTTTTGACAAGTTGAATTTTTCATATGAAGAAGATTTTTGTCATCAACTCTATATTTTTTTACTGTAATTTGAACCCAAACAGCGGGCGTCGTTACTGCATTAAATCCTCTCTCATCGCTCCTTAGAATTTCCTGTCGCTTCCAGTTGACGTAATGTGTGACGAGCTTGGAACGGCCAGCACTGACTTTTTCATAATTTAGCACTTTTCTCTATTTACGGTAATGGGGAACTACGGTTTCGAAAGGGGGTGTAATTATAAACTTAAAGAAATATCACTGAGAAAAGGTTCAAAAAGGAATCCCGTTGAGTTGTAATAAGCTCTTTAGTTTGAATAAACAATAAATCTCCCGTAAACGGTGGATGTTAAACTACAGAAATCCCATCATTTTTTTGGAGAAACCTACAACCTCGTGCCTCGATATTTAAGGATTGCACAAAAAGTGTCGAGGCAGAACCCATCAGATAGCTTATATTGATTGAGCATGATCCAGTGTAGACAGCCGCTATACTTAATCCAGGGCCTTAATGAGACGAAATTCTGAATGTTGTTGTTAATCGCAACCTTGGTCTTAAGGATAATAACAAATTGATATTTAGAATGGGTGTGACGTAATTTACGATTGGATTCAGCCGAACCATCCAGTATTGTATGTGGCTTCTAAGGCGTTCATTGGAATATCTTTTAAATTATAATTGATAATAGACAAAATTGCTGCAGACTTAAGGTAAACGAGACATGCAAGTCAAAATTTAGTTCCCGACTCATTCCTATTGGGAGCCTTGCAAATTAACTTCCATATTTTTCAAGGTTCTTCTACTTCAAATCATTACTTCTGTCATAATATGAACGGGATTCAAACGAGCTGCATATCAGTTTAAGTTGAGAACAGAACAAAACAATTTGTGAAAGGAAATCTTTATAAGTACGGAAAAAAAAAAACATAATTTTTGGGAAGTTGTATATTTCAAATGAAGAAGATTTTTGTCATCAACTCTATTTTTCTTTTCCGCAAATTTAACCCAAACAGCGGGCTTTGTCACTGTTTTAAATCTTCTGTCATCGCCCTATGGAATTTCCCGTCGTTTCGAGTTTCACAATTTGTGACGAGCCTGGAACCGCCAGCACTGACTTTTTATATTTTGGCACTTTTCTCTGTTTACGTTAATGATGGAACTAAAATTTCGAGAAGTAGTTTCATTATAAACATAAAGCAAATATCGCTAAGAAAAGGTTCAAGAAGTAAACACGTTGTAGAAAATTAAAAATTAAGGATAATGATCTTGTTTATTTCGAATACCTGAAGCTGCTTTTTCGCCAAATGTTTGTTATACCCACATTTGGAAGCTCGGTAAATTTCATTTTCTTTTTATTTTAACCACACAGAAATAGAGGAGTTAAGGATGGATATCAAATCTTGTCATGGGATAAAAGTCAAACTCAAGTTATTCCTTCATTAAGTATAATCATTTCTTACCTTCAAAGATCCAACGTTCTTTGGTGCCCACCTCTAGTGTTGTTGAGCCAAACGCGTTTTCTTTTATTACTGTCTGGTAGCTATGGTTACGATAGAAGCTGTTGGTTTCAAGCCAAGATGATCATTAATATTAGAAATGAACTTCCCTCTTCCTATTTAGGCTCTTCGCACACACACAAAAAAAAAAAAAAAAAAACACACACACACACAAAAACTAAATTGGTAAAATAATAGCCGGCAAAGAATTTAACCTAATGGAACGGATTGACTGGAGAATGCGTTTTGGACTATAAAATGTTAGTATTAATTCCTTAAAACTGTCGCCTCTTGCGTCGGGTGCTAAAGGCATTATACTTATAGATTCTTTTTGTAATTCATGTCAAACAAACGTAATGCAGATGAATTTGAGAGAAAAAACGATAGACTTCAGTAAAAATTCAAGGGAAGTCCGGCAAAAATGGTTTCGACTTTCATCAAACTGTAGCGTAACTTTCGTTTGAAAACTTACTCTGGCCACGGGGAAGTCTTGGATCAAATACTGACGATTCGTGTTGGAAATGATTTTTCTGTCAGAATTTATATCCATTTTGCGCGAAAGCCGCATTGACCATAATTCACGGACTTCAAGCACACACGACACAAACGATTTACTATCTTGTCTTAAGAAAATTTAAATCAATACGTAATAATGGCTCGAAATTATTGCAAAATTTTCGACTATTTTTGTCAAATCGTTCGCTCTTCTTCCCAGGGCTTTGTCGCCACAAGTTAGACAAAAAGCACAATGTTTTCCGTCCGCAAGATGAAACCATCGCAACAATCTGTACACGATGAAACATTTAGCTGGCTTCACGCGCTGTTTAGGAGTTTCAAAACATAGTTCAAGCGCACTTTTACCAGAATAAACAATACATATTTTCCTTATCATTTAACATTGTAAATGTTTTGTTCAAGATGACAGACAAGGCAAATATACCAGAAGCTATTAATGTCTTTGTATGAGACACGAAATTACTTCATTAATAAATTATCTCTCATGTTTTTTTCCAGCTTGCCTAATTCTTCGGTGGAAAACGCGAATTTGTTTTGTTTTGTTTTGCTTTTACTTTTCAATTAAAGAAATTTAAAATTAAAAAATATATATATATTTATATACATATTCGGTCGAAGGCAATCGAATTTTCAATTTACACTTAAAATTGTTTAAGTTCTCATTACGAGTGATATGCCATTAAAAAATGGCAGAGCAATTTCGAACTTCAATTTAATCAAAGAAATAAAACGTTGGATCAATTGCGTGAGCCACAAATTTAGTTCGTAAGTCTCTATTGTTTAATTGCGATTGTATTAATCCCGCTGCACGGATGGTTTAGTCTCTAAAAGTGAAAACTCTCAGACAATATTTAAAGCTTTCTTTATGTTTTTGTTTGTTTCTGAGGCGATGAACTGTATATAAATTCATGAGAATGTTCCAGAAAAGAATTGTGAAAGGATATCTCAAGGATAATAGCAAGTTGATATTTGGAAAAGGTGTGCCGTAATTTATGATTGGTTTCAGCCACACTATTCAGTATCGGATCTGGCCTCCAAGGCCTTCATATGAAGACCTTTTTAAACTATAAAACATTTTCAGATTTTCCTCCGCTAGATTAAATTGCTGCAGACTTAAGGTAAAGAGATTTGTGAGTCAACATTTTGTTCCCGACTCATTTTCTGATTGGGAGCTATGCAAATCAACTTCCATACTTTTCAAGGTTCTTCTATTTCAAAATCATCACTTCTTCCATAATATGAACGGAATTCAAACGAGCTGCATATCAGTCTAAGTATGGGGATAAGACAAAACAATTTGCGAAAGGAAATCTTTATAAGAACAGAAAAATAACTGCCACAGTTTTTGACAAGTTGGATATTTCAAATGAAAAAGATACTTGTCATCAACTTCATTTCTTTTTACTGTAAACTGAACCCAAACAGCGGGCTTAGTCACCGCGTGAAATCCTATCTCATCGCCTTATAGAATTTCCTGTCGTTTGCAGTTTAACAATTTGTGACGAGCTAGGAACCGCACTGACTTTTTATAATTTGGCACTTCTCTATTTACGGACATGATGGAACAACAATTTCGACGAGTGGTGTCATTTTAAACAAAATTATATCGCTGAGAAAAGGTTCAAGAATAAAACCCGTTGTAGGACACTAAAAATTAGGATGATGATCTTATTTATTTCAAATAGCTGAAGCTGTTTTCCCGCCAAAAGTTTGTTATATCCACATTTGAAAGTCAAACTCAAGTTATCCATGCATTAAGTATGATCACTTCCTACATTCAAAGATCCAACGTTCTTTGGCGCCCAACTTAAGTGTTATTGAGCCAAACGCGTTTTCCTTTCTTACTCTCTGGTAGCTATGGTTACGATAGAAACTGCTGGTTTCAAGCCAAGATGATCATTAATATTAGAAATGAACTTCCCTCTTCCTGTTTGGGCTCTTTGTAGCAAAAGCTTAATTGGTAAAATAATACTAGGTAAAAAATTTAACCGAATGCGACGGATTGACTAGAGTAATGCATCTTGGACTATAAATTGTTATTATTAATTCTTTGAAAGTGTCTCCTGTGGTCAGGTGCCAAGGGCGTTATAATCATATAATTACTGACCCCAGTAAAATCCTATTGTGTTCCCTCTGCATTATATTAGCGATTTCTGTCGAAGAAGGTAAATAAGTCTCCAGTACGGTCCAAGTTTCTAAGGAAAATGAGGGCGAGATACTAGGGTGTCCTTCAAAGAAGATCATCCCTGGTCAAGGTTTATGAGATACTAAACACCTAAATGATCGAATGCACGGAATTGCATATATGTGACAAAGTTAAGCGCTAGTTTCAATAAACAGCTGCTTGACTATTGAGGGTCTATTGAAGAAATGTATTAGTGAAGAGGTTCCCTGTGGCTTTTTTCTTCGAACGACTATCGTGAACAGAGGGAATTCATACAAATTTAAGCCGAGAAAAATCATTCTTGTTTTGCGTCAATGAGCAGATTTGTATTCGTTTTCGAGAGTTTTCTAAACGGGCAAATGTAGAATGAAATTTTATTTCTTTTACTTTTGCGAGCCAATGAAATTTGTTTGAATTGCTTAGCTATGGTGAATATAATCATCTCTTTATTTCCCTCATATGTTTTCTGAAAACAACTCATTTATCTGTTCATCGTTTTAATTCATTACTTGTTTTTCTCATGTCGAATAAAGTCTACCCAAATCATTTCTCTGCTATTGAAAAATATTGATCACAGCAACAGAGTTTTTAAAACACTGAAATTATATATATTTAAATAAATTTTAGTCTAAGGAATCCTTGCTGGGATATTGATTATGAAAGAGCGCAAAATTGGAAAATTACACGAAGCTTCTGTGCAAAGGTTTTCTTGAGGATCATCTCAATTAAGCTATTTGTTCTTTGGCAAGTTTTAAAGCCTCCAATTCGAAAAGCAATATTTAAAAGTATTTTGGGTCAAAGGTTTTATTTTTTCAATCCCACACAATGGTTAAATTATATGAAGACGGGCTTCCCTATTTTTATAGGCAAATATTTAAAACCAGTACAAATTGGTCTATTCCAAATGCCAGCATTGTCCGTCTATAAAAATAACTTCGCTTAAGTTGGCTAAGAACGGCCAATTTTTTTCCATGCAAATTATCGAATTCCCGTCTGCAACACAACAACGAAATGTTTCTGATAGAATTGATTATCCTTCCATGTAAAGATAAGCTGATGAGCGTTAGGATTGAAGTTGTTTTGAATGAAGCAATTCTACATCGTAGCAGTTCTTACTTTTTTTGTGACAACTGAAAATTTCCGATATGGTTCATCATAATAATACGCCTTTGTTAAATACTGTTAATATCTACAAAAGAAGTTTACAAGACCGAGGTTCCTTCCTTTAAAAATCATCTTTGTTGAATTTAGGTTTTTAATTTTGTCATAACGACACGTTAATAAGCTCAGTGCATCAGCTGTTGTAAATCAGCGAAATAGAAATAAAGAGTGACGGAAAATAAGATAGCAAGGGCTGAAGCATGATTATAGGGATGGAAAATGACGCACATTTTGTAACTCACCTTTACCAAACGTCAAGTAAGTCGTCGATGAAGTCCAGACTGCGAATATTAGAAACGCTGAAAATTTCATGCTTCCTCAAGACAACGGAGCTCAGTATTGATGCTTTCAGTGTACCACAAATTTCGCGTCGACCACCGGCATTTGATAATGAATTTAAGTGATAGAAACCTACCTATTAGTATTAAAATGGGATGTTAACAAAATTAACAGCCGTCAGTCCTGACCCAGCAAATAATGTACGTAGGTACGCGTTTTAAAGTTTGCGAATGAACACGTTTCCGATGTCTTCCTTTGTGCCAGTTTGAAACACTTTGGTTTTGATGGGCTATGATTCTATCGGTGTTCATCAACAGATTAGAAAAAGGGATTTTACCACACAAATTTCCATAACATTAACTTCAATTGCTTTATAATTATAGTCAATGGAGTGCGTTTAAGACAATAACATCATAAAAATATTCTTAAGAACATTAGGTGAATAATGTCATAGAGTCACATAAAAAGCAAAGTTCCCTTGAGTTTCTAAGAACTCCCAATTTTCAAGATCAATCCATAAATTCAACGTTTCTTCGTTTGTGTGTTTGTTTTGTTTTGTTTTTTTTTTTGTTTCACTCTCAGGGGAAACTCCTTACAAGTTTAATTGAAGCGTCAATAATTGACGAAAAGAAAATTCTCACAAAAATATGGTAATAAAAATAGATCTTATGTACCGAAAGTCCCGCTCACGAAATCCTGCGGATAATGGTAATCGGTGTGTAGGAGCAGACAGGCTGGCGTAACCTTATCCGCCAATACCTTTCATTTTCCAAAAACACGAATTCTTTATTTAGACTGTACCTTGAAGTATGTCTGAAATTATAAAATATGCCACGTTCTTGGATAGATTGTGAGTTTCTTGTTCTAATTCGACGAAATGAATAAAAGAAACTCCTTTTTGAATTTAGAATATCGTGTTTGAAATTGTTAAGCTGTACCTCCCACTTCACTACAGCGAGCAAAATATTTTCTCGCTTGGCCCTCCTACTTACTCGAAATAATACAGGAACGCAATAATTTGAAGTGCTAAGTTATTAGTCATTTCATCTTCCCCGACATTCATTAACGTCAAAATTGATTAATGACGAGTTCTAATTAGCTCTTTAGTTTGAACAAACAATAAATCTCCCGTAGATGGTGGATATTTAACAACAAAAAATTCCATAAATTTTCTGAGCAACTTACGACCTATGTCTCGATACATCAGGATTGAATAAAGATTGTCGAAGAAGAATCCCTGAATGTTGTTTTAAACGCCATTTTCATCTAAAAGATAATAGCAAACTAATGTTTGGAAAAGGTGTATCGTAATTTATGATTGGATTCATCCAAACCATTCAGTATCGGACCTGGCTTCCAAGGCCTTCTTTGGAAGAAGCTTTATATTATAAGACATTTTCAGGTATTCCTCCGTTAGATAAAATTGTTGCAGACCTAAGGTTAAAGAGACATGTGGGCCAACATTTGGTTCCCGACTTATTTTTCTGATGGGAAGCCATGTAAATCAACTTCCATATTTTTTCGAGGTTCTTCTTGTTCAAAATCATCACTTTTGTCATAATATGAACGGAATTCAAACGAGCTGCATATTGGTCTAGGTTGAGGGATAGGACAAAACAATCTGTGAAAGGAAATCTTTCTAAGTACAGAAAAAAACAATTGTAATTTTTGGCAAGTTAGATATTTCAAATGAAGAAGATTTTTGTCATCAACTCTATTTTTCTTTACCGTAAATTGAACCCAAACAGCGGGCTTCGTCACTGCATTAATACCTCTCTCATCACTTTATGGAATTTCCTGTCGTTTCGAGTTTTACAATTTGTGACGAGCTTGGAACCGCCAGCATTGACTTTTAATAATTTGGAACTTTTCTCTATTTACGGTAATGATGGAACTACAATTTCTACAGAAGTAAACCCTTGTAGGAAACTAAAATTAAGGACAATGATCTTGTTTATTTCAAAAAGCGTGCTGTTTTTTCGCCAAAAGTTTGTTATATCCATATTTGAAAGCTCGGTATTTTTCATTTTCGTTTTTTTTCAGCCACACAGAAATAAAGAAGTTAAGAGTGGATATTCAATTTATATCATGGAATGAAATTCAAACTCAAGTTATCCATGCATTAAATATATCACTTTATACCCTCAAAGATTGAATGTTCTTTGGTGCCCAGCTTTAGTGTCATTGAGCCAAACGTGTTTTCTTTTATTACTGTCTGGTAGGTATGGTTACGATAGAAACTGTTGGTTTCAAGCCAAGATGAATATTAATATTAGAAATGAACTGCTTTCTCCCTGTTTGGGCTCTTTGTACCAAAAGCTAGACTCGTAAAATAATACTAGGTAAAAAATTGAACCTAATGCAACGGATTGACTGGAGTCATGCGTCTTGGACTATAAATTGTTATTATTAATTCCTTGAAAGTGTCGTCTGTGGTCAGGTGCCAAAGGCGTTATAATTATATGATGACTGACCCCCGTAAAGTCCTATTGTGCTCCTTCTGCATTACATTAGCGAGTTCAGTCGAAGAAGGTAATTAAGTCTCCTGTACGGTCCAAGTTTCTAAGGAAAATGAGGGCGATATACTAGAGTATCGTTCAAAGAAGATCATCCTTGGTCAAAGTGTATGAGATATTAAGACCTGAATGATAGATTACACGGATTTACATATATATGACAAAGTCAAGCACCAGTTTCAATAAATAGTTCACCAGTTTCAATAAATAGTTCACCAGTTTCAATAAATAGTTCACCAGTTTCAATAAATAGTTCACCAGTTTCAATAAACAGTTACTTGACTATTGAGGGTTTATTAAAGAAATGTATTAGTGAAGAGGTTCCCTGTGGCTTTTTCCTTCGAACGGTCATCGTGAACAAAGGAAATTCATGCGAATTGAAGCCGAAAAAAAACCTTCTTGTCTTGCGTCAATGGGCAGATTTATTTCAGTTTTCGAAGTTTCGAAACGTACAAACCCAGAATAACATTTTAAAATTCTTACTTTTGTTAGCCAACGTAGGTTGTTAGAATTGCTTAGCTATGGTGAATATAATCATCTCTATATTTCCGTTACTTGTTTTCTTAAAACAACTAATTAATCTGTCATCGTTATTAGTCATTTATTTTTAGTCATTCTTATTTCGAAAAAAACGTCCGCCTACATTATTTTTCAGAAGTTGAAAAATATTGATTACAGCTACATCGTTTTAAAAACACTGAATAATATAAACTTTAATAATTTCAGTCTAGTGGATCCTTGCTGTGAGATAAATTTTGGAAAAAAAAAGTTTTAAAATTGCACGAAGCTTCTGTGCAAAAGTTTTTTAAGGATCATCTCAATCAAGCTATTTGTTATTTGGCAAGTTTAAAAGCCTACACTTCAAAAACTAACTCTTGGAAGACTTTTTTCAATTCCACAAAATGGCTAAAAGCTTATGAGACCGGCTACCCTTTTTTTTATAAACAATGTCTTAAAACCAGAAAGAGTGGTTTATTTCAAATGCCAGCATTGTTCGTCTATAAAAATGACTTCGCTTAAGTTGGCTAAGTGCGGCCAATTTTTCTTCCATGCAAATTAGCGAATTCCCGTCTGCGAAACAACAACGAAATGTTTTTGATAGAATTGACTACCCGTCCATGTAAATATGAGCTGAGCCTTAGGATTGAAGTGGTTTTGAATGAAGCAGTTCTTCACCGTAGCAGTTCTTTTTTTTTTGTAACAAAATTCTTCTGCAAATTTCCGACTTGGCGCATTATAATAACACACCCTTGCTAAATACCATTGATGTCTACAAAACAAGTTTACAAAACTAAGGTTCCTTCCCTTTAAAATCTTGTAATACGACACTTTATAAACTCAGTGCTTCAACTGTTGTCAACCATCGAAATAGAAATAAAGTATGATGGGAAATAAGATAAGACGGGGATAGAAAACGATTCGTAGTTTCCGTTTAAGAAAACAACGTTATAAACATATACTTAAGAAAATTAAGTGAACATGCCTAGATAATGCAGTCACATAAAGAGCCAAGTTCTCTCGGGTTTCTGAGAACAACACCTTAAAATTTCCAAGATCGATCCATAGATTCAGCATTTGGTTTTTTTTTTTTTTCACTCTCAGGGGAAAACCCCTGACAAGATTGACTGAAGCGTCGATAATTGACAAAAAGAAAATTCTCATAAAATATGGTAATCGGTGTGAAGGACCAGACAGGTTGGCGTAACCTTATCTGCCGAAAAAGACGTCAACCCTGCACTCGCACAGTTCGCTTTCATTTTCCAAAAACATGAATTCTTAATTTAGACTTTATATTGAAATAAATCTGAAATTATAAAATAAGTCGCGTTCTTTGATGGATTGTGAGTCTCTTGTTCTAATTCGACGAAATTAATAAGAGAAACTCTTTTTTGAATTTCGGATATCGTGTTTGTAGTTGTTAAGCTGTACCACCCGCTTCACTACATCGAACAAAATATATTCTTGTTTTGCCCTCCTAATTGTTCGAAATAATACAGGAACGCACAAAACTTGAATAATTTTAAGTCCAAATTCATAAGTCATTTTATCTTCCCTCACATTCATTAACGTCAAAATCAACAAATGATGAGTTCTAATAAGCTCTTTAGATTGAACAAACAGAAAATCTCTCGTAAACGCCTGATCTTAAAATACAGAAATTCAATAAATTTGCCGAGAAAATTACAACCTATGCCTCGATGCATCAGGATTGTATGAAGACTGTCAATGGCTCATTATAATAACACACCCTTGCTAAATACCATTAATGTAAACAAAACAAGTTTACAAGACTAAGGTTCCTTCCCTTAAAAATCATGTTTGTTGAGTTCAGGATTTTAGTTTTGTCACAATGACCAGTTATAAGCTCAGAGCATCAACTGTAGTGAATCAGCAAATAAAAATAAAGAGTGATGGGAAATAACACGAGCTGAAATGAATTATTTTTAAACAGAAATAACACCACCTGCATTCGATAATGGGTTAAGTAATAGATACCGACCCTTTACTTTTGAATATGGGATGTTAACAAACTTAATAGCAGTCAGTCCAGACCCGTTGAAATGATTGAAGCAAATAAAATACGTGGGCACGCCTTTGGGATATATGGAAAGACTTTGGATTTGGCGAGCTACGATTCTATCGGTGTTTACCTTCAGATTAGACTCAGACATTTTGCCACACAAATTTCCATAACATTCACTTCAATTGCTCCATGACTATAGTCAGTGGAGTGCGTTTAAGGAAATAATATTATAAACATATTCTTGAGAACATTAGGTAAACATACTCCGTTACTGCAGTCACATAAAAAGTCAAGTTCTTTCGAGTTTCTGAGAAACAACACCTTCAAATTTACAAGATCGATCCATGGATTCAGTCTTTTTGTTTTTGTTTTTGTTTTTTTTTTTTCCTTTTTTTCCTTTTTATTATGAGGGGAAAACACCTTATAAAATTGATCGAAGCGTCAAACATTGACAAAAAGCAATAATCACAAAACATGGCAATAAAAATATAAAAATCTTATGTACCAACATTCCCGCACACGAAATCATGCGGATAATGGTAATCAGTGTGTAGGACCAGACAGGCTGGCGTAACCTTATCCGCCAAAAAATTTGATTAGCCCTGCATTTGCACAGGAAGTTTTTTATTTTCCAAAAACATGAAGTCTCAATTTAGATTATATCTTGAAATATATCAGAAATTATAAAACAAGCCACGTTCTTTAATGGATTGTGATACTACCCACCTACATCGAGCAAAATATTTTCGTGTTTCAACCTTCTACTTACTCTAAGCAATACAGGAACGCAACAAGTTAAAGATGGTTTTCCAATTTGAAGTCCTCAGTGATTAGTCATTTTATCTTCCATCACATTTATTGACGTCAAGATTCTAATAAGCTCTTTAGTATGAAGAAACAGAAAATCTCTCCTAAAACTATTGAAATTCCATAGATTTGCCGAGCAACTTGCAACCAATGTCTCGATAAATTAAGATTGCATAAAGAGTGCTAAGGCAGAACCCCTCAGATATCTTATAATGATTGAGCACAATACAGTTGTTATACTTAATCCAGAGCCTTGTTGAGACGATGCTCAGAGTGTTGTTTTAAGCGCCACCTCCACCTCAAGGATAATAGCAAATTGATATTTGGTAAAGGTGTGCCGTAATTTATGATTTGATTCAGCCAAACCATTCAGTATCGGATCTGGCCTCCAAGGCCTTCATTGTAGTACCTTCTAAATTATAAAATATTTTCAGGTTTTCCTTCGTTAGATAAAACTGCTAAAGATTTAACGGGACCTGTGAGCCAACAATTAGTTCCTGACTCATTTTTCCCATTAGGAGCCATACAAACCAACTACCATATTTTTCAAGGTTCTTCTATTTGAAAATTATCAATTTTGGGGGATAAGACAAAACCATTTTTGAAAGGAAATCTTCATAAGTACAGAGAGAAAAAATGGCTATAATTTTTGACAGGTTGGATATTTCAAATGAAGTAGATTTTTGCCATTAACTCTATATTTTTTTACTGTAATTTGAACCCAAACAGCGGGCTTCGTCACATCATTAAATCCTCTCTCATCGCTCTTTGGAATTTCCTGTCGTTTCCAGTTTCACAATTTGTGACGAGCTTGAAACGGCCAGCACTGACTTTTTCATAATTTGGCACTTTTCTCTATTTGCGGTAATGATGGAACTACAGTTTCGAGAAGGAGTGTAATTATAAACTTAAAGAAATATTACTGAGAAAAGGTTCAAAAGGAATCCCGTTGTAGGAAACTAAACATTTCCGCTTGATTTCATCTACACACTAGGGTGGATATCCAATTTACATCATGGAATGAAAGTCAAACTCAAGTTATCCATGCATTAAATGTGATCATTTCTTACCTTTAAAGATCCAACGTTCTTTGGTGCCCAACTGTAGTGTTATTGAGCCAAACGTATTTTCTTTTATTACTGTCTGGTAGCTATGGTTACAATGAAAGCTGTTGGTTTCAAGCCAAGATGATCATTAATATTAGAAATGAACTTCCCTCTTCCTGTTTGGGTTCTTTGCACCATAATGATCTTTGCCCTGAATGATCAAATGCACGAAATGGCATATACATGACAAAATCAAGGACCAGTTTCAATAAACAGTTGCTAGGCTATTGAGTATTTATTAAAGGAATGTATCGCTGAAGAGGTTCCTTGTGTCTCTCTTCTTCGGATGGTCATCATGAGCAGGGGAAATTCATGCGAATTGAATCTTTGGTGCCCAACGTTAGTGTTATTGAACCAAACGTGTTTTCTTTTATTACTGTCTGGTAGCTATGGTTACGATAGAAGCATTTGGTTTCAAGCCAAGATGATCATTAATATTAAAAATGAACTTCCCTCTTCCTGTTTGGGTTCTGCACCAAAATGATCTTTGCCGATGAATGATCGAATGCACGAAATGGCATATACATGACAAAATCAAGGACCAGTTTCAATAAACAGTTGCTAAACTATTGAGTATTTATTAAAGGAATGTATCACTGAAGAGGTTCCTTGTGTCTCTCTTCTTCGAACGGTCATCATGAGCAAGGGAAATTCATGCGAATTGAATCCGAATAAAAAATAAACTTACTTGTCTTGCGTTAATGAGCAGTTTTATATTAGTTTAGAAACCTTTTCTAACCGTATAAATCTAGAATGAAAACTTTAAATTCTTACTTGTGCTAACCAATGTAGGTTATTAGAGTTGCTTAGCTTTGGTAAATATAATCAAGTCTTTATTTCCTACATTTGTTTTCTAAAAAGAACTCGTTTATTTTTCCATCGTTTTTACTTATTCATCTACTTTTTCTCATTTCGGAAAACGTCCACCTACATAATTTTTGAATAATAATGATCACAGCAACAGCGTTTTAAAACACTGAATAATATATACTTGAATAAATTTCAGTCTGTGAGATTAATTTTGGAAGAACAAAAAACTTAAAGATTGCACGAAGCTTCTGTGCAAAAGTTTTTTAAAGATCATCTGAATTAATCTATTTGTCATTTGGCAAGTTTTAAAGCCTCCGCTTCAAAAATTAGCACTTGGAAGATTTTTTTCAATTCCACAAAATAGCTAAAAGCTTATGAGACCGGCTACCCTATTTTTATAAACAATTTCTCGAAACCAGAAACAGTGGTTTGTTCCAAATGCCAGCACTGTTCGTCTATAAAAAATGACTTCGCTTAAGTTACTTAAGAGCGGCCAGTTATTCTTCCATGCAAATTATCGAATTCCCGACTGCGAAACAACAACGAAATATTTTTGATAGAATTGATTACCCGTCCATGTAAATATGAGCTGACCGTTAGGATTGAAGTCGTTTTATTATTTTGTAACAACACACTTTTAAAATTTCCACCATGGCCCATCATAATAACACACCTTTCAATACCATTCAATGTCTACAAAACAAGTTTACAAGTTTGAGGTTCCTTCCCTTTAAAGATCTTTTTTGTTGAGTTCAGGTTTTTAGTTTTGTCATAGCGACACATTGTAAGCTCAGTGAGTCAACTGTTGGGAATCAGCGAAATAGAAATAAAGAATGATGGGAAATAAGATTACACGGGCTAAAGTATGAACCTGGGGATAGCAAATGATTTGCATTTTGCAACTCGATTACCTTTACCAAACGTCAAGTAAGTCATCGATGAAGTCCAGACTGCGAATATAAGAAACGCTGAAAATTCCATGCTTCCTCAAGACACAACGGAGCTCTATATTGATTCTCTCAGTATTTTACAAATTTCGAGTGGACCACCTGCATTCAATCATGGATTAAGTAATAGAAACCGACATTTTTGTATTGAAAATGGGATGTTAACAAAGTTAACAGCAGTTGGTCCAGACCCAATGAAGTTATTGAAGCAAATGAAATACGTGGGCACGCATTTTAATGTCTGGGAGTAAACACGTTTTGAATGAATTTCTTTTATCGTGTTTGTAATTGTTAAGCAGTACCACCCAATTCACTACATCGAGCAAAGTATTTTCACGTTTGGCCCTCTTCCTTACTCTAAAGAATACAGGTACAATAATTGAAAGATGGTTTTCCTTTTTGAAGTCCTCAGTAACTTTCTCTTCCTTTGCATTCACTGACGGCAACGTTAATTAATGATGAGTTCTAATAAGCTCTTTAGTTTGAACAAACAGAAAATCTCCCGTAAAAGGGGAATCTTGAAACTTTTGAGATACCATAAATTTGCCGAGCAACTTAAGACCCGATAAACTAGGATTGCTGAAAGTGTCGAGGCAGAACCCATCAGATACCTTATAATGATTGAGCACGACCCAGTGTAGACAGCTGCTATCCTTTATCCAAGGCCTAAGTGAGACGACGCTCTGAATGTTGTTTTAAGGGTAACTTTGATCTCAAGGATAATAGCGCATTGGATGATTTATATTTGAAAAAGGTGTGTCGTAATTTATGATTGGATTCGGCCAAACCATCCAGTATTAGATTCGACTTTCAAGGCCTTCATTGGAATGTCTTTTAAATTATAAAATATTTTCAGGTCTTCCTCTGTTAGATAAAAATTGGTGCAAACTTAAGGTTAACGAGATCTGTGAGCCATACGAATCAACTTCCATACTTTTTCCATAATTTGAACGGAATTCAAACGAGCCGCATATCAGTCTAAGTTGAGGATAAGGATGAGACAAAACAATTTGTTAACGTAAATCTTTATAATTACAAAACAAAACAACCATAGTTTTCGGCAAGTTGGATATTTCAAATGCAGAAGATTGTTTTCGCCACCGTTATTTTTCTTCATTATAAATTGAACCCAAACAGCAGGCTCCGTCATTGTATTAAATCCTCTATCGTTGTTTTATGGAATATCCTGTCGTTTCCATTTTACAAGTTTTGAGGAGCTTGGAACCGCCAGCACTGACATTTTATGATGTAGTACTTTTCTCTATTTACGGTGATGATGGAGATACAAGGGTGTCATTATAAACATAAAGAAATATCGCTGAGAAACTTTAAAGAAGTTTACAAAATATTGATGAATTTCTCTCTTGTAAAAAAAAATTACAAAAAAAAATTTAAACCTTTATCATAGGCATGTTATGCAATAATAACAGAGTATGTTGGGTTGTTTTTCATTTTATCAAATTGCTCCATTCAAAGCATCTTTCTTCTTTTCTGCAAAATTTTAGTATGCGTCGTTTTCGCTGTGGCAAACAATACACCGCACAGAAGCTCATTACCCGGAGCCTCAATAACAATTTTAGCCTTGAGTCAACTCCGCCTCGTATCTTTTTACTCAGTTTTGATTGTTTCTAATTTTTTATTTCTTTTATTTTTACTCTCATGTTCAGCTCTAGCAAATTGCAATATTTCAGGCTTTATTTATTCCAGGCTTTATTTCCCTTTTATCTATGAGGGAACAGAAATTTGTCTCAACTTTAAATTCTGTGAAAAACGTGGCAATACAGATCTTAGGGCGGGGGCCAAACTGACCACATAAACCTTACCGCTGTGAACCATAGTGTTCTCCGAGCGCGAGAGAGAGTACCCAAATTAGCACATTTACCATGGCGCAACAGCAAGCGTGGGCTCGTTTCGGAGTATTTAGTAAAAGGAATTGTTACTTTTGATTTCGTTTTAGGCCATAAAATCTTAGAAATTTCTCTCAAGTTTTCACAGCCGAGGTTCTTGACTACAAAGCAAAAATGACTGTGGATATTTAAAAATCTTATATGTGAACTGCGGATTAAGAAATAAATATGAAAGCAATCTTCGAAGCATTGAACACTTCTTAAGTAGTAGCGAAAATAAGGTCGGAAAAATTTCAGGTCTTGCGGGGTTTGAACCTATGAGCTGTGCAATACCGAGCTTATATGATTTTCATATATCCACTGTCATTTATTCGTAACTTCACGGTTTGTAATAGTGTAGTTCGGGTGAGTGTACTCATAAAAAAGGACTGTTGTCGGTAGTGGTGACTGACGTTTCGACTACCTGAGCGGAAGTCGTCATCAGAGTCAAGTGAATAGTTCTAAGTCTGGTTTGTATAAAAATGATTGGTCAGTTTTGCCGTGATGTTATTGGCTGTAAGACTTTAGTGGCGTAAGTCGAACGTGATTGGTCGGTCTCAATCCTCTAGTAAAGTTAGGTTGTTCTGTTCTGTTCGTTTGTAATGTTAATGTCGTGAATGAGTCGATTATATGGTGCCGTTAGTGGTTGACACATGTTGACTATCTACCGACCCTCTACCGCTACCGATAGAGGACATTATGGACTTACTAAACCTTTGCCTTACGTCAAGTTACTTTCGGTACAACGGTAAACACTACAAACAGCTACACTGCACCGCTATGGGGTCTCAAGTTTTTGTTGTTGTAGTAGAAGTTGTGATGCAGAACATCTAGGAAAGCGCCCTCGTGGTGTTCTTGGCGACCACGAAATCCCAGTTGTTCCGTCAAATTTTTGAAGTTGACATTGGTCAAGACCTTTCCATTAAAATCACCCAAGTGACCTTTTTCCGACAGGACTGACTCTTCTTCAGGTGTGATTGGCTGAGCTTTGTTCTGGGAATAAGATGCGATTTAAAGAAAAAAAATTGGTGCGATTCATGAATAAATCGCATCAATTAGAGCGAATCAGATTACATAGACCACCAGTGATTTCAAAATGGGTGTAATAAAAACATGATATCATAACACAAGCATCCCAATAGATCAGTTCCTATCGTTTTTTGCACCAGTAAACCCAGAGAAAATTTGAACATACCGGGTTTTATGTTAAGTTTACTTTATAGAAGCAATAGACGGTACTCTCTTAGGGATAACCTACGTTCTAACCGAAAAGTCTTTAAATCACTCGCGATTTACACGTGTTCTCCCAACATCATGCTTGGGTTTTTACGCTGGTAAACTGATAGAAAGTGTGGTTTACTGTTTATACAAACAGCTAAGTGCAGGAAACAATTTTCGTTTCATAATTAGGTTACCTCACAATTCGGTAAAGTGGATCAAACGTTGACAAATACATATTGGTATGGCAGCTTTCCAGAATTTTTTCAAAGTATACGTTTTTGCTACAAGGAAAAAATGATACGACTTATCTGGTTGAAAAATTTCGGTAACTCCTATAATTCGAACAAGAATTAATGACGCTGACACTTAGGGCAGACTGACAGGTCACTCGGGACGAGGTTCTTCGTGAGCCACGACACTTGGGGCAGACTGACGGGTCCCTTGGGACGAGGTTCTTCGTGAGCCGCGACACTTAGAGCAGACTGACGAGTCTCTTGGAATGGCTAACTTGAGATTAGCACTGACTGGTTCTTGGGACAAGGCTCTCCCTAAGCAGCAATACTTGGTGCAGACTTACTTGACTTTTTTCCTCTTGTGACAGTTCTTATGTTAACCATACACATTTAGACCGAAGTACTTATAGAAGACATGTCAAATAGCATATGAACAAAAAACTTTTGTGAATAAAAAGAACTGTCATGGCTTCCTCCTGCGTAACACTAACATTAACACCTAATCAAATAATACTTACAACAGCAGGGTTGAGCAACTGACAGTATATATTACCACATAGTTTTTAATTAAGGTCATGCCATTATATAAACACCTTATCAACATAAGTTAATTAGAGACATAATGAAATAGAGATCATGTTATTATGCAATTAGCTTAATAACGTCTTTTACTGAGTGTTAAATTAAGAAATGGTATTGAATGTGTCACTTTAATTTACCATTGAAACATGAGGTCATGGAATTAGATTAGTTCATGTAAGTTTCATTAGTATCTATCTTTTTTACATTTGAATTTGTAATACTATCTCTTTATTATAATGATCATGTTATTAAGGGAAATAAGAGCTGGAGCCAGTCGTGTCTTGGTTTAACTATTGCTGATCTTTATTGTGAGCAATGGCTAAGTTGTTAGTTGTTAAAAGTAAGTTAGACGTGACTCCTGTGGGTGGTATACTTCCTTTTTCTTTTTATCTCATTTCAGGAATTGCTCCCAGTACCTGGAATTGTTCTTGCGGAAGCAAGTAAGAAGCATATAGCTAAGAGTATAATACTCAGTATTTAACCTACCAGTGAGGATCTTGATTGTAATGTTGGTAAAAACGGCCAGCCCTGACAGTAGTTGATCCACTAGCATTCTACTGCATTTTATGGGATTATGTCATAATAATATATCATTACAGCTCCTTGTGTTATGAGGCAATGGCAGTCTTTCATCACAAAATTCATTACGCCAAAAGAAATCAATCAGTAATTCACACAAAATGATCATGCTCTACTAGAAAACATGTGTTACGGAATGTCATTGCCTAGGGGACCATGGATTATGGGTGTTTCCTACTGGTCCTTTTTGCTTAGGCCCTTACTTAAACTGGAAATGTATAAAGCACTTCTGTCCTATCTAGGAATCCTAGAAATAGGGTAATATATAATTTAAATCAACAGCAAGAAAAAGACAATTATTGGTCAACCTACAACCTCTAAAATTATATTTTTGTTCCAGAGGGAGGACAGGAAGTACCGGTAGCCAAAAGACAAGTTAACACTGAAGAGGAGGAGAAGGAAGGAGATGAAGAAGAAGAGAGAACGAGGGAACTTAGAGAAGAAAAGGAGAAGGAACATACCTGTAGTAAACTTGAATGGAAAAGGAAAAAGAAGGATAGGCGAACAACAGCAAAAAGAAAAAAGGAAAAGGAGGACAGTTGTTAAAAAAAAGGCTATTAAAGTGACCCTGGTCAGCCACGCCTTTGTTTTTGTTTACCTTAGGATTTTCAATTTTTTCAGAAACTGATGTACAAGTTGTTAGCTTTATGCAGTACTAATTATGATTTGAAATTAAAAGTTAACCTTTTAACTCCCAGATCAAATTTGTTATTCTATTCACTGTCAACCATACAATTCTTGTAATGTTAGTTCAGAGAATTTAGTATTGAATCTACTAATCATCCCCCAATTGATCTTTCTCTTTATTCTCATCACTTATCTTGTTAATATTGTAAGGAGAAATTCTGTCTTGGTAACTCATGGGAGTTATAGGGTTAATGTTGCACATGCAGTATGGCCTGGTTTACTTGTGTCAGCTATTACCCTTTCTTGTATGTTGGGATATACGCTCCTCGTTTAAAGGACTTTGTCTTCTCTCTTGTAGGTTTTGATGTTGTTGTTTTGTTTTGTTTTTATTTTTCTGAGGAAAATATTTCACTCAGAGGAAACTGTTCACATTGAGACTTATAGGTGTTAAGCTCCCTGAAAATTTGCCACAAATACCATGTAGTCAAAGGAGCTCTTTAGTTCCTTAAATGTTTATCACACTTAATCTAAGTCTCTTATCCCCTTTACTTGTATGGATCATATTACATTTCCCTTTAATCCGCATTAAAAGATATTAATAATGGTAATTGAACTGAGTGGAGTGCAATTTGGGCTGAAATCATACGCGTGATTTCATCCATTTTGAAATTGCCCAAGTACAGAACTTGGTCAGTTCAATGCAGTACTGAGCTAGTTTGAAATTAAATTCATCCATTTTTGGGGGGGAAAGATAAGAGTTTTGGAAACAAAATTTGCAAAATTTGCCTCATGATACTTGTTGTCTCTCGTTTTCCTGCAATTTAATCGGTTGTTTTCAGTAAACTTTGAAATCTGATTGGTTGTTTTGCTTTTAGTGAAGCCTCCTCACTGGCTGGGAAAAAGATGTGAGTTAAAGCAAAAAATGGTGCGAGTCAAGAATAAATCGCACCAATTAGAGCCAATCAGATTACAGGGACCAACAGTGATTTCAAAATGGGTGTAATAAATAATGGTAATTGAACTGACTGGAGTGCAGTTTGGGCTGAAATCAAATGAGCGCGCAGCGCAAGTTCGATTTGAAATCGTATGTAACACCTCCCCATTTAAATATGTACTTCACCATTTTAATGTGAACTCGAAATTTTAGGTGTTTTAGTTCCTGAATGAACCAATCAGATCTCAAATACATTTTTAATTAATTCTTTGGGATATAAGTTACTGTGTCAACCAACCAGATTTGGTTTGTAATATGAAACTTACTCTTCAGCAACTAAGTTCATCAGCAAACCAATGACATGGAAGAATGTAGGTCAGGTCATTTCTAAATTAAGGTTTGCCTGTTTTATTTCTGTCAACAGCAAATAAAACAGACAACAATAGATGGGGCATTTCTGCTTTAAGAGCAGTAATGTTTCACCATAAATTGGATGCTATCTGTACTAAATTATTCTTGTTCGATGTTGTATTAATTTTATTAGCGCTAAACGCGTGGAAGCTTTTTGTAAAGCTTTGTCACCGTTGTAATTTTGCAGCAAAAAAATCAGTTACATTCAGTGTATTTCACCTTAGAAATATATCGAATACTCCGTAGTTAACAAAGCAATGGAAACGCACCCGATTGCTTGCAATTCCACAGAAATTGCCACCACGGTTTTGGCGCGCTCTTTATCAGCGTCCGTATACTAATAAACCGAACAAATGACCATTATCCTTTGAAAAGACTGTGAATTAATTTCCAGTGAACGTGCAAATAATCGTGTCCGCGTGATGAAAAAATAAAAAAAACTTAGCAACCTTTTTATACTCGTAAACGTTCTTAAAAGCAAGAAGATTTGACAAGCTTTCCTGTAACGAATGTGATAATGACATTACGGTAATCGTGACACCGTAACGCTTATTACGTAAACGCACGAGAAACCTATCATCTTACTTTTCCACCCTGTTTTGCTACAGGCAACGATTGCGTTACAATTTTATTTTTTGCACTGGATGTATGCTTAGTTGAAGCAAATCATGCTACTGAAACTTAAACCAAATAATTACTACTGTATTTACGAGGAGAATTAATCAAATCTGTTTAACAAATTCCATAAACAAATGCTATCGTAATGAAAATTATCTTAGGTGTTATAACAATCCAATGAAAGTAACTTACCGGACTTGAACGTCTTTTAAATCGCGAAATTTGCCATTCTCCATTCAGTTTTCATGCTGAGAAATTCAACTTTTCCAAATTCTAAGAAGAAATTACATTGTTACAAAATCATGGGTCGACTACAAGATTGATCGATAATTACAAATCATCGTCATCATTATTCCTTAGTTGTTAGAGTTCTCTGGGAAAGCAATGATTGTTAAGGTTCCATAAGTTCTAAGGAAAATACCACGCCCGTATTAAGTAAAACCAAGTTTAAAACTATTTCACAATTTTTGATTACATCGATTTCATTTTCGGATGATATTCGAGAAAACTGATGATAAACATTCCTGACATATTCAAGAATGCAAGTCTGGGGAACTTGAGTAGTAGTGCGGAAGGTATTAAAATGACAGTTTACTATTTGGACGGCATGAAAATAATTGCGACCGTACGTCAATATTGTGAAGTGAACGTACTCGATAAAGAAAAAAAAAAGAGTGTGATTTCAACGAGCATAAACGAAGTAACCCGAGTGGCCCCTTAAGATTCGAGTTACTGCAATTTGATACTCTGCCAGTTGAGTCTATATATAAGTTAACATGATAGAAGTTTCTTTTCACGACTGTCTCCTGTGTATCACTGCTTACCTGAGCAGTTAAGGGGGAGATATTAGTTTTGGTTAAGTTCGCATTCACGTCCTTGCATGGCTGAAAGGGTCTAACATAGTCACCTTTACAGGTACGATTGTAAGAGCCATAAGTGTTAATACAGTCCACTTTTTCAAATGGATCTTGAGCATCGTCAATAACTTCTTCTGTACCATGAAAGAAAACATAAATGTTGAAGACGACGAGAAAAAGCGAGATGTTTTTTGGTTTATCACCTTGGTCATAATAAACCGTAAATGAATCCGCACACTTTTCCTCACAGTTTTATTCATACGATCATACCGCCGTATTGTCACACAAAATATCTGTGAGCACTGTTATAAGCCTTTTCGCTGAGCTATGCTAGATTTTTTAAAGAATTAGGGGTCAGTCATTTCTGATTACTTGGAAGGGCGGGAGGGGAAGGGGAGAGGAAAAGGAGGATTCTGGGGGGGACACATGAGGGAATGGAGGGGTATTAGTCATCACCAACAGAGTTTAAAAGGGAAGACCGTGACTAAGAATATTGACTGGCAACCGATTAACTTTTGATGAAGTGCGGGAGGATCATTAGAATATTAAAACCTTATGTGTGAAGTAAGATCTAAATTGCTTGCTAATTACTTTTGTGTAATTTTTATTTGTATATTAATTTATTTCCTTTATTTTACCTACCTCCTTGTGAGTATTTTTTGCTATATTTCTAATCATTTTCCTTCTTTAGTTACACCTTATTTGTCTTACTTGGATATTTTTCTTACCGCGCGTAATTACGCAATCGTCTTCTATTTTTTATGCATAATCATTTTTTTAAGTCAGTTTACCTAAAATGGCCACCGTTAAGAGTTTAAAAGTGACTTTTCGAGCGTTAGCCCTTCGTCGGAGCCCTGATGAAGGGCTAGCGCTCGAAAAGTCAAGCTTTTAAACTCTTTACGGTAGCCAATTTACGTTATCAACTCGGTTGATTAAACTAAATTAATTTGTTGCACTCTCCCACCGACGCAGCACCGCATTTTATTTAGAAATCTCCCTCCCCCCTTATTCAGTTTACCGAAAGTCGCGCTTGGCGCAGTTCTCTGTTTTCTTCAACTTAAAATCGTTTGCTATTCCAATTACATATTACGCGTTAGGAAGGTAAGTGTTTTTCCGTTTCGTTTTTATTCTTTTTGGTTGTAGTTTATTAATCTTAGTTAACTTAGCTTTTATTAGCTACGTTTTTGTTTCAACCAGCTGCTGTGTGTTAGCTGTAAAAATAGGAACTCTGAGTTGAAAGGTAACGCTCTCGCTATTACAGGGAGGTTCAAATAAATTTCATCCTGACCCTTAAGCGAAAAATAAATGAATAAAAATAACAGCAAAACAAAACAGATCAAAACATTTTTAAATAATGCGAAGTTAAATAACATGAAACACAATATAAAACCAAATAATATGAACCACAAACAAAGCTAAACAATACAAAAAATTAATGGTAACAAGAAAAATGTAGGTCTTGATTGCTTAAGCTGTGCATTAATTGTTATGTTTGCTTTAAGGAGGAGCCATTTTTTTGTTTTGTTTTGTTTTGTTTTTTTTCTGGTTGGCCAATGAATGGGTTTCTTTGAAATTATTCACCCAAAGAATCGTTTCTTCGTGGATTTCCCACTTCTTCCTCTACTTAAGAATTATTGGCGTACGGCGAGGTGAATATTACTGAGCTTGAGGCGAATAATGGTTGCAGTATAATTGCGATGGAACTTTCGAACTCTGTTGTAAATTCTGCAAACAAAGAGAGCATTGCGTATATTTTGTTATAATTGTTGTGATCACTGCGTCGGCAAAAAAATTAAAATCTCTCTTTTGAAGAAAGTTCCACCAAACTCAGAAGCATTTTATGTGCTCTTCGAAATTTAATTTTCTTTTACTACGTTTATCACTTTCGCGGAAACATAACCAAAACGCGAGGCAGCCAGTCTCTGCTATAATCATCTCGCGCGAGTCGATTATAGCGAGGTAAGATGCAATGCTCGACCAATCAGAGGGCGCGCATCTCTCCAAACACCTCTGACAATTATAGAGATACGTGACATCGTAGATTACTTTATTTGTCACACACTCACCTGACAGTGAGGACCTTAATCCTGTAATCACTCTATTCTGGAACTTTTGGTTAAGCTTCGTTGAATTAATTCAGGATCTTTCGGGCTTTATATTTTTTGGACTGTGTTCTCCCGTTTGGAGTATAGCCGTAGAAAATATTAACCGATCAAAGGGCTCATTCATGTTATGGTTTAAGTTTGTATCGATTTCTTGGACGTTGATTATAGCTACAGTTGAATTCAGTTTATGTGAGCTTTCAAGACTTATGGAATAAATTCCCTCTTATTTTTGGGCAGTTGTGTGATAAGAAAACTTTTGCGTTTGTCGTGATGGGAATTGGAAAAAAGGTTGAAAACAGTATAAACTTCTCAGTCTGCAGTCTGCATTTTGTACCTGGTCTGCAGTCTGCATTTTGTACCTGGTCTGCAGTCTGCATTTTGTACTGAGCGAATTGGTATTTCTGTTTTTGTTCGAGTGAGCCTCGAGTCCGGACTGAAATATTGGAGCTGGAAAAATAATTCTAGTGAGACTATCTCGGCCGCTATGATCGATATGTGGACTGCATGCTGAAGAGCGCACGAGGAAAAGTACAATGATGCTCCATTGCGTGGTCACAGCGTGTGTTGAAAAGAACCCGCTACGGGTCCCCTAGGTGTAAACATTTCGGCTTCTCGATTCAAGCTGCATTTTCAGAAGTTCGGAAATGTGATTTGGGGTTATTATCTCTATTAAACCATATAAACATTTCAATTTTTTCCACGTGAGTTTCTGAGCTTGATCGAGATTAATTTTGACTTTCACTAAGTGGGGAGGGGTAGCATGCGTGACTACTTCCGTTCACGGTCGACAACTTCCGTCAACATCTGCTCCACCACACATTCATTTTCATTTCAGCATGAATGAGCTAAAAATCAACGCCTCGACCCAACAAGAGGCGCCTTTAAGGCAATGTGACTCCACTAAAGAGATCTAACCTGGTAAAGACTCCTTTGAAAGGCATGAGTTTTTGTTATGTTTTTTCCCTTTAATATGAAGGTCACATTTTATTTAGTTTTGCAATCCGATGAGGCGGACATTTTGGTCTTCGAGAAAGTTAATTTCCTATGTTTTGTGGGGTCATTATTGGTAATTTCGAGCCTTTAAACCAATCTCGGTTCTAAGTTATTAAAACATCTACTATGTCCTTTAGTTCTTCATCAGAAAGCGCGCTAACTTGAACGTTTTTAATTTCAGTTTGGGAACTCGATCGATCTACCCTAAGCACTCTTGGACTATTCTCACCCTCCCCCAGATTTGTAAGGGGTTATTGACACGTTTGCCATAACATCTTGTGAAAGAAAAACTGAATGCCATTTCATCGTTAAATCGTGACGTCATTGCAAAATAACCTAGATACTACAGGTACTCTGATAGGTAAAAAATTGACCGTTTACTGCATCGCCAAACCCTTGGAAAATTTGAACATAATGGGTTTGGTTTTAAGTTTACTTTATAAAAATCAAAAGAATGCTCTCTCCTTCGTATAACGAGCGAAATGACCCATTTTTTTTAATGGCTCCCGGCTCGTGATTTACACAATTTTTTTCGTATTCTCCCAACATCCTGCATGGGTTTTTTTCGCTGGTAAACCGATAGAAAGTGCGGTCTATTGCTTATACAAACAGCTAAATGCAAGAACAATCTTCGTTACGTAATTAGTTTATATCACAATTCCGTAAAGTGGATCAAACGTTGGAAAAAACATATCGATATGGTGCCTTTCAAGAATTTTGTCTAAGTGTACATTTTTTCCACAAGGAAAAAATGATGCGACTTCTCTGGTTGAAAAATTTTTACTTACGTAAACTCTATAATTCGAACGAGAATCAAATGGGAAGAAATCAAATATTCCTGCCAGAAATTAGCTTACTGTTATAATATTTAAAAAACGAAGAAGTTATCCGATTGTTTTTCTTGTCCCCTGAGACTTTTTAAGTTTTAATTCTCTGTCAATTTTGGACCGGACACCCACACAGCGTGTCTTACCAGAGGGATCAAGCACTCTTCGATTCGTTTAAGGTACCGCACCAAGTTGTTGCTGTGGTAACTGATACGGTTTTGGCTCGCGAACTTGCAAGTTCATTTACAAATAAATGTCTTTTCACAATCATCATGGATCAGCATGATAAAATCAACTCACGCCGCAGCAGGAAATGTACACAATTATCCGTTTCCAGTCTAAAAAAGACTATATCATGACTGTGTATTTCTAAGCTGTTCTGTGACGACACACTGAGATCGTCGTTCGCAACACGTATGTCACGCGATCTTATGACAGTTGTTGCGCGCAATCGTTCTAAAATAATCCATTGGCTGGTATATTGTTTTCAAAAGAGATTTCATATCGAAAGAATGGCTCTTCTGTTTTCAAGATTTGTTATGGTAGACCCCAAATATTTGTGGTTCGATGGAGCAAAAAACTGTCAGATAGTAAACATCTCCTGGTCAGTTAAATGCTACGGAAATTCAACAAAGCGTAATTGAAATGTTTGTTGTACGCATTTACTTTGGTTAGCTTTGAGACCAATTGTTTTTAGCGCATAAAGCTGTTTTACCGTTTCGCCGTTATGAAAAGATGGATGGGAATGTAGGGTGCGATAAAATTTGGGCGAAGGTTCAGTTAACAATAAATAATACGTGTCTCAGCTCTGAAAACAGCGAGTTTACAAATAGATTTAAGTGGATTTTTCTCCAACCTTACGGTATATCTGAAAATTGATTTATCTAATATATCATTAAGAGAACTTTCAAATTCATTTTGTTCATAGTGTTACAATAAGAAAAAAAAAAACATCGGCGAAATCAAAAGCCTGTAAAAATTACTCACGCCATTTCAGAGGTGAAGGATACTGACTAGTCCTTAACAGCAGATGTACAGCATTGAAGAACTCAACTGTAATGATAAAATGATGTATAGGGGCTACTTCCAGTACGTTCTGCGGTCGCTGAAATAAACCTCAGCCTTATTGGTGTGAGCTAGCCATGTTGGGTTCTTAATTACGTGACATTTTGTTCTGAGAAATTATTAAATGCCTAAAAACAGCGAACGCCTATTTAACAGCATTATCTCTTCATCGATTGAAATTTAGCAGGTATAAAAAATGACCCCTGTTTTTCTACTTTTTAATTTTAATTTTTCTTTTTTTTTAACATTTTTATTTGTTTCTAGGGCATTCTCAAACATATAAGGGACGCGTTCATCACACAGAAGCATGTTGGGATCTTACAATACAATACAATATTTATTTTGCCATATACGACATTTATGGATGGAAAAAAAAAATGAAGAAAATTGATGACAGAGAATAAATGGCGAGAAAACCTGAAAGAAACCACGAGGCATATGACAAGTCAGGCTTTCTCACTTAAAATAGCTAATCTTTTATTAGAATTACAATACGGACTTATGGTAATTAACTTTGACCGCGCACACGTACACACACACACACACGCACACACATATTAAGTAAGTTAGTTAAGAATTACTGCCTTACAGAAGTTAATACCTAGAGAGAAGAAATTCCTTAAGCTTCCTTTTAAAAGAAGCGGAGGAGGGAGAACTAGTTATGTCAGAATTTAGCGAATTATAAAAGTTTGGACCTTGAAAGTAAATTGAAAACTTCCTGGTGTTCGTTCTGCACAGTGGCAAGCGGAAGGACTGAGCATTCCTAGTATTATAATTGTGGATTTGACTATTCAGTAAAAAAAAGTTATTGAATTTGGAAAGGAGTATAGAGTTTACGAATGAAAACATAAAAGTACCTAATTGAAACGAATGGATATCATGAAATTTTAAGAGTTTAAGTTCCTTAAAAATAGGGCCAGTATGGGCAATGTATGTAGAATTGCTTACTATTCTTAACGCACGTTTCTGTAGGGTTACAATTCTTTGAAGGTTTGACTTATAGGTACCAGCCCAAGCTAAATTGCAATAATAATAATATTGATAATCTTAATCTTAATCTTGATAATAATCTTGAGGCTTCCCAGGCCGCGATCGCATCCAATTACCAGTCTATGATCAAGCTTTCCACTTGTGATTTCTAATCGCAATTCGTGTGGCTACTGCCTCCTAAAGGAGTCGAAGCCACATATGTTATTCCTTTTTGATCAAGCTATCATCACAGGCGTAGTCACAGCGTGAAATTTTATCACCGTGATCACGCCTTAAACGCTAAATCTTTTCAGTCTCAAATTTTCCAAATTCCCCAGCTAAATGTTCCTAATCAACATCTGGAACCGCGCACAACTCACTTATATTGATCCAACTTAATAATAATCCCTTATTGGTAGAGAGTTTAGACACGAAATAAAAATCAAAAGAGATATCGAGGCCTACCAATAAACTCGGAATCAAGCGTGAGCAAAGCATTTCTTTCATTTAACGTCTATATTTCTTGATTTAAGTTTATTTGGTGACAAGGACACTTAGAACAATAAGCAATTTCACGTGGTTTTTTTAATTTTTTAAAATTTATTTATTTTTTATCAACAACCTGATGGGAAAAGGTGGGTTACAGAAGATTGTGAGTAATAAACGTAATTATTTTAAGCTCCTTAAAAAAACAATGGGCCATATAGGTACCATTAGGTGATTAATTACAATTTAACACTAGCATTGCTTGTATTATGAGAATTGCCTTGAAAATAAATCAAGGAGTAAGTAAAGTTGTATTAAGCAATCCTTACTGCGGAAGCTTATACATGTACGCACTTAATTCAATTAAAAAAAAAAAAATTATTTACTTATATTGCGCGTGTTACATATGCAGATGCTCACACGCGCATTTCAATAATCTTACAGCACCGTCTTTACAATCATTACAATCATTGCAATCTTTACAATCCTGATCATTGAAAGTATAGTATTTACAATCTTACCAATTTTTTTAATCATTAAAATCTCTACATATGTGATATTATTAAAACTATGATAAGTTGAGACACCTGGTACTGGGTTGGCAAGTCACAGCATTCATTTGCACGCGGTATTAGCAAAGTGGCGTGTTAAACACACAGCTAACATAATTTACATAATCATGACACATTTGAAAATATGACCGGAATGAATTAAAAGTCTATTTAATCCCAACCCTAAATAGAAAAAGGCATGACAGAAAATAAACGTTCCTTTAAAATTAAAACTATCCAGTTGAGAAGTTTTTAAGAAACCAAAAGTACCTTTGCATTCAAAACCATTCCCAATGAATATGGTACTACAAGAGCAGTTGTATGAGTCCTGAGTATTAATGCAATAGGCATTCGGATGACATTCTTTCACTTTCAAAGGATGAGCCTCACTGCATTCGTCAATGTCTGAAAGATAATGTACATACTACGTCAAGATCAAGCTGCAATAAATGTCATTACAAGCTAAAGGAAATAATATCAGTGTCACAGCAATCTTCTGTAACCTTTTAACGCCGATGTTTATTATGAAATCACCAGAATATTACTTCAAAAACATGGAACTAAACTGGGTTATTTATCGATTCAAATAGTTGTATCATGAAAATAGTTTCAGGCCCTAATTATGAAGCAAGATTATCACCTTAGTTGAAATAATTGCATTTTGTTATGGATTGCAAAGTCTGGAGATACACTTTTGTTTATTACCAAAAGCTTTCTTAGCGGCCAACATCGCCGAGTTCTATGACACGGGTGATTTCAGTACACCCGCGAATTTTGAACGTCGACTTGGGACTAGTTTAGAGGGGATAGATACTTCATCCCTGGCCCATGCGAAGTACTAGTCGGGACGATTGAAAATAAGAAATATAGCGATTGCCAATACAAATAAATGAGACTCAAAGTCACAAAATTTAACAGTCTTTCAACGCTAATTTTTGTTACGCACACACACAAAAAAAGATTTTGCACGAAAAAATCTGAGATCAACGACAACCTGAAACGATAAAAAGTCAACCGTACTGATAGTAAGATGCAATGAAAAAAATATTTTCAGGCTCTCATTATGGAGCATGCTTATTAATTACACTTAAAGTTTTTTTTTTGTTTTTTGTTTTATTTTTTTAAATTTATTTTGATTACAAGAGTTCGTAATATTTCAACGGGTAGTCAATAAAAATTACGTCACCGATCACCAACGTTTTGTTTCAAAATATACATGCATTGAATTTTTCTTTTTTCTTTATTTTGGTTTTAACACATTTACGAAGTTCTGCGCCTTATAGCTCTAAGGTTCAACGTAGGACATGTGATTTCGTCTCACGCCGCCACTCAATCAAGGGGCGAACTCGACTTGATAGGGTCGAACTCGAAAAGTGTGGGGGCGAACTCGACTTGATAGGGTCGAACTCGAAAAGTGTGGGGGCGAACACGGCATAAGGTAGGGGCGAACTCGATAGGGGGCGAACGTTTTCTGAAAACAACTCATTTATCTGTTCATCGTTTTAATTCATTCATTTTCTTTTCTCGTGTCGAATAAAGTCCACACTCATCATTTTTCTGCTGTTGAAAAAGTATTGACCATAGCAACAGAATTTTAAAACACTGAAAATATACATTTGAATAAGTTTCAGTCTAAGGAATCCTTGCTAGGAGATTGATTATGAAAGAGCACAAAATTGGAAAATTGCACGAAGCTTCTGTGCAAAGGTTTTGTTAAGGATCATCTCAATTAAGCTATTTGTTCTTTGGCAAGTTTTAAAGCCTCCCATTCGAAAAGCAATGTTTAAAAGGATTTTGCGTCAAAGGTTTTATTTTTTCAATCCCACCCGATGGTTAAATTATAAGAAGACGGGCTACCCTATTTTTATAGACAGATGTTTAAAACCAGTACAAATTGGTCTATTCCAAGTGCCAGCATTGTTCTTCTATAAAAATAACTTCGCTTAAGCTGGCTAAGAGCGGCCATTTTTTTTTTCCATGCAAATTATCGAATTCCCGTCTGAACATAACAACGAAATGTTTTTGACAGAATTTATTATCCGTCTATGTAAATATGAGCTGAGCGTTAGGATTGAAGTGGTTTTGAATGAGGCAATTCTTCATCGTATCAGTTCTTAGTTTTTTTGTAACAACTGCAAATTTCCGATATGGTTCGTCATAATAACACGCCTTTGTTAAATACTATTAATATCTACAAAAGAAGTTTATAAGACTGAGGTTCCTTCCTTTAAATTCATGTTTGTTGAGAGTTCAGGATTTTAGATTTTTTAAAACGAAACTATATAAGCTCATTGCATCCACTGTTGTGAATCAGCGAAATAGAAAGAAAGAGTGATGGAAATAAGATAGCTCGGGCTAAAGAATGAATATAGGGATAGGAAATGATTCGCAGTTTGCCACTCACCTTTACCAAACGTCAAGTAAGTCATCGATGAAGTCGACCACCTGCATTTAACAATGGATTAAATAATAGAAACCGCCCTTTTGATATTGAAAATGGGATGTTAACAAAGTTAACAGATAACAGTCCTGTCCCTTCCAAAGTTATTGATGCAAATAACATACGTGGGTATCCGTTTTCAAGTCTGCGAATGAACACCTTTTTTCAATGTCTTCCTTTATGCCACTTAGAAACACTTTGGTTTTGAGGGGCTACGATTCTATAACTATTCATCAACACATTAGACTCTGGGATTTTGTCAAACAAATTTCCATAACATTAACTTCAACTGCTTCATTATTACAGTCAATGAAGTGTGTTTAAGACAATAACATTATAAACAAATTCTTAAGAACATTAAGTGAACATACTCCGATAATGCAGTCACATAAAAAGCCAAGCTCCCTCGAGTTTCTGAGAAACAACACCTTAAAGTTTTCAATCCATATATTCAGCATTTGTTTTGTTTTGTTTTGTTTTGTTTTTTTCATTCTCAGGGGAAAAGTCCTTGCAAGATTGACTGAAGCGTCGATAATTGACGAAAAGAAATTCAGCTCCATTTTGCACGAAAGCCCCAATGACCATAATTTACAGACGTCAAACACACGGAACACAAACAATATGTTCGAAGCTCAAGGTCTTTCAACTTCAATAGAAATTCAAGTTTACAGTGAGGACAAACAGATTAGACGAAATGCGATGTAAATTTACATTGATATACCAAATACTTAAAATTTATTGCTAAATATTTTTAGTTTGAAAGCTTTAAATGAGTCTGGTCGACAATGTAGTTGAAATTAATTAATGGCGCTGCAAACATGACTTTTTTTTGTGATACACGGGTTCTTGAAATTTGCATACGTTCTCTAGTATTACTCATAGTTTATTGAACTGTCCACTGTCTTTTCTTAAGGAACCTTAAATCAACACGCAATAATGGCTCGCAATTATTATTTTAAAAGTTCCTATTCTCGTAAAATCGTTCGTTCTTCTTTCCAGGGGTTCGTCACCACAAGTTAAGGTAGCCTCTTGCTTCTGATCATAAATCAATGACAATTGATATTGATCATAAAATAATGACAATTATCATCCTATTATGAATCTTCCCCCGTAGGCCTTCTTGATTACAATGACAAGATAAGTAAACTGAGAAAAAGAGGATTATTGCAAGTCTTAAATCGTCACTTGCTTCTTGTGACCGGCACCTTACATGACGCTCGTAGACGCTTTGATGCAGCAAAATCTTTACAAATTGGCTATAAGAACTTTGATGCCAGGGAATCCTCCCTTTTATTCATAAGGCTGTTAGATGAAGGATAAAAAACTTAATTGGTTGTTTTCCGTTTCTAAAAGTTTTGAAATTCATTAAAATGAAAGGTGAGTGACGCTCAGCCGCAGGTTGGTGGTATCAAATAAACGCAAAGAAATGTCGCAATTTTACACGCGTGCAATTACAATTTTTATTAGGGCCGGAAATCCTTGTAAAACACCAAAGTATATATATAATAAAACCATGCAGCAGTTCTTCACTAGCGTCAAATCTTCCAGTAGAAGTATTTTTTTCCATACATTTATTCTGTACAAGAGTAGCGTCCTGGACATTTCGGTGGTGTAACAAAACGTCAAATGTAATAAGACCCATATTTGATCACTGAAATGTCCAATATGAATCTGCAACAGCCTTAGGGTAGCTGGGAAAAGCAGACTCTTCTGGAAATTTCATCATCTTCTACTAAAGGATGATCTCATTCGACCAGCCTGAAAGAACGGTATTACACTTATACCGACTAATGCATTTGTCCGGCATTCTTGCTCCTGCTGCTCCAACGAAACGATACCATCCCCGGGATCCATTGTCACGTGACATTTCATTGAAGACTGTGACGTAAGTGCCCCTTCTATCGGCATCACTCATGGCTTTGTAATTAATACATGGGTCGACTACAAAATTGAATGGTAATTGCAAAAAGACTATTTTATTATTTATACCTCAATTGTTAGAAAGAATTCTTTGAGGAGAACAATATTGTTAAGGCTCCATGTGTTCCAAGGAAAATACCACGCCCGCATTAAGTAAAACGAAGTGTAAAACTAGTAATGATTACCATTCTTGACATATTCAGGAGTGCAAGAGAAGTCTCGCGGACGACGAGTAGTGGTGCGGGAGGTTTTTAGATGATAGTTTACTATTTTAATGGCATTAAAATAACTGCAATCGTACGTCAGTATTGTGAAGAAAACGTACTCAATAAGGAAAAAAAAGGTGTGATTTGCAACGAGCATATAACAAAGTAACCCGAGTTTCCCCAAAAGATTCGAGTTATTGCGGTTGGATGCTCTTCCAATAAAGTTGCAGAGAATCCGTTGGTGGGAAATGTCATTCTATATATAAGTAAACGTGGTAGAGGTTTCTATTCATGACTGTCTCCTATGTATCTTTCCTTATCTGAGTAGTTGAGGGATATATTAGTTTTGGTTAAGCTCGCATTCACGTCTTTGCATGGCTGAAAGGGTCTAACATGGTCACCCTTACAAGTACGATTGTAAGAGCATTAGTGTTGATCCATTCCACTTCTTCATATGGATCCTGCCCATCATTGCTGACTTTTTCTGTACCATGAAAGAGAAAACATGAATATCGAAAACAACGTGAGAAAGCAACATCTTTTTTCTGTTTATTACCTTGGTCATATAATAAACCGTTAATGAATTCGAACACTTTTTCTCAGTTTCATTCCTACAATTATACAGCCGTATTGTCACACTAAATGTCTATGTGAGCTCTGTTATAAGCCTTTTCCATGAGGTATGCAGGATTTTCCGAAGAATAAGGGGCCTTTCATTGTAAGTAAAATTAAGTAAATTTTGTCTTGACTCTCAGGCAAAAAAATATTGAAATAAAAAAAAAAACACACGGCAAAACAAAACAGAACTTAAACAAAACAGATCAAAAATTTCAAAATAGTACAAACACGGGTCAGCGCGATGAATTCAACCTACTCCCCAGCAGGAAATGTGCACAATTATCTGTTTTCAGTCTACAAAAGACAATATCACGACTGTGTATTTCTATGCTGTTTTGTGACGACACACTGAGATCATCGTTTGCGACATGCGTATCACGTGGTCTTATGACAGTTGTCGCACGCCATCGTCAAAAGAATCCACTGGCTGGTATATTGTTTTCCAAAGAGATAATATATAGAAATAATGTTTCTGCTGTTTTCAATATTTTTCATGGTAGACCCCAAATATTTGTGGTTCAATGGAGCAAAAAACTGTCTGTACTTCGGCTAGCTTTGAGACCATTTTTTTTTAGCACATAAAGCTGTTTTAATGCTTCGCCGTTCTCGAAAGATGGATGGGAATGTAAGGTACGATAAAATTTGGGTAAAGTCTCTCGGCTCTAGAAACAGCAAGTATACGAATTATTTGGTGAGTGGATTTTTTTTCCTTGCTTACAGTATATCTGAAAATTTTTTTATCTGATACACCATCAAGAGCGCTTTCAAATGCACTTTGTTAATAGTGTCACAATAAGAAAAAAAGAAAAACACCGGCGAAATCAAAAGTTTGCATGTGGAATTACTCACGCCCTTTCAGCAGTAAAGGATACTGACTAGTCCTCAATAGCGGATGCACATTTTTGAGCAAAAAAAGTACAACCAAGGATTGAAGAACTCAACTGTAATGATGAAATAATGTATAGGGGCCACTCCCAGTACGCTCTGTGTCACTGTAATAAACCTGAGTTTTACTGGTGTGAGCTAGCCATGTTTTAATTACGTCACAGTTTGTTCTAGCTAATTATTAAATGCTTAAAAGTAGAGAACGTCTATTTAACAGCGTTACCTCTTTATCAACTGAAATTTAGCAGGCATCAAAAAATACTATGGCTCATAGAGGACATGCCGAACAAATTATCGCGCGATTAAAACAAATTTTGGCGCAATAAATGGAAATTATCTTGCGTTAAGTGGAAAATTATTGCGCCATAAATGAAAAATGATCGCGCGATAAATGGGAAACTTGTTAGGTCGCACGTGGCCGGCTGTCACACACGTTATTTTCGTGGACGAGACGACAATGCCTGTAACAGTTGGCAGGTTCTTTCTGAATCCAGTAATTTATAAACCTACAATGTAATCAGATAGATTAGATAATGCACACTTGTTCTCAGACGCTGACAGCCACCTCTGAAAGTGTTTTTTTATATTTCGCAAAATCAATGTTTACTGTACTGATTCAGAGAGCTGTGTGTCGAAGAAGTATTGCAAAGTACTGCTCAATTATCTTTTCATGAAAATAAAACAAACCAGTGACCTCAAATCACACCTCCTCAACCGTGGCAGTTATTGTCTCCACATAAACAACGTGCGCGGCCGCCCATCACGTGCTACCTAACAAGTTTCCCATTTGTCGCGCGATAATTTTTCATTTATCGCGCAATAATGTATCATTTATCACGCGATAAGGTTTCATTATCGCGCGATAATTTCTCATTTATCACGCTATAGTTTTATTTCATCGCGCGATTAATAACAACAAAAAAAAAAAACAAAAGAAAACAAAATGTGACATGTCCTCTATGGGCCATCGTAAAAAATGACCGCTGTTTTTTTTTGTTTGTTTTTTTTTGTTTAGTTTTGTTTTTTTGTTTTTCCACATTCTTATTCGTTTTAAGGGCATTCTCTGGCAGACTTCTGGCATACAAGGGGCGTGCTCATTACACAGAAGCATCTTGGTATCTTGCAGCTTCCCAGGCCGTGATCACAGCTAATTACCGGTCTGTTATCACGCTTTCCACTCGTGATTTCTGATCACAATTTCTGTGGCTCCTGCCCCCCACAGGAGCCAAGGCCACATATGTTTTTTTCCTTTGTGATCACGCTATCATCACAGGCTTCCCAGGCCGTGATCACATCTAATTACTAATCTGTGATCTCGCTTTCCACTCTTGAATTCCAATCGGAATTTGTATGGCCACTGCCTCCTATAGGAGACGAAGCCACCTATGTTATTCCCTTGTGATCACGCTATCGTCACAGGCATAGTCACGGCGTGAAATGTTATTCCCGTGATCACGCCTTTAACACTAATTTACCAATTAAATGTACCTAATCAAAATCTGGAACCGCGCACAACTCAGTTATTTTGATCCAAAATTAAAAATAATCCCCTAGTGGTAGAGAGTTTAGACACGAAATAAAAGTCAAAAGAGATATCTAGGCCTACCAATGAACGTCACGCTTCGCTGTGAAGAATAAACTCGGAATCAAGCTTTAGCAAAGTATTTCTTTCATTTAATATGTATATTTCTTAATTTAAACTTTTATTTGGTGACAGGAACACTTAGAACAATAAGCATTTTCATGTTTTTTTTTTTATTTTTTATTATTATCATTTTTCAACAACCTGATAGGAACAGGATGGTTACAGCAGATTACAGGTAATAAACGTAGTTATTTTAAGCTCCTGAAAAGAGCAATGGGAATTTTTTTTTTTTTCATCGCGAATTCCTTCCTCCTCGCCTACGTTTCTGTTGATTGCATCGCCAACCCCTAACTACCATCAGCAACAGATATAGGTACCATTACGTGACTAATAACATTTGAACACTAGCATTGTTTATCTTATGAGAATTGCCTTGCAAATAAATCAAGGAGTACGTAAAGTTATATTACGCAATCCTAACTGCGAAAGCTTATACATGTACGCACTAAATGTAATTCCAGTTGGTGAACAGTTTTAATCCAGTTGAGTGGCAAACGTTATGACTTATTCTAATTCCTCTATTATCTTTAGCCAATATTACTCACGCATTTCAATAGTGAAGAATATCGACCTTACGTGTTAGTAGTTAACTTGTTATAAAAGCATCCACAGCGAACTGATCCGTTTCCAGGCTTTCGAAAGTCACTGCACCCGGCTTAGTTCATGCACCTGCTTGAAATTTTATCATGGTTTTTTCCGCTATCAGATCTTTGCTACATCACATACACTGCATTTCATCTAATGTTCACTTTACGCCACTCAGTTGAGATTGCTCTAGGTAAGATAAATGTATTTATTAAGAGTTGCACAATTTCTCTAAAACTTAATGATTGATTGCACTATTCTTCCATATTACACAGCTTAAAAAGCTGATCTACCAAATTCAGTTTCCTCTGAGTAGACCATCTATGATTTATTTCAATTTTCTCTTTTTTTTTTAGGTTTATGAATAAATAGTGTTTATAGGTGTTTATCTCATTTGCTATGCGTTTAACTTTCTTCTCGCGCATGGAAGATAAGTACTTGAATGTTGAATCGTGTGCAACTTCTAACCCTTAAACATTAACCTAGACCCAAAATTCTCAACAATGGCATTTGGGATTTCTTTCCCACGCCATGATTAGATTAATGGTTCCATAGGTTTAGAACCAGGGCAATATATTTCTTTCAAAACTCTTCAGCTTGGAAACTTTTTTCATTTTAGAGTGAAACTGCACTAAAAACAGTTGAACTTTAATACCAAACCTTACTGCCTCCCGCTACATAGTATTTTTACACTAGTCCTTACATAATCGTGTTTGGTTTGTTTTAAAGCAACTATCAGACTCAACACATCATAAGCGCTGACAAAGCGGCATCAAATTATTAAAATGAACTGAAGCGAAAATTATCAGAGCATGCTATATATTGCGTCCTGCATTGTAGCTTCTAACGTTTTGAGAACAGAGTTTCGTCGTATTTGCTAGTTATCATGCTGATTGGTGTTCTTGCTCGTCTAGAATTTCAATATTTAAGCATTCTACTTTTCTATTATTATTATTAATTTTTTTTTGTTATTAGCTCTTTAAGCAGTACTGATTATTTGTGATTATTTTTACAAACAACAGAAAATCATCAGCGAATAAAATCTACAAAAGAAATTAATGATAATCATAAAAAGAGGACTTCATAAAATCCCTGAAGAACGTGCACCTAGGGGTCAATTTATGAGTCCTCTTATTTATTGAATTTTTTGCTTCCCATTCAGTCTGTACCACAGTAGCGTGAGTAACAGGCAGGTGGGTAAAGTTTGTATATGAAGTAGGATCCACAATTTTTAACTGAAATTGTGATTGCATATTTGCAACCGGCAGAATGATCACTAAAGCAGACCTTCCTTTTTAACTTTATCATCTTCCACTGTAGGATGAGCATCAACCAACCACCCTGACCAATCGGTACCACATCTGTATGCTGGCACACGTGTTGTTGGTATTTTTGTACCACCAGCCCCCACAAAACGATACTATCCCTTAGGGAGTTGGCTTTCACACAACTCTGAACCGTAAGGTGTTACGTAACTTATCTTTCTATTAGCATAACTCAGGTTTTTATAATGATAGCATTGATCGGCTGCAAAGTGAAGTAAAAATTGCAACAGGACTTAAGTCGTTAGGCTTAATGGATTAAGATGTTTTCTAACGTCTTATAATTCTGGCAGCTTGCCAATCAGTAGTGAAACCTGTCATGCACATGAACGATGACTTTACATCTATAGTAAGAGATAAAGTAGCCCATGTCTAGGATATCATCATTCGACGAGGCTAAAACAGTTATAATGGAAATCTAGATTAATTTAGCAGGACCTGAATTTGAGTTGGACGACCATGGCCACCTGAGAAGCAACAGGTTAGTTTCAGTGCAGCTTTGAAGTGTTGAAAGGTTTGTAGGAAACTAAACATACCTTTGCATTCAAAACCGTTCCCAACGTATGTGGGATGACAAGAGCAGTGGTATGAGCCCTGAGTATTAATGCAAGGGGCATTTGGATGGCATTCGTTCATTTTAATATCATGACCTTCCTTGCATTCGTCAATGTCTGAAAGAGAACAAGCATACTTTACCTTACAAATAAGATACAACGAAACATAGTCTCTGAAAGAATAAAGAAACTAAATGTCACAAAATTCAATAATCGAAATTTTATTAAAACCATTGTTTCCTATAAGAAGAGCAAAATTTTAGTCATCAAAAATCGGACGTTATTATTATCGCAACCTCCATTCAAATTAAAGAAAGAAAAAAAAAAAGAAAAAAGAAAAGCAGAACGCATCAAAAGTATTCATTGGCAATTTAGGAACATGACCAGAGAGATCCGTAACATGATTGAAGACCTCATAACACAAATTATAAAATATGTTATTTTTTTGCTTTACTAAAATTGATATTTGAGAATAGGTTATTTTAGACATGAAGTGAAAATTAACCTTTTCCACAAAATTCTCCCTCGAATGCAGGGGCGCACAAGCATCAATATCCCTTGAGCGTAAATCCGGACTGGCAAGTTGCGTTATTTTGGAACTGGGAATTCTTATCACAAGCATTCTGAAGGAGAAAAAAAACTGAAATGATATAACTGAGAAAGGTCAAGGGTTTGAGTGAAAGAAGAAACTAGATACCGAATGAACGAATGCACGAGAATTTGCACAAACATTTATGATTGTTCTTAGAATTATTACTCCACGGCTACAATTTCGAAAAATCGATTTGTAACTCACCTTCGAGCCACGATGATAAAAATTGGCATCAGTTGTCAAGTCACTGTCATATTTTAGATGCGTGGCGTCAGTTATTAAGTTCACAGATGTGAACTGGTTCATTATCGTCAGGATCTTTTTTGAAGTTAAGGCTGACACAGTCGTCGTTCAGGTAGCACAAAAGCTCACAGCCGTCCAAGTTCTTGTCGCGTTTCTCTTCGATCATATGGTTTACCAAACGTCTTTTAGCAAAGAAGTAGTAGTCTGGGAACAGCATTTTGCGATCTCGCTCGGAAAAATACATAACAGTAATGTTAGTGATGATAACAACAATGATAATAATGTATTTTCTCAACTTATTAATACTAGGTCGATAACAATAGTATTCGTTATTAATATTAAACATGTCTCTTATCATGCAAAAGTAGCTAAAAAGCAAACTTTTAAAAAATTTGGAGAATCCCTCGGCGAAAAAAAGCCTAACCCAACAATGAACTAAAACTTTGATGAGAAGACTGATGTATGGCAGAGTGCTGTATGGCTGCTGTCTCCAAAAATATAACACGGAACTAACTGAATTTGCGAATTTTGAGTACTTCTAAAATCAGGAGCCTTCACTGCATATTTTTTATTTTCCGACTCGGCATGCCCCTCACTATTTCAGATGAGACAATGGAAAAGGGGAACGCCAAGAGATTACAAATAATCTATCTTCTCCATTAGAGCTTTGATCAAAACTATAACAAAATTCTCGGACGCGTTTGGTCATCACCAGCCTGATTTGAGCACGAATAAGTCGATGTACGCGTCATGCTTGTAGTTGGACGGTGTCAAAGGAAAGTTAAAGGGATAGTTAACACTTCATGCCTGTGTAAGTAGACAGAACGCGTCATGCGCGCCCGCTGTTTTCTCGCATTTGGCCGACTTAACCATCGTTTTCTTCAGGAAAACGCATAACTGATGTTTAGTGTCTGTCAAATGGTTAGTTGGTTAGTTTTTATTTTATTAATCCCTCGTATGCTTACAGACCGAATTGGACTCCACTCGGTCCTTGTATCATTATAGATCGGGTTGGGGATAATCAATCACGTTCAAGAATTTTGTTATAGTTTTGATTATCTTAAAAATACAGGTGCTTGACTATTGTTTGTTTCATGAAGAAATACATAATTGAAAAGGTTCCCTATGGCTCTTTATATGGAACAGTTTGCAAGAAAAGAGGAGATTCATGCTAATTTGCATTGAGACCAACCATTGTTGTCTGACATCATGTAGCATGTTAATCGAAATGTGTCAATTCAGGGTCAAACTTTTTTTAACTTGCATCTTCTCCGGCGACGGAAGGCATTAAATAATTGTCTCATCATTGATTTAATAATTTTTCCTTTTTTCTATGAATTTTTTTTATTCAAGTTATATATCCATTCCCTATTCACGTTCTATAGCTCCCCTCAGGTAAAAGTCAACATGATTAACATGTCAAAGAAAAAAAAAATTACTTGAATCAATGTTTTAAGCCTTGGAGAGCTTTGTTGAAACCATCAAAGAGTAAAAAGTAGAAATGAACTATGTGTTAGGTCACTGATGTCGAGATTAACGTTGAAGTGGGATAAATGTTTGGAAAACTTAAAACTGGGGAAAGAAATGCTACCGTAATTAATCGCACGAATTTATACTACGAAAAAGTTGATCTACTCATTAACGATCATCTACCAGAATTGTTCTTATGCAAAAAAGTAATCTTAAACGGCAAAATATGCTTCTTCACGATAACAAATTAACTTTAGAGTTAGCTTCAGTGGTTTTTGGTTTATTTTGGAACTCTTTTTAAATTTTCAAAGAGGGATGATATGAAAGCACCCAAATGTTAAATTACATCCGTTCATGTTTACAAAACCAAGCTACAAGAAATAATTTCTTCCCGAACACTTCATGCCCGTTGAATTCGAGTTTAAAGCTTTGGCGCGACAATTCATCTTACCCTTAATTTTCAATTGCATGTTTGTGTAGTAGATTATATTAGCTCACCGCGTAAACAAAATTGTATCAGCGAAATGAAATTGAACCGTCGAATGCAAACAGCATACATGCATATCAGTTTAGTGATTGAAATATTAACTATTCCCAGTATATAACTCACCTTCATCAAAGGCCATAGATTTCATCGAGTCAGTAAGGAATGTAAATGTAATGACTCGTTAGACAGTGCACGTAAGAATTTCTGTTTTGAATGCAACACTAATTCGAGTCGACGACCATCATTCAGTAAGGGTTATTCAATACAAACCGACCTGTTTCTGTTTCTATTTAAGACTGTGGTCCAGCAGCGGTAATTGTAGACTCGATAAGACTTCCAATTCAACAACAAGCGCACGTTTGAATGTCTGTGAATACAAATGTCTGAGATGTTTTATGTTTTGTTAGGGAGGAGTCCTCATTCGTTGTTCACAAAAACAATAGACGAGAGGACTTAGGTTATTACAATCAATGGTTCAAGATGTTTTCTAACGTCTTATAATTCTGGCAGCTTGCCAATCAGTGGTGAAACCTGTCATGTACAAGAACAGCAACTAGGCATCTATAGTAAGAGATCAAGTAGCCCATGTGTAAGATATTATCACTCAACGAAGCTAAAAAAGTCACGATGGAAATCCAAATTAATTCAGCAGGATCTGAATTGGAGTTTGACGGCAATGGCCACCTGAGAAGCAACAGGTTAGTGTTATCCAATACTGCTTTGATAAGTTAAAACTTTTGTAGGAAACCAAATGTACCTTTCCATTTAAAACCATTCCCAGTGTAGGTGGGATTACAAGAGCAGCTGCATGACGGGAATTGACGACAATTGGACGACAATGGCCACCTGAGAAGCAACAGGTTAGTTCCAGTGCTGCTTTGACGAGCTAAAAGGTTTGTAGGAAACTAAACATACCTTTGCATTCAAAACTATTCGCAACCAGTCCGGGCCATAACCATTTCTGGATACTTGATGACGTCACCAACATGGATGTCGCAGTGGGACATCGAGGAAACTCACTCATTACTTTATTCGAGCCCTAGCGACTTAGTTCCCTACCCATATCCCATGAAACCTTGCAAAATTACAGAAGACAAGCAATTACACACAACAAGCAAAGAACTGATGGTGGTCGCGATGACGAGAAGGAAAAATTCAGATGAAAAGTCGGGTGGAGGTCCATGTTGCGAAGGGCTCGATCGAGGAATAACCTCTATTTAGTTGAGGTTTTCAGGTATGCAACATTTTTTTTGATTCCTAAAAAAAATCTTTTAAAAAACTAGAATAAATTTGCTTCCAATTTGTCAAAATTCCAATCGAGTGCACGAGGTTTTTGCTCGAGTGCATGAATGTTGAAAGTCTGTTAGTGTGCAAACTACCAGACAGATTCCTTTGTTCAGATCCATCGGAGTATCGTGTAAACCATAAATTTTAACCATACGTTGTGGCCGACCAATTTAAAGTAAAAGGACAATTATTTATCGGACCTTTATAATCCTACATTATGAATTTCAGATCAAGCCAACAGCATGGATGAACACATTCAGTATCTCGAGACACTTTGTCGTCTTTGTGGCACAAATCTGCCACGGACCTGGGTCAGTGCTACAAACAAAGAATCTTTTAAATCGGAGTTCTGGATGAAATTTCGAATCAATGTCGATCTTGACATCAGAGAGATTCATTCAGCCAAGGCGAATGCACACTAAAAAATGATTTCAGGAAACCACGGATCTAACACATAAATGTGATTATCCAGCGAGTAAGTTCTCCTTCGGGCAAACATAAAACAAAGAGGTATTCGTTCACTGAGCTCTCACATCTTTAGGTATCGTATTCGGGAAATGTGCGATAAGAGCGGCATGAAGATGAAAATAAAGAAATCACATTGGTGGAAAGCCTTGCCGAAGTGTCTCTATCACAGCATTCCAGAAACAAAGGTTAGAGTTTAACTACACGAACTGATGAGAGTGAAATTTTCGTCTAAAACCACAAGGGACTTGTCTGTAATTGTGAAACTCGTTTAGAAACACCGCTCGTGCTTTCAAATTTTGCAGTGATTACCTAAACAAATTTTCTATAGAGGGTGTTCAAATCAAAGGGTAATTGTAGAGGACATATTATTGCTGACTAGGAGCTGTAGGACCGAATTTGAAGTCTTCTGAGACCTAGATTCTCCCGCGAATCGATCAATAGCGCGCAAAATACCTTGTATGATTCTCTTGCATTGAATTCGATCATGTGTATTCGTCTTAATATGGATTGTGACTACTTGATTTTATTTTATCCCACTCATGTTATTATTGCCGTTTATTTTCCAGGTATCATAATTTCAAGATCAAAGCTCCACGTGGAACACCGCTTGTTATTCAAAGTGAAGACGACGACACGTATGACTCGCATGCACTGGCTTGTCTTCTTCCACGAGAAATGGAACGCATTCCAGAGGCTCTACGAGAAGTCCAGATTTTCAGCAAATCGCAGAGAAAGACATACGCTTTAGGAGATGTCAAAGGGCAGCAGATCGGCACGGTTCAGCACTTTCTAAACATACAGCTGCATGCTTTGCTTCGATGTGGCAAAATAACCAGGAATTGAAGGGTGAGTTACTGTTTTCTTGCTTTACTGTTACTTTTTCATAAAGGCTTGCTGGACTGAAATTGATAATGTCTATTTAAAAATCGGAAAGAAGCAAGATATTGTCTTTCCTCGACCTATACTGGAGAGAAATGAAATTGTCCCGATTCCGCGATCTCACACCTCACTCGTCCCAATTGTCATCAGTGCGCGTTATTTGGTTCAACTTTATTTAATTGGTTTTCTTGTAACCCAAAATAGGGAAATCAACGGAGAACGGACAGTAACATCGAGGTCAAGTTTTACTCAGAAGTTCTCCAGATACAAACAGGCTGACGGAGGAGCTTTTATTCCTGTGACGCTCTTGGTGGAAGGACCACAGCGTTACAAAGACTTTGTGCTAGAAAGAATCCGCTTTACTCTTCCAGAATGCGAGAATGTCGAGGACATGCATGTTGAATGCTTGAAATAAACGAATATTTTTAATGGTATCTTACGTCCAGTCCTTATTAGCGAAGTTTGTTTCAGCTTACTACCTTACTACCGCATTACAACATGGCCGCCACAAAAAAAAAAAAAAAAAAAAAATTAGCTTCGTTTTGTTTCCATTACCTCTCGGCCAAATTTGCTTTGTTTTGGTTTTGATCTCACCCAATCACAAAGCTCGAAACCGATATCCAGAAATGGTTATGGCCCGAACTGTCAACTTATGTGGGATTACAAGAACAGTGGTATGAGCCCTGAGAATTAATGCAAGATGCATTCGGATGGCATTCGTTCATTTCAATATCCTGACCTTCCTTGCATTTGTCAATATCTGAAATAAAAAAAGTACACTTTACCTTACAACCAAGATAGAACAAATTATAGTCTCAGCAAGAATGAAGAAACTAAATATCACAAAATGTAGTACTCGAAATTTTAATAACAATAATGATTCATATATGAAGAGCAAAATTTTATTCATCAAAAATCGGACATCAATGAGAATATGAAGCGATTAGCAATCGATCAGCCGTGTAAACATTGCAATACATTAGGACAATAATGCCTGGGTCTAATTGTGTAGCGCAATGATTAAATTTTAGGTTGAATTATTGCATTTTGTTGTAAAGGAGTTTACCACATTTTCGCTTGGAGTTATTTCAATTTGTGTCATCGAGCGGTCAGATTTTGTTTAAAATCATACGCATATGACATCTTTTTTTAATAGTTTGAACTTTCACGATACTACCTCGCCTTTAAAACTGCTGAGGTTTGGAGCCAAATTTGTAATTTTATTTTGTTTTGTTGTCTATAATTATTGCAACCTCCATCCAAATTAAAAAAAAAAAAAAAAAAAAAGGCAAAACACATCAAAATTATTCATTGACAATTCGGGAACATGACCTACGAGATCCGTAACATGACTGAAGACATCGTAGAAGAGATCATCAACCACATCATTTCCTTGCTGTATGGTACTGAGTAATTTGGCGCCATTTTAAGTAACTTAAGAACAGCTAGTCATTTTAAGCGTTAAGAGAAAAATAACCATTTCCACATTGTTCTTCCTCGAATCCGGGGTGGGGGAGAAAGCAAAGAAACTGGATTTCACCCGATTAAATCCACGATCGGAGAGTCAGATAGTAGTAGAAATTCAAGAGGCCACACAGAGGAAATCATTGCAGGGTCTAGACGATACTGCAACTGAGAGAGCGGATAGTTTTAAGGATTTTCTCCAAGTTATAGACGAACTGGAACGTGTGGGAGCAGAAAAGAAAGAGAGAGAGAAGGTTGGAAGAGGCTTCAGGAAAGCAAATTGTATTTGAAGATTACATACGTAGTCACTACAAAAAGGATGATAGCTAATGTGCCGATCACTGTGGGGTCTTTGCACTGAGTGATGCCGTTGTGACACTGTCTTTAAGAAATTATGCAGTCTCAGTTACAACGTGAAATGTGAGGATTGTGAGAGGCTAAAGCGTGTTCCTTAAGAAGTAAGATGCGCTATTTCTAATAATACAATGCAACTGGGTAAGGTTCAAGTGGAAACCATCTGTATGAAGCAAACAATGCACCTCTAAGATCTTTGAATGAAAAAAGGCATATCCTGATAGTAGAGAGCCAGGATCAGTGCAGGCGGCAAATTCTTGATTATTTGAGGGGAGATGAAACATTTATAGTAGTTGACTGGGCAATAAAGTTCATCGCCATGAAAGACAGGAGGAAAGACAGGAGGAAAGCCTAGAAGTAACCTGCTACTTACACCGTATTAACAGCTGTACATATGACTGGTTTTCAGTGCTGTCAGTCCCCGAAAGTCTCTTTGTCACTATGAAGTGGCAAAATCCAGGAATAAGAAAGGCCCCTCTTAGATTAGATAAAATACTTTAGTATTACAGCAGTAAGTTAGTGTCATCCTTACGAGAGCTCGGACATCGGCAGGGAATTGAACTCGGGAGGTACGATCATTATGAACCGCAGGCTGGAAAAGATATGTGTGAAAGGATTCTGTGTCTGTTAAAATCATCAGTCAGGAGATACTGCGACGAAGGCCATAATGTTGTTTCTGCCAAAGACATGCATACCGCATCAAAAGAGAGACGTACCAGTCAGAGAAATGACAGCGTCAGTGCGTATAGTCCAGGAACAGAACTCAATCCTAGAAATTAACAAGATTGCCAGTTTCAACAGCCAACTTTAAGTTTACAAAAGAGGGCCTGCGCGTGTGGAGAGCGTTTAATGTTGGACCTAAAATGTTTATTCCACGGAATAAACTCGTAATTTGTCCACAGTAAAAGATGGATCTCGAGGAGGAGATTCCATTCTTTCCCACTCAAGCTCGGTGATTTGTATCTGTAGGAAGAAGCAAAGTGATGGTGATGGCAACAGCGGTAGTTCCTATCAATGCACTGAGCCTATTTGCAATGAAGATTTGACGACCCAGGCCGACCCTGAGCTCCATATGAGCTTGCTAGATCATCAAGTAAGTCCTGTGCCCGTGAAAGTGACTGAAAGTATTTATGACAAAGTGAAGATGGAGTGGGTTCATCACTTTCAGTCAATGTCATTAGCGTGTAAAACTTCGACTGAACTGGTTGCAGTGGCCAGTGACAAGTGCTTCACGGCTTTCCATGGGATGGGCTCTTCTTAAGGGAGGTGCTAGTGTACAGTTTTCGAAAAACGTCAGGCTTGATACAGAAATTTAATATCGGGCGAGACAGAAAACAAGATCTAAAGCAAGTCACAAAGGATATGCGAACTGCTTGCATTATAGACGGAGAGAGAATGTTCGATACAACAGAGTGACTATCTAACATACAGATTCTGTGTCTCTTCTCGAGATTGCACCTTAAACAGAGATCTAAAATACAACAAGAATCCATTGATGCCACAGATGCAGACGGCGAGGACGACGACTTGATGGAGGCGTACGCGTCTGATCGATGTAGACGAAGAGTGTTTGAGAGAGGCGAAGAACACGGTAATGAATGAGATAGGACTGAAACATCTAGTCATGTTTGATATAATAATAATAATAATAATAATATTTAATACTTATATTGCGCTTTTTCTATAAAAATACTCAAAAGCGCATTACAATATTATTAAAAACTAAATTAAAACCAGTAAAATTACTCGGTAAAATTACAATATTACAATATTAACATTACAATATTAAAAAAATAAAAATAATAAAAAAATAATAATAATAAATAAATAAATAAATAATCTAACTAAAAGCCTTTTTAAATAAATATGTTTTAACAGAACGTTTAAAAGAGTCGATTGATGTTTCCTATCTAATTGGCAGAGGAAGACTGTTCCATAAAAAGGGGGCAGCCATCGATAACGCGCGATCTCCCAAGGTCTTCTTCGTTCTTAGCTGAGGTCGTTCTAACAATATACCGTTATTGTTACGGCATGGTTGGTAACGTGAGACCGGTAAGACAGAGACAAGATCCTTAAGGTAGCTAGGCGCAACACCGTGAAGAATCTTAAATGTAACAAGGAGAATCTTAAAATCTACGCGCAAGCGCACTGGTAGCCAGTGGAGTTCTCTTAGCAAAGGAGTAACGTGACAATACTTAGGTGCACAGTAAACCAATCGAGCACTGGCATTCATAACTCTTTGAAGTTTCTTAATTAGATACTCAGGAGCACCGTACAATAAACCATTACAGTAGTCAAGCCTGCTTGTGATGAACGCGTGAACAAGCCTCTCGGTGGACTCACGAGACAAATACTTCCTAATGTGCCGGATATTGTACAAATAATAAAACGCACTAGCACAAGTCTTAGTCACATGAGTCGACATGTCCAGATGAGAATCGAACCAGGTGCCCAAATTGCGCACTGAAGAAACAGGCGATACCTCAGCTTGGCCGATCTTGATCTTGTCAACGGACACCTTTGATATCTGTCGTTCCGTGCCAATGATCAGGAACTCAGTTTTATCGTCATTTAGCATTAACTTATCATCTCTCATCCAAGCGCGAAAGTCACGAATACAGTTCTGTATCGCAATAACAGCATCAGCCTCGCTGGACTTATCAACGGGATTAAACGATATATATAGCTGTGTATCGTCCGCGTAGGTGTGAACGGATGGCAGATGAGATTTCATGATGTCAAACAGCGAACTCGCGTAGATGGTAAATAAGAGGGGGCCCAAACAAGAACCTTGTGGGACCCCGCAAGACAGATTAAATTTATCAGAGAGCGATCCGTTAACTGAGACCTGCTGCGTTCTTCCCGCCAAATAAGATTTAAACCATGATAAAGCTTTATCCCGAAGGCCAAGCTTGGACTGCAGCCTGTGCCGAAGAATACCGTGATCTACTGTGTCAAACGCAGCGCTGAGATCTAACATAACAAGCAATGTGACGTGACCTTTGTCCATATTTAGCAGAAGATCGTTTTTAACTTTTAATAACGCCGTCTCAGTGCTGTGATTCTGCCGATATGCGCTTTGGAGGACAGGAAATAAGTTGTTGGCTGTCATATGATCTTGTAATTGGATAGCCGCGGACTTTTCCGTGATCTTTGATGTAACCTGCAAGTTGCTCACTGGTCGAAAAGTTTTGTTAATAGGTTTGAGTCCTGCTTTCTTAAGCAAGGGGTGAACTAAAGCGTTCTTCCAGTTCTCTGCAAAGACGCCAGACTCAAGAGACAAGTTGACAATTTTCCTAATAACAGGGAGCAGTTCATCCAAACAGAAGGACAGAATAGACGATGGTAGGGGATCAAAGGCGCACGACTTTGCACATGAGGCAGCAATTCTCCGATATCTACGATGTGTGCTCGTTGGCAAGAGGAAATGTTGTCTAACTTCGTTTTTGTCGTAAATTTTAGCGACCTTGAGTGCTCCAAAGCCACTCAAGGGAATGAGGAAGCACTTACCGAAAAAAATAGCGCCTGAGCCGACATGGAGCGATTTAGGCAATCTGACTCCACTAACGAGGTCTAACCTAGGGCAAGACTCCTTTAAAAGGCACGACTTTTACTTATTTTTCTTTCCTTTTTAATATTAAGGTCACATCTAACTTAGTTTTGCAAACATAGTGCAATCCAGGATTTATTGAAAAGGGGTGTGGACAAATGTTTGACGAGGCGAACATTTTTGGTCCTTGGAAAAGTTAATTTTCTATGTTTTATGGGGTCATTAGGGGTTGTCTCGAGCCTTTGGACCAACTGGGTATTTAGTCATTAAAATATCCACTATCTCTGCCTATGTTCTTTATCAGAAAGCACGCTTGCTTAAAGGTTTTTTGGAACCACTTCTGGATTTCCCCCACCCTTCGGATTGGGGAAGGGTGAGGCCGTGTTGGGGTTCTTACGTCACAGTTTGTTCTGCATGGCGAATTATTAAATGCTAAAAGCAGTGATTGCTTAGTTAACAACATTATGTCTTCAAATGAAATTTAGCAGGTATCAAAAAATGACCGCTCTTTTTTAACGTTTTCATTTGTTTTAAAGGCAGATATCAAAAAATAACCGCTCTTTTTGAACATTTTCATGTGTTTCAAAGGCATTCTATAGTGCTCATCACACAAAAGCATCTTGGTATCTTGCGGCTTCCCAGGCCGTGACCATATCTTATTACTAGTCTGTGGTCACCTTTTCCACTCGTGATTTCTAACCCAGATTTGTGTGGCTACTGCCTTCAGGAGGTTTTTCCGTTATCAGATCTTTACTAAATCATATAAATTTCATATAATCTAATTTTTACTTTACGACACTCCACAAAATGCTCCAGGTAAGATAAATGCATTTGTTAAGAGTTGCACAATTTCTCTAAAACATAATGATTGATTTCACTATTCCCCTCTATTTATACAGCTTTAAAAAGCCAACCTACAAAATGACCACCTATTTCAGTGTCCTCTTGGTAGACCATCAATGATTAGGGATATATATATATATATATATTTTTTTTTTTTTTTTTAAAGTTTATAAAGAAATTGGCAAGTATTTATCTCATTTCCTATGAGTTTAAATTTCTTCTCGGTCTCGGAAGATAAATAATTGACAAGGGAATCGTGTGTAACTTCATTCCTATCCCTAAGACCTTACCCTGACCTAAACCCAAAATAATTAAAACTGGGATTCGGAACTTCTTTTCCACGCCATGAAGCATGGTTTCATAGAATTGGAATAAGGGCAATATATTTCATTTAAGCTTTTCGACGTGGAAAATTTTCCATTTTAGTGTGAAACTGCAATAAAAACAGTAAATCTTTCATGCCATACCTTACTGCCTTACACTAGATGGTATTAATACACACCAGTCTTTACATAATCGCACCACGTGTTGCTTTGTTTTTTAAAGGAACTATTAGGCTGAACACGTCATTAGCACTAACGAAAGCGGCATCTAATTTTTAAAATAAGCTGAAGGGAAAATTATTATACCGTGCTATATATTGTGTCCCGTTAAGCAGCTTTTCGCGTTTCGAGGGCACAGCTTCGTCGCATTTTGCTAGTTATCGTGCTGATTGATGTTACTGCTTGTCTAGGATTTCACTAGGCATTTTCTTTTTCATTTCTTTTCTTCTTTATTTTTCTTCAGAAATTGATTATTTGTGACTATTATTACGAGAGATATTTTGTAAAATGTGAAATTCAAAGCATTTTTTATTGCAAGTTATCAGGAAATCATCAGCATATAAAACCTATTGAAGCAATGAACGATTATCATAAAAAGAGGACTTCTCAAAATCCCCGAAGTACGTGTTCCTGAGGCTCAATTTATGAGTTCTCTTATTTCTTTAAATTTTTGCTTCACATTCAGTCTGCACCACAGTAGCGTGAATTGCAACGAGGAGAACCATGAAGTTTGTAGATGAAGTAGGCTCCGCAGTTCTTTACAAAAATAGTGTTTGAGTGTCTACAACCGGAGGGACGATCACTGAAGCAGATGATCCTGCGAACTTCACCATCTTCCACTGTAGGATGAGCACCATCCAACCAGCCTGGCCAGTTTGTACCACAGCGGTATGGTTCCACACGCGTTGTTGGCATTTTTGTTCCTGCAGCTCCCACAAAACGATACCATCCCTCTCGGAGACTTTTATCACACAAATCCATTCTAGGGTCATTTTCTGTGGCACTGATCTTTCGGTTGGCCTTAGTCAGGTTTTGGTAAGAATAGCAAGGATCAGCTACAAAGTAAAAATTACAATTGTGACAAGATTTCAGTCATTAGAATCAATTGTTATATATATATATATATATATATATATATATATATATATATATATATCTTTTTTAACCGTACTATATTTCTGACAGTTTACCAACCAGTAAGGGAACTTACGTTTTACAAAAACATTAAGTACTAAGTATTTTCCAAGAGATAAATTTGTAATTTTGTGGGACATTTTCAGTTGAGAAGGGTAGGAAAAGTGATTTCAGAAGTCACATTAATTTTTAAATAACTTCTCTACAGAAGAATCAAGCTAAGTGAGAAATAAAAAAATTTCCAACCCCGTTCAAATTTTGTGTGCAGCTGGGCGCTTATATGGTGTATATGCACAGAAGTTTATTCTTGAGCATTCTTTTTGCCATTTTAACAACGAATGCTAGTTCATGGCTAAAGTCCTCATTCTGAAATAAATGAATAATTAACTTGAACAAATCACTAGCATAACATACTGCAGAGCAAATCAGCCGACTTCAACATGTTGCAAATGGCGTAACAAAACGTTTCGCCAGATGGTTAAATATCGCTGAAATACAAATGAAGGGAGGTCTGGTAATCTGAATTTTGATGAAATGGATACGATAAAGCGATAAAATGGCTAGTAATGGCCACCTGAGCAGCAGCAATTCAGACCGAGTCAATTGAATACTCGTCCTAACAAGTTGAAAGGTATGATAGAACCAAACCCACTTTTACAGTTCAATCCATCTGCAATGTATCCAGGACTGCAAATGCAGTGGTACGAGCCCTGAGTATTAGTGCAAAAGGCATTCTGATCGCAGACGTTTCTTTTGCACTCGTCAATGTCTGGAAAAGAAAAAACACACTCAACTCAGACTCGGATAAGACTATGCCGGTTCAAGGTCGCAAAAAAAAAAAAATTGACAGTGTTCTATAGAAACAGAAATTATCACAGTGAAAAGAGGGGCATTCCCACAACTAAATCTTTCACTTAAAAGAAATTCATGTACGATCAGAAATGAAAAAGAAAAAAATTTAGATTTAAAAATAGATAGGAGAAAAAATGTTCAGTACACGTCCGCCATGTATATGATTCAGCAACATGGAATTACTATTTAATGTTTCGCAATTTTTTCATAGATGACCTGAGAGCTTGACGTGATCGAAGCTATCGTAAAAAAAATCATTAATGATCTCATTTTCTTGCTATACCAAAAGCGGCGGGGCTGGGTTTAAAGCATCTTCACCAAAATACTTCCTAGGGGACTTTTCTTAATGTTAAACGGAAAGCTACCAGATTCACCTGCGCAATCACGTCCATTTCCAGTAAATCCGGAGTTGCATTTACATACATGTGATCCAATTGTGTTTGTGCAACTAGCGTTCTTGTGACAAGGGTAATTTCCTTTACATTCGTCGACATCTATTAGATCATAGACATAAAGAAAAGTTCTAATTGGAAAAATTTTACCGAGCACAAGCTATTACCATGTTGACTATTATTTTCTATAGATATCGTAAACTTATTGCTAGAATACGTGATTGTCTTAAAGAACGAAGAAAGTTATCCATGTAAAGTAAAAATCTAACAAGTAATGACTGTAAGTTGGGTAAATGCCCCACCTATGTTACATATATTAAATCAGCTTTTCCATGGTATCAAAAAACAAAACAAAGAATCAGACTAAACAAAAACTCATTATAATAGTCATCAAGTATCTACAATATTCTTAAACCAGTGGCTGTACCGGTACAATTCTGTCCATCACCGGTATATCCAGGTTTGCACTTGCAGACGTATGATCCGTGCGTGTTATTACACGTGGCGTTCACGTTACATGTGCCAGGAGTTGTTACGCATTCATCAGTATCTGTCATAAAATTAGAACGAAAAATAGAAAAAGGGTGGAAAAGATATTACCTAATGACATTATCAATCCGCAAAATCCTCCATTTAAATGCAGCTTTTTGTTTTAGTGGTTCTCTGGTGGAACCTTTCAATTAAGCTTTTATTTCTGAACTCTCCTGGCAGTTACTATTATATTAAGCATTCGACACACATACGAACTGCTCTTATTTTGCATCGAACATTCAAGGTAAATAAAACAGTTAAGAAATAAAACAAAAGTTTATTTCTGAACTCTCCTTTCAGTTACTTTATTAAGCATACAACATACATATGAACTGCTATTTCCACGGAAAGGTGTCAAACGTCCACGATGAAAAGAAAAAAAAAATCCCTGCAAACATGTACAAAAAACACCGAACAAAAATATACAAACGAGCGAGCGAGCAAAAAATCTCACACGCTCATGAACAATAAACTATAAAAAGAAATTTTCTTTTGGAAAATTTCAGCACAATATACATTAAGACGAATTGACTCCACTTTCAGTAACTAAACGAAACTCGCCAAAGGAGTATTGCGAATCAGAAAAAATCTCACATATACGTCATTTCAAGAGCTTACTAAGACTTTTACCCTTTTCACAACGTTCTCCCTCGTATCCAGGAGCACATAAGCATCGATATCCCTTGAGTGTAAATCCAGACTGGCAAGTTGCGTTATTTTCGCAGGGGGAACTCTTGTCACAAGCATTCTAAAGCAGGAAAAATTAATAGATTAAATGAAATAACGAAAGAAAGATGGCCGGATTGAATAAAAGAAGAAACTCAAAATGATCGAAAGCACGAAAATTTGCATAAGCATTAATCACTGTTTTTATATTATTCCAAGGCGACAATTTTTTTTGAAATCGATTTGTAGCTCACCTTCGAGCCACGATAATAAAAATTGACATTATTTGTCAACTTATTGTCATATTTCAGGTGCGTGGCGTTATTTAATTCACAGAGGTGAACCGGGTCCGTATTCTCTGGATCTTTTTTGAAGTTAAGACTGACACAGTTGTCGTTCAGGTAGCACAAAAGCTCACAATCATCAAAGTTCTTGACTTTTCTTGTTTCGATAGTATGGTTTACCAGTCGTCTTTCAGCAAAGAAGTAGTAGTCTGGAAACACCACTGCGCGCTCTCGCTCTAAAATAGATAAATTGAAACATTATGATGAAGCATACTTCTCCGTCGCAAAAAAAAAAAAATAAATAAATAAATTTCGAGTAAAAAGTTCTAAGAACAAATATCTTAGCAAAATATCTCGGATCTCAGCAAAGTATGGTGGCAAATAGGTCGAGAACGTAAGTTAAACAAAACATTTGGTGAGAAGAACTATGATTTGTTAAATGGGTCTTAAAACTCTGTAAATTACTCCGCCGTTTTCCACAACTAAAAACAATAAGATAAAACTACCTAAATTTGAGAGTTTGATTGTTTGTGAGGTACGGAACCTTGAAGGCAAATCTTTTGTGTTCACATGAATTTTTGAAATTCAAGAAGCTCTTACGAATTTAGCTGAGTCTATCATATCGTCTATCATATCGTCTATCATAAAAAGAAAAAAAAAACGAACTCGTCAAACACTATGTGAAATTTTTACTAAGAAGGGAGTTCACTAGTTTTTGCTTCTTTGATATCGTTGTCATTGGTGCAATGAACTTAATTTAAGTTCTCTTGTAGGGAGTCTTTTATATTTTAAAAAAGATTAACCAGGGATGGTCTTCAAGGGTAATTTTTTTCTTTACATAAACAGGTGCTTGAGTATCGAGTGTTTATTAAAGAGATATATAACTTAAGAGGTTCCTTACTTCAAACTGCTATCGTGAACAGGGGAAATTCATGCAAACCGAAGCCGAAAAAATCATTCTTGTCTTGCGTCAGTGAGCAGAGTTATATTAGTTTTCTAAATGCACAAATCTAGAATGATTTTTTTTAAATTTTTACTTTTGCAAGCCAACGTAGGTTGTTAGAATTGCTTAGCTATGGTGAATATAATAAACTCTTTATTTCCATCATTTGCTTTCTGAAAACAACTCATTTATCTGCTTCTCGTTTCCATGCATTTATTTTTTCCTCATGTCGAATAAAGTCCACCCACACATTTTTCTGCTGTTGAAAAATATTGATCATAGCAACAGAGTTTTAAAAATTCTGAATAATAAATATTTGAAAAAATTTCAGTCAAGGTATCGATGCAGTGAGATTCATTTTGAAAGAACACAAAATTGGAAAACTACACGAAGCTTCTATGCAAAGATTTTCTCCAGGATCCTCTCAATCATCCCATTTGTTCTTTAACAAGTTCTAAAGCCTCCGCTTCAAAAAGTAATACTTAAAAGGATTTTGCGTCAAAGGGTTTTTCAATTCCACAAAAATGGTTAAAACCTTATTAGACGAGCTACCCTATATTTATGAACAAGTTTTTAAAATAAGGAAACGTGGTCTATTCCAAATGCCAGCATTTTCCTTCTATTAAAATGACTCCGCTTAAGTTGGCTATGAGCCGCCAATTTTTCTTTCATGCAAATTATCGAATCGTTGTCTGCTCAACAACAACGAAATGTTTTTGATAGAATTGATTACCCTTCCATGTAAATATGAGCTGAGGGTTGGGATTGAAGTGGTTTTGGATGAAGCAATTCTTCATTGTAGCAGTTCTTAGTTTTTTTGGAACAACTGAAAATTTCCGATATGGTTCATCCTAATAACACGCCTTTGTTAAATACCGTTAATAACTACAAAAGAAGTTTACAAGACTGAGGTTCCTTCCTTTAAAAATCATGTTTTTTGAATCTAGATTTTTAGTTTTGTTATAACCGCACGTTATAAGCTTAATGCATCAACTGTTGTGGATCGGCGAAAGAGAAAAAAAGCGTGACGGAAAATAAGATAACATGGGCTGAAGTATGAATATAGGAATAGAAAATGATTCGCATTTTGTAACTCACCTTTACCAAACGTCAAGCAAGTCATCGATGAAGTCCAGACTGCAAATACTAGAAACGCTGGAAATTCCATGCTTCCTCAAGACAACAGAGCTCAGTATTGATGCTTTCAGTGTGCCACAAATTTCGTGTCGACCACCAGCATTTAATAATGAATTAAGTAATAGAAACCGACCTATTGGTATTAAAAAGGGATGTTAACAAAATGAACAGCTGTCAGTCCTGCCCCTGCAAATAATATACGTGGGTACGCGTTTTAAAGTTTGCGAATGAACACGTTTCCAATGTCTTCCTTTGTGCCAGTTAGAGACACTTTGGTTTGAAGGGCTATGATTCTATCGGTGTTCATCGACAGATTAGGAAAAGGAATTTTACCACACAGATTTCCATAACATTAACTTCAATTGCTTCATAATTATAGTCAATGGAGTGCGTTTAAGAAAATAACATTAAAAACATATTCTTAAGAACATTAGGTGAACATATTACGATAATGCAGTCACATAAAAAGCCAAGTTCCCTCCAGTTTCTGAGAACTTCAGATTTTCAAGATCGATCCATAGATTCAACGTTTCTTCGTTTGTTTGTTTTGTTTTTTTGTTTTGTTTTAGTTTTGTTTTTCTTGTTCATTCTCAGGGGAAACTCCTTACAAGTTTAATTGAAGCGTCAAGAATTGACGAAAAGAAAATTCTTACAAAAATATGATAATAAAAATAGATCTTATGTACCGAAAGTTCCGATCACGAAATACTGCGGATAATGGTAATCGGTGTGTAGGAGCAGACAAGTCGGCGTAACCTTATCCGCCAAAAAAGACGCTAGCCCTGCACTCGCACAGTTAGCTTTCATTTTCCAAAAACACGAATTAAGACTATATCTTGAAATATATCTGAAATTATGAAATAAGTCACGTTCTTGGAAGGATTGTGAGTCTCGTGTTCTAATTCGACGAAATGAATAAGGGAAACTCCATTTTGAGTTTCGAATGTCGTTTTTGTAGTTGTTAAGCTGTACCTCCCACTTCACTACATAGAGCAAAATACTTTCTGGTTTGGCCGTTCTACTTACTCGAAATAATACAGGAACGCAATTACTTCAAGTCCCAAGTTATTAGCCATTTTATCTTCCTCGACACTCATTAATGTCAAAATAGATTAATGATGAGTTCTAATGAGCTCTTTAGTTTGAATAAACAATAACTCTCCCGTAGACGGTGGATGTTAAACAACAGAAATTCCATAAATTTTCTGAGCAACTTACGACCTTTGTCTCGATACATCAGGATTGAATAAAGATTGTCGAAGCAGAACCCCTCAGACATCTTATAATAATTGAGGACGATCCAGTGTAAACAGCTGCTATACTTAATCCAGGGCCTTAGTGAGACGACGCTCTGAATGTTGTTTTAAGGGCCATCTTCATCTTAAAGATAATAGCAAATTGATGTTTGGAAAAAGTGTGCCGTAATTTAAGATTGGATTCATCCCAACCATCAAGTATCCGATCTGGCTTCCAAGGCCTTCATTAGAAGACCTTTTAAATTATTTTCAGGTTTTCCTCCGTTAGATGAAATTGTTGCAGACTTAAGGTTAAAGAGACATGTGAGCCAACATTTGGTTCCCGACTTATTTTTCTGATGGGAAGCCATGTAAATCAACTTCCATATTTTTTCAAGGTTCTTTTTGTTCAAAATCATCACTTTTGTCATAATATGAACGGAATTCAAACGAGCTGCGTATTGTTCTAAGTTGAGGGAGAGGACAAAACAATCTGTGAAAGGAAATCTTTATAAGTACAGAAAAAAACAACCGTAATTTTTGTCAAGTTATATATTTCAAATGAAGAAGATTTTTGTCATCAACTCTATTTTTCTTTACCGTAAATTGAACCCAAACAGCGGGTTTCTGTCACTGCTTTAATACCTCTCTCATCGCTCTATGAAATTTTCCTGTCATTTCGAGTTTCACAATTTATGACGAGCTTGGAACCGCCAAGTTATCCATGCATTAAATCTATCGTTTCTTACCCTCAATGATCTAACGTTCTTTGGTGCCCAACTTTAGTGTTATTGAGCCAAACGTGTTTTCTTTTATTACTGTCTGGTAGCTATGGTTACGATAGAAACTGTTGGTTTCAAGCCAAGATTATTATACTATTAGAAATGAACTTCTTTCTTCCTGTTTGGGCTCTTTGCACCAAAAGCTAAACTTGTAAAATAATACTAGGTGAAAAATTTAACCTAATGCAACGGATTGACTGCAGTCATGCGTCTTGGACTATAAATTGTTATTATTAATTCCTTGAAAGTGTCGTCTGTGGTCAGGGGCCAAAGGCGTTATAATTATATAATGACTGACCCCCGTAAAATCCTATTGTGCTCCTTCTGCATTACATTAGCGAGTTCAGTCGAAGAAGGTAATTAAGTCTCCTGTACGGTCCAAGTTTCTAAGGAAAACGAGGGCGATATACCAGGGTATCCTTCAAAGAAGATCATCCATGGTCAAAGTTTATGAGATATTAAGCACCTGAATGATCGAATGCACGGAACTGCATATATATGACAAAGCCAAGGACCAGTTTCAATAAACAGTTGCTTGACTATTAAGGGTTTATTAAAGAAATGTATCAGTGAAGAGGTTCCCTGTGGCTTTTTTCTTCGAACGGTTATCGTGAACAGAGGAAATTCATGCGAATTGAAGGCGAAAAAAAACGTTCTTGTCTTGCATCAATGGGCAGATTTCTTTCAGTTTTCGAAACTTCGAAACGTACAAACCCAGAATAAAATTTTAAAATTTTTACTTTTGTTAGCCAACATAGGTTGTTGGAATTGCTTAGCTATGGTGAATATAATCATCTCTATATTTTCGTTACTTGTTTTCTTAAAACAACTCATTTATCTGTCATTGTTTTTAGTTATCCATTTTTTTTTCTGATTTCGAAAAAAGCGTCCACCTACATCATTTTTCTGAAGTTGAAATAATATATGAATAATATGAACTTGAATAATTTCAGTCTAAGGGATCCTTGAATTATAAAATAAGTCACGTTCTTTGATGAATTGTGAGTCTCTTGTTCTAATTCGACGAAATTAATAAGGGAAACTCTTTTTTTTGAATTTCGAATATCGTGTTTGTAGTTGTTAAGCTGTACCACCCACTTCACTACATCGAACAAAATTTATTATCGTTTTGCCCTCCTAATTAATCGAAATAATACACACGCACGAAACTAAAATAATTTTAATTCCAAATTGATAAGTCATTTTATCTTCTCTCGCATTCATTAACGTCAAAATAAATAAATGATGAGTTCTAAGAAGCTCTTTAGATTGAACAAACAGAAAATCTTCCGTGAAAGCCTGTTCTTAAACTACAGAAATTCAATAAATTTGCCGAGAAGCTTACGATCTATGTCTCGATGCATCAGGATTGCATAAAGACTGTCGATGGCTCATTATAATAACACAGCCTTGCTAAATACCATCAATGTCTACAAAACAAGTTTACAAGACTAAGGTTCCCTCCGTTAATAAGCATGTTTGTTGAGTTCAGGATTTTAGTTTTGTTACAATGACCAGTTATAAGCTCAGAGCATCAACTGTTGTGAATCAGCAAAATAAAAATAAAGAGTGATGGGAAATAACACGAGCTGGAATGAATTATTTTTAAACAGAAATAACACCACCTGCATTCGATAATGGGTTAAGTAATACATACCGACCCTTTTGTATTGAATATGGGATGGTAACAAAATTAATAGCAGTCAGTCCAGACCCTTTGAATTGATTGAAGCAAATAAAATACGTGGGCACGCGTTTGGGATATATGGAAAGACTTTGGATTTCGCGAGCCACGATTCTATCGGTGTTTACTTTCAGATTAGACTCAGGGATTTTGCCACACAAATTTCCATAACATTAACTTCGATTGCTCCATAACCATAGCCAATGGAGTGCTTTTAAGGAAATAACATTATAAACATATTCTAGAGAACATTAGGTAAACATACTCCGTTACTGCAGTCACATAAAAAGTCAAGTTCTTTCGAGTTTCTGAGAAACAACACCTTCAAATTTACAAGATCGATCCATGGATTCAGCGTTTTCTTTTTTTTTTTTTTTTTTTTTTCTTTATTTTTTTTTATTATTATTATCAACAAACAAAACACCTCATAAAATTGATCGAAGCGTCAAAAATTGACAAAAAGCAATAATAAAAAAACACGGCAAAAAAATATAAAAATCTTATGTACCGACATTCCCACCCACGAAATCATACGGATAATGGTGATCGGTGTGTAGGACTAAACAGGTTGGCGTAACCTTATCCGCCAAAAAAAGACATTAGCCCTGCATTCACACAGTTTACTTTCATTTTCCAAAAACATGAAGTCTTAATTTGGACTATGTCTTGAAATAGATGCGAAATTATAAAATAAGCCACGTTTTTTAATGGATTGTGATACCACCCACTTCACTACATCGAGCAAAATATTTTCTTTTTTGAACCTTCTACTTACTCTAAGCAATACGGGCTAAAATAAATTAGTTTTAAACAGAAATAACACCACCCGCATTCAATAATGGATTAAAAACCGACCTTTTTTCATTGAAAATGGGGTGTTAACAAAGTCAATAACAGTCGGTTCAGTGCCATTAAAATGATTGAAGCAAATAAAATACTTGGGCACGCGTTTTAATTCCTGCTTATAAACGCATTTGTGATGTTCTCTGTTTTGCTTTATGGGAAGACTTTGGATTTGGCAAGCTACGATTCTTTTGGTGTTAACCTACTGATTATACTCAGGGATTTTGCTACACAAATTGCCATAACATTCAATTGCTTCATAATTACATTCAATGGAGTGCGTTTAAGACCATAACATCATAACATATAAATAATAATAATAACATATTCTTGAGAATATTGGGTGAACATACTCCGATAATGCAATCAAGAGTCAAGTTCCCTCGAGAACTACACTTTCAAATTTACAAAATCGATCCATAGATTCAGCGTGTTTTTAAATTTATTTTATTTTATGTTATTTTTGTTTCATTATCAGGGGGAAACACCTTATAAAATTGACCGAAGCGTAAATAATTGACAAAAAGCAATACTCGCAAAACATGGTGAAAAAAATAGATCCGGCTTATGTACCGATATTCCCGCTCACGCAATCATACGGATAATGGTAATGGTGCGTAGGACCAGACAGGTTGGCGTAGCCTTATTCGCTGAAAAAAGACATTAGCCTTGCACTCGCGCAGTTCACTTTTATTTTCCAAAAACATGAATTCTTAATTTGGACTATATCTTGAAATAAATCAGAAATTATAAAATAAGCCACGTTCTATGATGGATTGTGAGTCTCTTGTTGTAAGTAGACGAGATTAGTAAAGGAAACTCCCTTTTGAATTTCGATTATGGTGTTTATAGTTGTTAAGCTGTGCCACCCACTTACCTACATCGAGCAAAATATTTTCTTGTTTGACCCTCCTACTTACTTTAAACAATTCAGGAACGCAACAAGTTAAAGATGGTTTTCTTGTTTTAAGTTCTCAGTAATTAGTCATTTTAACTTCCCTCACATTCATTAACGTCAAAATTAATTAATGATGAGTTTTAATAAGCTCTTTAGTTTGAATAAACAAAAAATCTCCTGTAAACGGTAAATGTTAAACTACAGAAATATCATCATTTTTTTGGGGAAACTTACGACCTTTGTCTCGAAACATTAGGATTGCATAAAAAGTGTCGAGGCAGAACCTATTAGATATCTTATAATGATTGAGCATGATCCAGTGTAGATAGCTGCTATACTTAATCCAGGGCCTTAATCAGACGAAATTCTGAATGTTGTTGTTAATCCCCACCTTGCTCTTAAGGATAATGACAAATTGATATTTAGAAAGGTTGTTCCGTAATTTCTGATTGGATTCAGCCGAACCATCCTGTATAGTATTTGGCTTCTAAGGCGTTCATTGGAATATTTTTTAAATTATAAAAAAAATTATCAGGTTTCCCACGTTAGATAAAATTGCTTCAGACTTAAGGTAAACGAGACCTGCAAGTCAACATTTAATTCCCGACTCATTCCCCTATTGGGAGCCTTGCAAATTAACTTCCATATTTTTCAAGGTTCTTCTATTTCAAATCATCACTTCTGTCATAATATGAACGGGATTCAAACGAGCTGCATATCAGTTTAAGTTGGGGACAGGACAAAACAATTTGTGAAAGGAAATCTTTATAATTAGAGGAAAAAAACCCATAATTTTTGGGAAGTTGTATGTTTCAAATGAAGTAGATTTTTGCCATCAACTCTATTTTCCTTTACCGCAAATTGAACCCAAACAGCAGGCTTTGTCACTGTCTTAAATCCTCTGTCATCGCTTTATGAAATTTCCCGTCCTTTCGAGTTTCGCAATTTGTGACGAGCTTGGAACCGCCAGCACTGACATTTTATAATTTGGCACTTTTCTCTATTTATGTTAATGACGGAACTACAATTTCGAGAAGTGGTGTCATTATAAACATAAAACAAATATCGCTGAGAAAGGTTCAAGAAGTAAACACGTTGTAGAAAACTTAAAATTAGGGATAATGATCTTGTTTATTTCAAATAGCTGAAGCTGTTTTTTCGCCAAAAGTTTGTTATACCCACATTTGGAGGCTCGGTAAATTTCTTTTCGTTTTATTTCAACCACACAGAAATAGAGGAGTTAAGGGTGGATATCCAATTTATATCATGGAATGAAAGTCAAACTCAAGTTATCCATGCATTAAATATGATCATTTCTTAGCTTCAAAGATCCAACGTTCTTTGGTGCCCAACTTTAGTGTTATTGAGCCAAACGCGTTTTCTTTTATTCCTGTCTGGTAGCAATGGTTACGATAGAAACTGTTGGTTTCAAGTCAAGATTGTCATTAATATTAGAAATGAACTTTCCTCTTCCTGTTTAGGCTCTTTGCGCAAAAAGTTAAATTGGTAAAATAATACCAGGTGAAAAATTTAACTTAATGCAACGGATTGACTGGAGCCATGCGTCTTGGACTATAAATTGTTATTATTAATTCCTTGAAAGTGTCGTCTGTTGTCAGGTGCCAAAGGCTTTATAATAATATAATGACTGACCCTCGTAAAATCCTTTTGTGCTCCTTCTGCATTACATCAGCGAGTTCAGTCGAAGAAGGTAATTAAGTCTCCTGTACGGTCCAAGTTTCTAAGAAAAACGAGGGCGATATACTAGGGTATCCTTCAAAGAAGATCATCCTTGGTCAAAGTGTATGAGATATTAAGCACCTGAATGATCGAATGCACGGAATTACATATATATGACAAAGCCAAGGACCAGTTTCAATAAACAGTTGCTTGACTATTGAGGGTTTATTAAAGAAATGTACCAGTGAAGAGGTTCCCCGTGGCTTTTTTCTTCGAACGGTTATCGTGAACAGAGGAAATTCATGCGAATTGAAGCCGAAAAAAAACCTTCTTGTCTTGCGTCAATGGGCAGATTTATTTCAGTTTTCGAAGTTTCGAAACGTTCGAACCCAGAATAACATTTTTAAATTTTTACCTTTGGTAGCCAACGTAGGTTGTTAGAATTGCTTAGCTATGGTGAATATAATCATCTCTATTTTTCCGTTACTTATTTTCTTAAAACAACTCATTTATCTGTCATCGTTTTTAGTCATTCATTTTTTGTTTCTTATTTCGAAAAAAACGTCCGCCTACATCATTTTTCAGAAGTTGAAAAACATTGATTACAGCTACATCGTTTTAAAACACTGAATAATATAAACGTGAATAATTTCAGTCTAGGGGATCCTTGCTGTGAGATTGATTTTGGAAAAACAAAAAGTTTGAAAATTGCACGAAACTTCTGTGCGAAAGTTTTTTAAGGATCATCTCAATCAAGCTATTTGTTATTTGGCAAGTTTAAAAGCCTACACTTCAAAAGTTAGCTCTTGGAAGACTTTTTTCAATTCCACAAAATGGCTAAAAGCTTATGAGACCGGCTACCCTTTTTTTATAAACAATGTCTTAAAACCAGAGAGAGTGGTTTGTTCCAAATGCCAGCATCGTTCGTCTATAAAAATGACCTCGCTTAAGTTGGCTACGAGCGGCCAATTTTTCTTCCATGCAGATTAGCGAATTCCCGTCTGCGAAACCACAACGAAATATTTTTGATAGAATTGATTACCCGTCCATGTAAGAATGAGCTGAGCCTTAGGATTGAAGTGGTTTTGAATGAAGCAATTCTTCACCGTAGCAGTTCTTTTTTTTTGTAACAAAATACTTCTGCAAATTTCCGATTTGGTGCATTATAATAACACACCCTTGCTGAATACCGTTGATGTCTACAAAACAAGTTTACAAGACTAAGGTTCCTTCCCCTTAAAATCACGCTTGTTAGGCTCAAGTTTTTAGTCTTGTCATACGACACTTTATAAGCTCAGTGCTTCAACTGTCGTCAACCATCGAAATGGAAATAAAGTATGATGGGAAATAAGATAAGACGGGGATAGAAAACGATTCGTAGTTTCCGTTTAAGACAACAACATTATAAACATATACTTAAGAACATTAGGTGAACATGCCTAGATAATGCAGTCACATAAAAAGCCAAGTTCCCTCGACTTTCTGAGAAACAACACCTTGGAATTTTCAAGATCGATCCATAGATTCAGCATTTGGTTTTTTTTTTATTTTTTAATTTTCACTCTCAGGGGAAAACCCCTAATAAGCTTGACTGAAGCGTCGATAATTGACGAAAAGAAAATTATCATAAAATATGGTAATCGGTGTGAAGGACCAGACAGGTTGGCGTAACCTTATCTGCCGAAAAAGACGTTAACCCTGCACTCGCACAGTTCGCTTCCATTTTCCCAAAACATGAATTCTTAATTTAGACTTTATCTTGAAATAAATATGAAATTATAAGATCAGTCACGTTCTTTGATGGAGTCTCTTGTTCTAATTCGACGAAATTAATAAGGGAAACTATTTTTTGAATTTCGAATATCGTGTTTGTAGTTGTTTAGCTGTACCACCCGCTTCACTACATCGAACAAAATACATTATCGTTTTTCCCTCCTAATTATTCGAAATAACACAAGAACGCACAAACCTAAAATAATTTTAAGTCCAAATTGATAAGTTATTTTATCTTCCCTCACATTCATTAACGTCAAAATCAATGTATGATGAGTTCTAATAAGCTCTTTAGATTGAACAAACAGAAAATCTCTCGTAAACGCCTGATCTTAAAATACAAAAATTCAATAAATTTGCCGAGAAAATTACGACCTATGCCTCGATGCATCAGGACTGTATGAAGACTGTCGATGGCTCATTATAACAACAAACCCTTGCTAAATACCATTAATGTCAACAAAACAAGTTTACAAGACTAAGGTTCCTTCCTTTAAAAATCATGTTTGTTGAGTTCAGGATTTTATTTTTTTCACAATGACCAGTTATAAGCTCAGAGCATTAACTGTAGTGAATCAGCAAATAAAAATAAAGAGTGATGAGAAATAACACGAGCTGAAATGAATTATTTTTCAACAGAAATGACACCACCTGCATTCGATAATGGTTAAGTAATAGATACCGACCCTTTTGTATTGAATATGGGATGCAGTCAGTCCAGACCCATTGAAATGATTGAAGCAAATAAAATGCGTGGGCACGCGTTTGGGATATATGGAAAGACTTTGGATTTGGCGAGCTACGATTCTATCGGTGTTTACCTTCAGATTAGACTCAGGGATTTTGCCACACAAATTTCCAAAACATTAACTTCAATTGCTCCATGACTATAGTCAATGGAGTGCGTTTAAGGAAATAACATTATAAACATATTCTCGAGAACATTAGATAAACAAACTCCGTTACTGCAGTCACATAAAAAGTCAAGTTCTTTCGAGTTTCTGAGAAACAACACCTTAAAATTTATAAGATCGATCAATGGATTCAGCGTTTTTGGTTTTTTTTTTCTTTTTTTTTCCTTTCTTTCTTTTTTTTTTTCTAATTATCAGGGTAAAAACACCTCATAAAATTGATCGAAGCAATAAAATTGATCAATAACTTTAGTGTTATTGAGCCAAATGCGTATTCTTTTATTCCTGTCGAGTATCTATGGTTACGATAGAAACTGTTGGTTTCAAGCCAAGAGGATCATTAATATTAGATATGAACTTCCCTCTTCCTGTCTAGGCTCTTTGCACAAAAGCTAAATTGGTAAAGTAATATCGGGTGAAAAATTTAACCTAATGCAACGGATTGACTTGGAGTAATGCTTCTTGGACTATGAATTGTTATTATTAATTCCTTGAAAGTGTCCCCTGTGGTCAGGTGCCAAAGGTGTTATGATTCTATAATTACTGACCCCCGTAAAATCTTATTGTGCTCCTCTACATTATATTAGCGATTTCAGTCCAAGAAGGTTATTAGGTCTCCAGTACGGTCCAAGTTTCTAAGGAAAACGAGGGCGAGTTTTTTAGATATTAGCCACCTGAATGATTAAATGCACGAAATGACATATATATGACAAAGTCAAGCTCCTGTTTCAATAAACATGTCCTTGACTATTAAGTGTTTATTAAAAGAATATAAAGCTGAAGAACTTCCCTATAGCCTTTTTTTTCGAACGGTTATCGTAAACAGAGGAAATTCATGTGAATTGAAGCCGAAAAAAAAACATTCTTGTCTTGCGTCAATGAGCAGATTTATACCAGTTTTCAAAAGTTTTCTAAGCGTACAAATCTAGAATGACATTTTTAAATTTTTACTTTTGCTAGTCAACGTAGGTTGTTAGAATCGCTTAGCTATGGTGAATATAATCAACTAACATAATAGCACAACCTTGCTAAATACCATTAATGTCTACAAACCAAGTTTACAAGACTACGGTTCCTTCCTTTAAAAATCATGTTTAATGAGTTCAGGATTTAAGTTTTGTCATAACGACCCGTTATAAGCTTAGTGCATCGACTGTTGTGAATCAGCAAAATAAAAATAAAGAGTGATGGGAAATAACACGGGCTGAAATAAATTAGTTTTAAACAGAAATAACACCACCCGCATTTAATAATTTATTAAATGATAGAAACCGACCTTTTTGCATTGAAAATGGGATGTTAACAAAGTAAATAACAGTTGGTTCAGTGCCATTGAAATGATTAAAGCAAATAAAATACGTGGGCACGCGTTTTAATTTCTGCTTATAAACGCATTTGTGATGTTTTCTGTTTTGCTTTATGGGAAGACTTTGGATTTGGCGAGCTACGATTCTTTTGGTGTTAACCTACTGATTATACTCAGGGATTTTGCTACACAAATTGCCATAACATTCAATTGCTTCATAATTACATTCAATGGAGTGCGTTTAAGACAATAACATCATAAACATATTCTTGAAAATATTGGGTGAACATACTCCAATAATGCAATCAAAAGTCAAGTTCCCTCGAGAACTACACTTTCCAATTTACAAGATCGATCCATAGATTCAGCGTTTTTTTAAATTTATTTTATTTTATGTTATTTTTTGTTTCATAATCAGGGGGAAACACCATATAAAACTGACCGAAGCGTAAATAATTGACAAAAAGCAAAACTCGCAAAACATGGTGAAAAAAATAGATCCGGCTTATGTACCGATATTCCCGCTCACGCAATCATATGGATAATGGTAATCGGTGGGTAGGACCAGACAGGTTGGCGTAGCCTTATTCGCTGAAAAAAAGACATTAGCCTTGCACTCGCGCAGTTCACTTTTATTTTCCAAAAGCATGAATTCTTAATTTGGACTATATCTTGAAATAAATCAGAAATTATAAAATAAGCCACGTTCTATGATGGATTGTGAGTCTCTTGTTGTAAGTAGACGAAATTAGTAAAGGAAACTCCCTTTTGAATTTCGATTATGGTGTTTATAGTTGTTAAGCTATGCCACCCACTTACCTTCATCGAGCAAAATATTTTCTTGTTTGACCCTCCTACTTACTTTAAACAATTCAGGAACGCAACAAGTTAAAGATGGTTTTCTTGTTTGAAGTCCTCAGTAATTAGTCATTTTATCTTCCCTCACATTCATTAACGCCAAAATTTATTAATGATGAGTTTTAATAAGCTCTTTAGTTTGAATAAACAAAAAATCTCCTGTAAACGGTAAATGTTAAACTACAGAAATCGTATCATTTTTTTGGAGAAACTTACGACCTATGTCTCGAAACATTAGGATTGCATAAAAAGTGTCGAGGCAGAACCTATCAGATATTTTATAATGATTGAGCATGATCCAGTGTAGATAGCTGCTATACTTAATCCAGGGCCTTAATCAGACGAAATTCTGAATGTTGTTGTTAATCGCAACCTTGCTTTTAAGGATAATGGCAAATTGATAGTTAGAAAGGTTGTTCCGTAATTTCTGATTGGATTCAGCCGAACCATCCTGTATAGTATTTGGCTTCTAAGGCGTTCATTGGAATATTTTTTAAATTATAAAAAAAAATTGTCAGGTTTCCTACGTTAGATAAAATTGCTTCAGACTTAAGGTAAACGAGACCTGCTAGTCAACATTTAGTTCCCGACTCATTCTCCTATTGGGAGCCTTGCAAATTAACTTCCATATTTTTCAAGGTTCTTCTATTTCAAATCATCACTTCTGTTATAATATGAACGGGATTCAAACGAGCTGCATATCAGTTTAACTTGGGGACAAGACAAAACAATTTGTGAAAGGAAATCTTTATAACTGCAGAAAAAAACCCATAATTTTTGGGAAGTTGTATGTTTCAAATGAAGTAGATTTTTGCCATCAACTATATTTTCATTTACTGCAAATTGAACCCAAACAGCGGGCTTTGTCACTGTTTTAAATCCTCTGTCATCGCTTTATGAAATATCCCATCGTTTTGATTTTCACAATTTGTGACGAGCTTGGAACCGCCAGCACTGACTTTTTATAATTTGGCACTTTTCTCTATTCTCGATGATGGAACTACAATTTCGAGAAGTAGTGTCATTATAAACATAAAACAAATATCGCTGAGAGAGGTTCAAGAGGTAAACACGTTGTAGGAAACTTAAATTTAAGGATAATGATCTTGTTTATTTCAAAAAGCTGAAGTTGTTAACTTTTGTTATACCCACATTTGGAAGCTCGGTATTTTTCATTTTCGTTTAATTTCAGCCACACAGAAATAGAGGAGAATCCAATTTATATCATGGAATGAAAGTCAAACTCAAGTTATCCATGCATTAAATATGATCATTTCTTACCTTCAAAGATCCAACGTTCTTTGGTGCCCAACTTTAGTGTTATTGAGCCAAACGTGTTTTCTTTTATTCCTGTCTGGTAGCAATGGTTACGATAGAAACTGTTGGTTTCAAGTCAAGATGATCATTAATATTAGAAATGAACTTCCCTCTTCCTGTTTAGGCTCTTTGAACAAAAAGCTAAATTGGTAAAATAATACCAGGTGAAAAATTTAACCTAATGCAACGGATTGACTGGAGCCATGCGTCTTGGACTATAAATTGTTATTACTAATTCCTTGAAAGTGTCCCCTGTGGTCAGGTGCCAAAGGCGTTATAATTATATAATGACTGACCCCGTAAAATCCTATTGTGCTCCCTCTGCATTTTATTAGCGATTTCAGTCCAAGAAGGTAATTAGGTCTTCAATACGGTCCAAGTTTCTAAGGAAAAGGAGGGCAAGGTACTAGGGTATTCTTCAAAGGAGATCATCCCTGGTCAACGTTTTTGAGATATTAAGTGACTGAATGATCGAATGCACGAAATGACATAAATGACAAAGTCGAGCACCAGTTTCAATAAACAGATGCTTGACTATTGAGTGTTTATTAAAGGAGTTTATGACTAAAGAGGTTCCCTGTGGCGTTTTTCTTCAACGGTTATCGTAAACAGAGGAAATTCATGCGAATTGAAGCCCAAAAAAAACGTTCTTGCTCGCGCCAATGAGCATATTTATATCAGTTTTCGAAAGTTTTCTAAACGTACAAATCTAGGATGACTTTTTTAATTTTTCACTTTTGGTAGTCAACGTAGGTTGGTAGAGTTGCTTAGCTATGGTGAATATAATCAACGATTTATTTCCCTCATTTGTTTTCTTGAAACAGCTCAGTTATCTGTTCTGTTTTAATTCATAGTTTTTTTCTCATTTCGAAGAAAACTACACCTACATAATTTTTTCTGCTGTTGAAAACTGTTCATCATAGCAACAGCGTTTTAAAAACACTAAATAATATAAACTTAAATAAATAACAGTCTTGGGTATCCTTGCTGTGAGATTAATTTTGGAAGAACCTAAAATTTGAAACTTGCACGAAACTTCTGTGCAAAGGTTTTGTCAAGGATAATCTCACTCGAGCTATTTTTTATATGACATGTATTAAAGCCTCCACTTTGAAAAATAATACTTAAAAGGATTTAGCGTCAAAGGTTTTTTTCAATTCCACAAAATGGCTAAAAGCTTACGAGACAGGCTACCCTATTTTATAAACACATTTTTAAAACACGAAAACGTGGTCTATTCCAAATGCCAGCATTGTTCTTATATAAAAATTACTTCGCTTAAGTTGGCTAAGAGCGACCCATTTTTCTTCCATGAAAATCATAGAATTCCCGACTACAAAAAAACAAAATGTTTTTGATAGAATCGATAACCCGTCAAAACATAGATTTAGCGTTTATTCATTTTTCTTTTATCTTTGCATTCTCAAGGGTAAATTCCTTACAAGTTTGACTGAAGCGTCAATAACTGACGAAAAGCAATTCTCACAAAATGTGGTAATAAAAATAGATCATATGTAGCGATAGTCCCGCTAACGAAATCCTAAGATAAATGATAAAGGCACTGTGCAGGGCCAGACAGGTTGGCGTAAACTTATCATTTCGTTTGCAGTTTCATAATTATGACGAGTGTGGAACCGACAGCACCGACATTTTCACAATCTGGCAATTTTCTCTATTTACGGTTATGATGGAATTATAATTTCTACAAAGGGTCTCATTATAAACATAAAGAAACATTACTGTGAAAGGTTCTAGAAGTAAACCCTTTGTGGGAGTCTTGTTTATATAAGGTAGCTGAAGCCGCCTTCTCGCCAAATGTTTTACATATTCATATTTGGAACTCTAGTAATTTTTCTTTTGTTTCGTTTTGTTTTCGTGTTTTTTTTCAACTACACAGAGATAGAGGAGTTAAGGGCGGATATCAAATCTTATCATGGAATGAAAGTCAAACTCAAGTTATTCATGCATTAAGTATATTATCATTCAATCGATTTTAGTATATTTATAGTTAAATTATGCTAATGACATTGGAAAGACAGAATTTTTTTTTTCTGTCATCCATAATTTTCTAAAGCGTGTTTAGTTTTCCCTGTATGAGTTTTTATCATATTTTCTACCATCAGTTTATACATTAATACAAGTTGAAAGACTTGAACGGCTACCCATGCACAAGACATGTTAATCAACATTGTTTTCGTGCATAAACCGTCCTAAGTCTAATCAGACAGGTGCTATCAAACAATATTGCGTGATGTGTTGTAGTTAAACAAGGGTTTTCATTGTGAGACATACACCCTGGGGTTGTTTAGCGCGACTGAAAACGACCTCTCTGCGTCTCTAAGGGAATTAACAACTCCTGCAGCCTCGACCACTCAACACAGAAAGTTTGTTCGATCGGGAGTTAAGAACTTTATTCCTCTATCATTTATACTACAAAAATGCATTTTTAATTACTTAAACTATCAAAAAACTATCGAAAAAGTAAGCCAGCACGCCGATCGAAATTTCCCCGATTGGCCGACCGAAAACTTTAAATAAATTGACCAAATAATGATGAATTTCACTCTTGAGAAATGTAAGAATATAGATAAAAAAACAATTTCAAACTTTGCCATGAGCATATTTCGCAATAATAATAGAATATGTTGGGTTATTTTTCACTTGGTCAAAATATTCCATACAAAGCTGCTTTCTTCCTATCTGCAAAATTTTAGCACATGTTGTTTTGGCTGTGGCAGATAATAGCGGCGTGTTAATTTGGATGTCGATTTCAAATAATCAAAATGTATTCTTAGCACCATGTTTTGTTCTAGTAAATTGCAAGATTCCAGGCTTTATTTTCGTGTTATCTTTGAGGTTATACAGAAATTTGCACCAGCTCTAAATTCTTTGAAAAATTTAGTAACACAGATCTAAAGGCGAGTGCCAATTGTACCGCCCGAACCTTACCGCCGTGGACTATAGCCTTCTCCGAGCGCGAGAAAGCGTTCCCATATTCGCGCCTTTACCAAGGCACATTCTGCAAGCCCAAGCTACCTAGAGGGTCTCAATGGGGTTAACTGTTAGCCGTAACACGGCCAAAACAATTAGCCATTTGTAGTAAAAATTGACAAATTTTAACCGTTAGTCGTAAAAAAAACCAACCGTAAAAAATAGGTCTAGTGGAAACAATAGAAAGGTGTTAACCGTTAGCTGTAAAACCCATCACCCCATTGGGACCCTCTACCTATGCCTGAGTCATTAATCTCTTATTCGGTTGATAAATCTTCTCGGAGCATTTTTTCTTTAAATGAATTGTTAGTTTTGATTTCGTTTTAGGTCACAAAATCAAAGAAATTTGCAAAAAAAAATTGAGAATCGCTGTGAATCTGTTTTAGCTACCTGTTTTCTTACTCCGCCTCTGGACACTGGTTTAAAACTTTGAAATACTGAAACTGGGAATAAAACGACAATTTGTTTTAAAATATTCTTTATAGATTTTTTCGAATTTGACGGCAATGTGACTTAGTGGCCGGGGTGGGCAATATTTGCAATCTCTTGGTCCCGGGCTCAAACCCCCACCATCCTACTCTCTGGATTTTTTTTTTTTTTACTCAGTTACTTCCCCATCTCTTAAAACGTATTACACTTATTCATACCACGTATTACCCTTATTTGGTTGACTGATATGGTCAATAATTATGGCGTAAAAATGTATAACACGAAATAGATAACTCGCGTCCCGTATAGCAGCTATCTAATTCTTTGATGTCAGTCTCTCTTTTTCTTTTTTTTTTTTTTAAGTTTTCAATAACGTCTACGAGTCCTCAGCTTCTACATTAGCTAATAAACTTAAAGAAATATCACTAAGAAAAGGTTCAAAAAGGAATCCCGTTGAGTTCTAATAAGCTCTTTAGTTTGAATAAACAATACATCTCCCGTAAACGGTGGATGTTAAACTACAGAAATCCTATCATTTTTTTGGAGAAACCTACAACCTCGTGTCTCGATATATTAGGATTGCATAAAAAGTGTCGAGGCAGAACCCATCAAATATCTTATATTGATTGAGCATGATCCAGTGTAGACAGCCGCTATACTTAATCCAGGGCGTTAATGAGACGAAATTCTGAATGTTGTTGTTAATCGCAACCTTGATCTTAAGGATAATAGCAAATTGATATTTAGAAAGGATGTGCCGTAATTTATGATTGGATTCAGCCGAACCATCCAGTATTGTATTTGGCTTCTAAGGCGTTCATTGGAATATCTTTTAAATTATAATTGATAATAGATAAAATTGCTGCAGACTTAAGGTAAACGAGACCTGCAAGTCAACATTTAGTTCCCGACTCATTCCTATTGGGAGCCTTGCAAATTAACTTCCATATTTTTCAAGGTTCTTCTACTTCAAATCATTATTTCTGTCATAATATGAACGGGATTCAAACGAGCTGCATATCAGTTTACGTTGGGAACAGGAAAAAACAATTTGTGAAAGGAAATCTTTATAGGTACAGAAAAAAAACCCATAATTTTCGGGAAGTTGTATATTTCAAATGAAGAAGATTTCTGTCATCAACTCTATTTTTCTTTACCGCAAATTGAACCCAAACAGCAGGCTTTGTCACTGTTTTAAATCCTCTGTCATCGCTCTATGGAGTTTCCCGTCGTTTCGAGTTTCACAATTTGTGACGAGCCTGGAACCGCCAGCACTGACTTTTTATAATTTGGTACTTTTCTCTATTTACGTTAATGATGGAACTACAATTTCGAGAAGTAGTGTCATTATAAACATAAAACAAATTTTGCTGAGAAAAGGTTCGAGAAGTAAACACGTTGTAGAAAACTAAAAGTTAAGGATAATGATCTTGTTTATTTCGAATACCTGAAGCTGCTTTTTCGCCAAAAGTTTGTTATACCCACATTTGGAAGCTCGGTAAAATTCATTTTCTTTTTATTTCAACCACACAGAAATAGAGGAGTTAAGGATGGATATCAAATCTTGTCATGGGATAAAAGTCAAACGCAAGTTATTCCTTCATTGAGTACAATCATTTCTTACCTTCAAAGATCCAACGTTCCTTGGTGCCCAACTTTAGTGTTATTGAGCCAAACGTGTTTTCTTTTATTACTGTCTGGTAGCTATGGTTACGATAGAAGCTGTTGGTTTCAAGCCAAGATGATCATTAATATTAGAAATGAACTTCCCTCTTCCTGTTTGGGTTCTTTGCACCAAAATGATCTTTTCCCCTGAATGACCGAATGCACGGAATGGCATATACATGAAAAAGTTAAGGACCAGTGTCAATAAACAGTTGCTTGACTATTGAATATTTATTAAAGGAATGTATCACTGAAGAGGTTCCTTGTGTCTCTCTTCTTCGAACGGTCATCATGAGCGGGGGAAATTCACGCGAATTGAATCTTTGGTGCCCAACGTTAGTGTTATTGAGCCAAACGTGTTTTCTTTTATTACTGTCAGGTAGTTATGGTTACGATAGAAGCTGTTGGTTTCAAGCCAAGATGATCATTAATATTAGAAATGAACTTCCCTCTTCCTGTTTAGGTTCTTTGCATTAAAATGATCTTTGCCCCTGAATGATCGTATGCACGAAATGGCATATACATGACAAAATCAAGGACCAGTTTCAATAAACAGTTGCTAAACTATTGAGTATTTATTAAAGGAATGTATCACTGAAGAGGTTCCTTGTGTCTCTCTTCTACGGACGGTCATCATGAGCAGGGAAAATTCAATCCGAAAAAAGATAAACATACTGTCTTGCGTTAATGAGCAGATTTATATTAGTTTAGAAAACTTTTCTAACAGTATAAAACTAGAATGAAAATTTTAAATTCTTACTTGTGCTAACCAATGTAGGTTGTTAGAGTTGCTTAGCTATGGTGAATATAATCAAGTCTTTATTTCCGACTTTTTTTTCTAAAAAGAACTCGTTTATTTTTCCATCGTTTTTAGTTATTCATTTACTTTTTCTCATTTCGGAAAACGTTCACCTACATAATTTTTCTAATTTTTCTAATTTTTGAATAATAGTGATCACAGCAACAGCGTTTTAAAACACTGAATAATATATACTTGAATAAATTTCAGTCTAGGGTATCTTTGCTGTGAGATTAATTTTGGAAGAGCAAAAAACTTTTTAAGGATCATCTGAATTAAGCTATTTGTCATTTGGCAAGTTTTAAAGCCTCCACTTCAAAAATTAGCACTTGGAAGATATTCTTCAATTCCACAAAATGGCTAAAAGCTTATGAGACCGGCTACCCTATTTTTATAAACAATTTCTTGAAACCAGAAAGAGTGGTTTGTTTAAAATGCCAGCACTGTTCGTCTATAAAAATGACTTCGCTTAAGTTAATTAAGAGCGGCTGATTTTTCTTCCATGCAAATTATCGAATTCTCGACTGCGAAACAACAACGAAATATTTTTGATATAATTAATAACCCGTCCATGTAAATATGAGCTGAGCGTTAGGATTGAAGTCGTTTTATTATTTTGTAACAACACTTTAAAATTTCCACCATGGCCCATCATAATAACACACCTTTCAATACCATTCAATGTCTACAAAACAAGTTTACAAGTTTGAGGTTCCTTCCCTTTAAAGATCTTTTTTGTTGAGTTCAGGTTTTTAGTTTTGTCATAGCGACACGATGTAAGCTCAGTGAATCAACTGTTGTGAATCAGCGAAATAGAAATAAAGAATGATGGGAAATAAGATTACACGGGCTAAAGTATGAACGTAGGGATAGCAAATGATTTGCATTTTGCAACTCGATTACCTTTACCAAACGTCAAGTAAGTCATCGATGAAGTCCAGACTACGAATATAAGAAACGCTGAAAATTCCATGCTTCCTCAAGACAACGGAGCTCTATATTGATTCTCTCAGTATTTTACAAATTTCGAGTGGACCACCTGCATTCAATCATGGATTAAGTAATAGAAACCGACATTTTTGTATTGAAAATGGGATGTTAACAAAGTTAACAGCAGTTGGTCCAGGCCCAATGAAGTTATTGAAGCAAATAAAATACGTGAGCACGCATTTTAATGTCTGGGAATAATCACGTTTTGAATGAATTTCTTTTATCGTGTTTGTAATTGTTAAGCAGTACCACCACTACATCGAGCAAAATCTTTTCTCGTTTGGCCCTCTTACTTACTCTAAAAAATACAGGTACAATAATTGAAAGATGGTTTTCCCTTTTTGAATTCCTGAGTAACTTTCTCTTCCTTTGCATTCACTGACGTCAACGTTAATTAATGATGAGTTCCAATAAGCTCTTTAGTTTGAACAAACAGAAAATCTCCCGTAAAAGGGGAATTTTGAAACTTTTGAAATACCATAAATTTGCCGAGCAACTTACGACCCGATAAACTAGGATTGCTGAAAGTGTCGAGGCAGAACCCATCAGATACCTTATAAAGATTGAGCACGATCCAGTGTAGACAGCTGCTATCCTTTATCCAAGGTCTAAGTGAGACGACGCTCTCAATGTTATTTAAAGCGTAACTTCGATCTCAATGATAATAGCGCATTGGATAATTGATATTTGAAAAAGATGTGCCATAATTTATGATTGGATTCAGCCAAACCATCCAGTATTAGATTCGACTTTCAAGGCCTTCATTGAAATATTTTAAATTATAAAATATTTTCAGGTCTTCCTCTGTTAGATAAAAATTGGTGCAAACTTAAGGTTAACGAGATCTGTGAGCCAAAATCGATTCTCCCTCCCTTTTTTCTGATTGGGAGCCATCCAAATCAACTTCCATACTTTTTCCATAATTTGAACGGAATTCAAACGAGCCGCATATCAGTCTAAGTTGAGGATAAGGATAAGACAAAACAATTTGTGAACGTAAATCTTTAGAATTACAAAACAAAAACAACCATAGTTTTCGGCAAGTTGGATATTTCAAATGCAGAAGTTTGTTTTCGCCACCGTTATTTTTCTTTATTATAAATTGAACCCAAACAGCAGGCTTCGTCATTGTATTAAATCCTCTATCGTTGCTTTATGGAATATCCTGTCGCTTCCATTTTTACAAGTTTTGAGGAGCTTGGAACCGCCAGCACTGACATTTTATAATGTAGTACCTTTCTCTATTTACGGTGATGATGGAGATACGAGGGATGTCATTATAAACATGCATAAAGAAATATCGCTGAGAAAAGGTTTAAGAAGTATACCCGTTGTAGGAAACTAGAAATCAAGGATAATGATCTTGTTTATTTCAAGTGGCTGACGCTGTTTTCCCGCCAACTGTTGGTGATATCCACATTTGAAATCTCGGTATATTTCATTTTCGTTTTATTTCAACTAAACAGAAATAGAGGAGTTAAGGGAGGATATCAAATCTTCTCATGCGATGAAATTCAAACTCGAGTTATCTCTGCATTAAGTACGATCATTTTCTACCTTCGAAGATCCAACGTTCTTTTGTGTCCAACTCTAGTGTTATTGAGCCAAACATATTTTCTTTCATTACTCTCTGGTAGCTATGGTTACGATAGAAACTGTTGGTTTCAAACCGAGATGATCACTAATTTTAGAAATGAACTTCCCTCTTCCTGTTTGGGCTGTTTGCATAAAAAGCTAAATTGGTTAAACAATATCGGGCGAATAATTTAACCTAATAAACGGACTGACTAGAGTAATGAGGTGAATAGAGTAGATTGACTAGGGTAATTGGTGAATTTTATATATTCGGTTACAGGATATATTGAGACAGATAAGACAGAAGTTTTGTCAGACGTTTTAAGTCATCCATAATTGTCTAAAACGGGTTTATTTTCCTTGTATGAGTCTTTATATTATTTTCTACCATCAGTTTGTACTATAATACCATTTGTGATACTTAAGCAGCTTCACATGCTCTAGACTTGTTTACCAACATTATTTGCGTGCTTGAAGCGTCTAAGACGTCAAACAGGTGCTATCAGACTTTATTGCGTGATGTATCATAGTTTAACCAGCCCACTTGAAACCGAGGCTGCGCACTGCGATATGATCATCTGCTCAAAATTTCCTAGATTGACCGACCGGAAACTCTAAAGAAGTTTACAAAATGTTGATGAATTTCTCTCTTGTAAAAAATTACAAAAAAAATTTAAACCTTTACCATGAGCATGTTATGCAATAATAACAGAGTACGTTGGGTTATTTTTCATTTTATCAAATTGCTCCATTCAAAGTACCTTTCTTCTTTTCTGCAAAATTTTAGTATGCGTTGTTTTTGCTGTGGCAAACAATACACCGTACAGAAGCCCCTTACCCGGAGCCTCGATAACATTTTTACCCTTGAGTCAACTCCGTCTCGTATCTTTTTACTTAGTTTTGATTTTTTTTTCTTTTTTTTTTTTTTTTTTTTTTTTTTTTTAACTATCATGTTAAGCTCTAGCAAATTGCAATATTCCAAGCTTTATTTATTTCAGGCTTTATTTTCCTTTTATCTATGATGGAACAGAAATTTGTCTCAAATTTAAATTCTGTGAAAAACGTGGCAATACAGATCTTAGGGCGGGGGCCAAACTGACCACATAAACCTTACCGCTGTGAACCATGGCATTCTCCGAGTGCGAGAGAGAGTACCCAAATTAGCACATTTACCATGGTGCAACAGCGAGCGTGGGCTCGTTTCGGAGTATTTAGTAAAAGGAATTGTTACTTTTGATTTCGTTTTAGGCCATAAAAGCCTAGAAATTTCTCTCAAGTTTTCGCAGCCGAGATTCTTGACTACAGAACAAAAATGACTGTGGATATATAAAAATCTTATATGTGAACTGCGAATTAAGAAATAAATATGAAAGCAATCTTTGAAGCATTGAACACTTCTTAAGTAGTAGCGAAAATAAGGTCGGAAAAATTTCAGGCCTTGCGGGGTTTGAACCTATGAGCTGTGCAATACCGAGCTTATATGATTTTCATATATCCACTGTCATTGATTCGTAACTTCACGGTTTGTAATAGTGTAGTCCGGGTCAGTGTAGTCCTAAAAAAGGACTGTTGTCGGTAGTGGTGACTGACGTTTCGACTACCTGAGCGGAAGTCGTCATCAGACTCAAGTGAATAGTTCTAAGTCTGGTTTGTGCAAAACTGATTGGTCAGTTTTGCCGTGATGTTATTGGCTGTAAAACTTAAGTGGCGTAAGTCGAACGTGATTGGTCTGTCTCGATCCTCTAGTAAAGTTAGGTCGTTCTGTTCTGTTCGTTTATAATGTTAATGTCGTGAATGAGTCGTTTATATGGTGCCGTTAGTGGTTGACACATATTGACTATCTACCGACCCTCTACCGCTACCGATAGAGGACATTATGGACTTACTAAACCTTTGCCTTACGTCAAGTTACTTTCGGTGCAACGGTAAACACTACAAACAGCTACACGGCACAGCTATGGGGTCTCCAGTTTTTGTTGTTGTAGTAGAAATTGTGATACAGAACATCTAGGAAAGCGCCCTCGTGGTGTTCTTGGCGACCACGAAATCCCAGTTGTTCGGTCAAATTTTTGAAGTTAACATTGGTCAAGACCTTTCCATTAAAATAACCCAAATGACCTTTTTCCGACAGGACTGACTCTTCTTCAGGTGTGACTGGCTGAGCTTTGTTCTGGGAATAAGATGCGATTTAAAGAAAGAAATAGTGCGATTCATGAATAAATCGTATCAATTAGAGCGAATCAGATTACATAGACCACCAGTGATTTCAAAATGGGTGTAATAAAATCATGATATCATAATAGAATAACTGAGATCCTACAAGCATCCCAATAAATCATTTTCTATCGTTTTATGCACCAGTAAACCCATAGAAAATTTGAACATACTGGGTTTTATGTTAAGTTTACTTTATAGAAGCAATAGACGGTACTCTCTTAGGGATAACCTACGTTCTAACCGAAAAGTCTTTAAATCACTCGTGATTTACACGTGTTCTCCCAACATCATGCTTGGGTTTTTACGCTGGTAAACTGATAGAAAGTGTGGTCTACTACTTATATAAATAGCTAAGTGCAGGAAACAATTTTCGTTTCATAATTAGTTTACCTCACAATTCCGTAAAGTGGATCAAACGTTGACAAATACATATTGGTATGACAGCTTTCCGGAATTTTTTTAAAGTATACGTTTTTTCTACAAGAAAAAAATGATACGACTTATCTGGTTGAAAAATTTACTTAATTCCTATAATTCGAACAAGAATTAATGCGAAGAAATCAAATTATCCTGCAAAAATTTATTGTGTTGTTATGATTTTTCAAAAGCGAAGAAGGTATCCATATGTTTTATTTATCCCCCAAGAGTATTTCAGTTTTAAAAATATAAAATTAATGCGAAGAAATGAAATCATCCTTCCAAAACTGATTTTACTGTTATGATATTTCATAAACCAAGAAGTTATCCAATTTTTTTAGTTATCCCCGAGAGTTTTCACAGTTTACAGTATATCTGAAAATTTATTTACTTAATACATCAATAAGAGAACTTTAATTTTTTTTTTAAGGAGCAGTCTCTAGTACACAAGGGGCGTGCTCATCACACATAAACAACTTGGTATCTTGCGGTTTCCCAGGCAGCGTCCACATCTAATTATCAGTCTGCGATCACGCTTTCCACTCTTGATGGCTAACCACAATTTTTGTGGCTACTGCCTCCTATAGGAGGCAAGGCCACATATGTTATTTTTCTTTGAGACCAGATTATCATCAGAGGCTTCCCAGGCCGTGACCACATCTAATTACCAGTCGAGTAGTGCCTCCTATAGGAGGCGAAGTCACATATGTTATTCCTTTGTGATCACGCTATCATCACAGGCATAATCACGGCGTGAAATGCTCTTCCCGTAGAACTAAATCTTTTCGGTCGCTAATTTTCCAAATTCATCAATTAAATGCACCTAATCAACATCTGGAACTGTGCACAACTCCCATATCTTGACCAAAAATTAAAAATACTCCCTTGCTGGTGGAAAGTTAAGACACGAAAAAAAGGCCCAAAGAGTTATCCAGGCCTACTAGTGAACGTCACGTTTCGTAGTGAAGAATAAACTCGGAATCAAGTATGAGCAAAGCATTTATTTCATTTAATGTGTATAATTCTTAATTTAATTTTTTCTTTGGTGACAGGGACACTTAGAACGACAAGCAGTCTCATTTTTCAACAGCCTGAAAGGAACAGGATGGTTATGGAAGATTGCAGTTAATAAAATTAATTATTCTGAACTCCTGAAAAGAGAAATGCGCCATTTCATTCTAACCCTTAAGCAACTGATATAAGTACCATTAAGTCATTTATTGCAATTGAACACTAGCATTGCTTGCGTTATGAGCACTGCCTTGTAAAGAAATCAAGAAGTACGTAAAGTTATATTAAGCAGTCCTTATTGCGAAAGCTTATACCTGTTCGCACTTCATGTAATTCAAGCTGGTGAATAGTTTTCAGTTGAGTGTCAAAAGTCCTAACTTATTCCCGTTCCTCTATTATCTCTAGTTTTTCCCGCTATCAGACCTTTATTAAATCATATACGTTGTATTTAATCTAGTGTTCACTTTACTACACTCAGTTGAAAATGCTTCAGGTAAGATAAATGTATTTATAAAGAGTTGTACAATTTCTCTAAAACTTAATGATTGATTTCACTAATCTCCTATATTTACACAGTTTAACAGCTGGCCTACAAAATGATTCAACCTATTTTAGTGTCCTTTGAGTAGATTATTTTCGATTAACGTTGAATCTTATTTAGGTTTATTAAGAAGTAGCAAGAGTTGATTTCATTTGCTATGCATTTAACTTTCTTCTCGGACACGGAAGATAAATAATTGACTACTGAGGGAGTCGTGTATAACTTCATTCCTATCTCTTAACTCTTACCCTATCCCTAACCCAAAATACTGAACACTGGCATTTGGGATTTCTTTTCCACGCCATGATTAATGGTTTTATAGGGTTGGAACAAGGGTAATATATTTCTTTTAAAACCCCTCAACTTAGAAAGATTTTCATTTTAGTGTGAAACTGCAATAAAAAAAAGTTAAACATTAACACTATACCTTATTTAGTCCTTACATAATCGTGTTGCTTTGTTTTTAAAGCATCTATCAGACTGAACATATCATTAGCACAAACAAAAGCGACATCTAAATTTCAAAATAAACTGAAGCTAAAATTATCATACCGTGCAAGATATTGCGTCCTGTACTGCAGCCTCTAACGTTTTGAGACACGAGCTTCGTCATATTTTGTTAGTTAGTTTGTTTGTTATTACTTCTTGAAGCAGTGACTGATTATTTGTGATTATTATTACGAAAGAGATGCTTTGTATAATGTGAAATTCGAAGCATTTTTGATTGTAAGTTAACAGGACATCATCGGCGTATAACCTCTATGGAAGAAATTCTATGGAAGACTTCCCAAAATCCCTTTAGTACGTGTACCTGAGGATCATTTTATGAGTTCCCTTATTTCTTGAATTTTTTGCTTCACATTCAATCTGTACCACAGTAGAGTGAGTAACAAGCAGGTGGGTAAAGTTTGTAGATGAACTAGGATACACAATTTTTGACTGAAATTCGGATTGCATATTTGCAACCGTCAGAACGATCAGTAAAGCAGACCTTCTTTTTAACTTTACCATCTTCCACTGTAGTATGAGCATCATCCAACCAACCTGACCAGTCTGCACCACATCTGTATGCTGGCACACGCATTTTTGGTATTTTTGTTCCGGCAGCTCCCACCAAACAATACTATCCCCGAGGGAGTTAGCGGTCACACAACTCTGAACCGTAAGGTTTTACGTAACTTATCTTTCTATGAGCATCACTCAGGTTGTTATAATGATTGCAGTGATCGGCTGCAAAAGGAAGTAATAATTGCAACAGGAGTTTAGCCATTAGGATCAATGATTTAAGATCTTTTCTAATGTCTTATAATTCTGGCAGCTGGCCAATCGGTAGTGAAACCTGTCATGTACATAAACAATGTCTATGCATCTATAGTAAGAGATCAAGTAGCCTATGCGTAGGATACCATCACTCGACGAGGCTAAAACAGTCATAATGGAAATCTAGATTAATTCAGCAGGATCTGAATTTGGGTTGGACGACAATGGCCACCTGACAAGCAACAGGTTATTTCCAATACTGCTTTGACCAGTTGAAAGGTTTGTAGGAAACCAAACGAGCCTTTGCATTCAAAACCATTCCCAACGTATGTACATGGGATTACAAGAGCAGTTTTATGAGCCCTGAGTGTTAAGACAAGAGGCATTTGGACGGCATTCGTTCATTCTAATATCATGACCTCCCTGGCATTCGTCAATATCTGGAAGAGAACAAGCATACTTTACCTTACAACAAAGATAGACCGAATCATCGTCTCTACAAGAATGAAGAACTAAATATCACAAAATTCAACACTCCAATGTTTCTTATGTGAAGGGCAAAATTTCAATCATCAAAAATCGGACATTATTATCATCGCAACCTCCATCCAAATTTAAGACAGACAGAAAGGAAAAAAAGTAGAACGCATCAAAAGTATTCATTAAAAATTTATGAAAATGACCTGAGAGATCCGTAACATGATTGAAGACATCATTACACAGATTATCAGTTATGTTATTTTCTTGCTTTACCAGAATTGAAATTTGAGTGCGGTCATATTAAGCGTGAAGTGAAAAAAGACCTTTTCCACAAAGTTCTCCCTCGAATGTAGGGGGGCACAAGCATCGATATCCCTTGAGCGTAAATCCAGACTGGCAACTTGCGTTATTTTGGCATTTTAAATCTTGTCACACGCGTTCTGAAGGAGGAAAAAATACTAAAATGATATATCCGAGGAAGGTCGAGGGTTTGAGTGAAGGAAGAAACTAAGCACAGTATGATTAAATGCACGATAATTTGCATAAACATTAATAATTATTTTCAAATTATTTAAAGGCGACGATTTCGAAAAACCGATCTGTAACTCACCTTTGAGCCACGATAATAAAAATTGGCATCAGTTGTCGAGTCATTGTCATATTTCAGATGCGTGGCGTTATTTAGTTCACAGATGTGAACTGGTTCATTATTCTCTGGATCTTTTTTGAAGTTAAAACTCACGCAGTTGTCGTTCAGGTAGCACATTAACTCACAGTCATCCAAGTTTTTGACGCGTTTCTCTTCGATAGTATGATTCAGCAAAGAAGTAGTAGTCTGGGAACAGCATTTTGCGAGCTTGCTAGGAAAAATTCATAACAGTAATGATGATAACAATAATGATAATAATATGTTTTCTCCACTTATAAATAGTAAGGTCAAACTTTTAAAAAACTTTGGAGAATCCCTCGGCGAAAAAAAGCCTAGCCCCAAAATGAACCAAAACTTTGATGAGAAAGACTGACGTATGGCAACGTGCCGAATGGCTGCTCTCTCCAAAAATATAACACAGAACTAACTGAATTTGCGAATTTTTAGTACTTCTGAGATCAGGAGCCTTCACTGCATATTTTGTATTTTCCAACTCGGCTTGCCCCTCATCGTTTCAGATGAGCAAATGGAAAAGGGGAACACCAAGAGATTACAAATAATCTCTCTTCTCCATTAGAGCTTTGATCAAAAGTACAACAAAATCCTCGAACGCTTTTGGTTATCACCAGCCCGATTTTAGCACTAATAGGTCGGTGTACGCGTCATGCTTGTAGTTGGACGGTGTCATAGGAAAGAAACCATTGTTTTCTTTAGGAAAACGCATAACCGATGTTTAGTGTCTTTCTCAAATTTTGCCATAACTTTTGGTTAATTTTTTATTTCGTCAATCACTCGTATGTTTACAGACCGAATTGGACTCCACTCGGTCCTAGTACCAATATAAATCGGGTTGGTGATAACCAATCACGTTCAAGAATTGTGTTATAGTTTTGATTATCTTGAAAATACAGGTGCTTGATGAAGAAATGCATAATTGAACAGATTCCCTGTTGCTCTTTTTATTGAACAGTTATCACACTCATGCTAATTTGCATTGAGACCAACCATTCTTATCGGAAATCATGTAGTATATTAATCGAAATGTATCAATTCAGGGTCAAACCTTTCTTTCAACTTGCATTTTCTCCGGTAACGGAAGGCGTTTAATAACTGTCTCATAACTGATTTAATAATCTTTCCTCTTTTCTATGATTTTTTTATTCAGGTTATATATTCATCCCCTATTCACATTTTATGGCTCCCCTCATGTAAAAGTCAACATGATTTACATGTTGAAAAAAAGCATTACTTGAATCAATTTTTGTAAGCCTTGGAGAATTTTGGTGAAACCATCAAATAATTGAAAGCAGAAATGAACTATAAGCTAGGTCACTGATGTCGAGATTAGCGTTAAAAAAAAATTCCATGATGCGTCAGACAGTGCACTTTAGAATTTGTGTTTTCAATGCAACACTAATTTAAGTCGACGACCATTATTCAGTAATGGATTAATCAATACAAACCGATGTGTTTATATTAAAGACTGGGGTCTAGCAGCGGTAAGTGTAGACTCAGTAATCATCAAAATAAATAGAGTAGATTTTATATAATATCCCTGTGAGCATAAAAGGTGGCGTGCAAACGCAAAAAAAGCTGTCATTTCGACGACCATGTTTTTTCTTTCCGCCTTTAGGATCGATCCACTTTCGGTGATTTTTTTTTGGGAGCCAGCATGTAAAATACGGGAGTCAGGATCGGAGTCAGCGCGCTAGACCACGGCTTATTGTCGTTTGCAACTTCACTGAGATTGATTATAATTATTTGCTGTGGAAGCATGATGGAAAATTAAACTTCCCTTTGACACTAATCACGCTAAGTTGGCAACCATGGGACACTCGCTCTATGTTGTCGTAATAGTGAATTAAAGTTTGCAAAAGATGCAGCGTCATCTATTGTTTGAATTTAACTTACTCGTTGACTTAGTGCCGTATACACGCAAATAGATTATTAACGAAAGAAAATGTGGTAAAATGCAATATGTCTTATTTCTATCATTTATTCATTCACTCATTAAACTATTTGTTATCGCAATAACAATTTTAGAGATGAAAAGTTATCAGATTTTCTGAATTCCTGAACATTCTTAACTTACGTGAATAGCAACCGAAAATCCCAACGTTAACTGTCGTAATGAAATGAATTATGGTCTTTCCAATCATATTGAACTAAGATCCCTTCTTCTCTGGGCCGAGTCTAACCAATAACGACCGTAACTGATCAATTGGTTTCTTCTTTTTTCGAGTTTTCTTCTCTAAGAGGCATAGGTATATTAAGATGAATTATTTGTAAAATTTTGTTGCATGTCTCCAAGTATGGTAGGATTATCAAAAAAATGTATCACCTGCCCCTCCTCGAAGGGTTCTTTTCTAGGTCCTAATGGTTTTTAAGTAATGGAGCAGCAACAGATTTATTTATTTATTTATTTACTGCAGTAGAAAGAAAGCATCGAATAATGTTCGATCAGCTTTGTTAGGGAATCTGACACTGAAACATTGCAGGTTGTTTTTTTGATGACTCTAAAATCTTTCTTATGACTCTTTTTAAGTCATAACACCGTTGCCTACTCGTCTTTGATTGTAATTTTGTTTTAAAAGGAAATATCATGCTCAGATATAGGGATAAATATAAGAAGTAACAGCGGAAGGTACTGTCATAAGTTATATAAAATTTTAGAATTGGACCGCATTAAAAACTTTATTAACCTACTTTTCGATAACGCATACAGCGAGAATGACACGTCTATTTTCCGAAATAAGTTCTTTTCTTTGTCATGAGTCCTTATTATCATTGCATATAATTTTTTTTTTTTTTAATGATAGCATTTACCAGGCGACATCAGCGTAAAAATCTACCAACATATTAAACATCGCGACGCCAAGGCCCTAAAATACAACGATTATGAATCCTATTACTATGGAAACTCCTCTCTGCATATTCAGTCTGTGCCACAGTAGCGCAACGGACACTTGGACGTCTGATAAAGTTTGTAGATATGGTAGGATGAGCAGTTCTTCACAGACATTTGGGTAGTGCGATAGCAACCTTTAGAGTGATCACTAAAGCAGACCTTCCCATAAATTTCACCATCTTTCACAGTAGGATGAGCACCATCTAACCAGCCTGGGAATTTTGTACCACATTTGAATACTGACACACCCGTTGTTGGCATTTTTGTTCCTGCAGCTCCCACAAAACGATACCATCCCACAGGGAGTTGGCTGTCACAAAACGTTGATCCATGTAACGGTGTTTTGTGAATTCTATTTCGATTGGCATCACTCAGGTTTTTGTAATGATAACAAGGATCGGCTACACAGTGAAATGATAATTACAAAAGGATTTAAGTTATTAGAAATTATTGATTGCATTAAGTAAGAGGTCAAGTAATACTTGTGTGGGATGATATCATACTGTTAAACGATAAAAATGGGAATATATCTAATCTAAACGTATTGTAAGGGTTTCCAATATTGGTGTTGGGGGAATGAATGGAAATAATATATTAGCATAGGCCATTCCGTAAACATTGTAATAAGCCAGTTGATCACTTCTTATTCCTTTTTGCGGTCTTATCTTACAAATAGAGTTTGGTCACCTTTTCCTTATTATATATGATCGTGAATTTGACATAGAGACAGATGTTTTTGCGTAAATTGCGGTTTGCGACTAGTTACCGGTATCCTTTCACGTTGTTCAAAAAATGATTAATTACAAAGAAAATGACTCTACCCTATAAAAATTGATCCTGCACAGGAGTTTCCTGGAAATATCCCTTCTTCGTACTATCCATTTAATACTCTCGTTTTTGAGCTAAATCCATGTCGAATTCTCCATCAGGAAAATAGTTTTCAGTTTTCAATTTAAAACGTTCGACACCTCTTTTTCTAAGAGGTGATTTAAGGTGTAAACGTACTTTCATCTTCTGCACTAAATTTGTAATTAGATAACCTATACGAATACCACGTAGTTCTCTTAGAGGCGGTACCTTGGGTACGTCCTTTCTTCTCCGAATTTTGCGTTTACTCTGCTGTTATGCAACAACCTTCAAGGACAATTTTCTTTTAAGATACCTTTTCAAGTATGATTCTGTTACTAAGTTCATTGTAATTTTTATATTGTCAATTTTGTTTTTGTTTTGCCTAAACTTGATTGTAAGACCGAGAAATTTAGGTTAGAAAGACATTTCGTAAGGCGTAAACATCGCGAAAGTAACTACTTAGTATGCGAACTCCGTTCTACGCAGCCCAATGTTATTCGCTATTTAAGTGTAAAAATATGACGAAGGTTAGAGATTGACATCTCTGTAAGTGTCACCTTTATAAACGATGACCCTCATTTTACTCGAGAGATCAGAGCTATTCCCCCTTGTGACAGCTAGTGTAAAAGGTTAGAATAAAGAAAAAGTCAACAGAACGAGTGTTAGAGTAAATTTTACCCTTAACAATACTATGAGGCTAAAAAATCAATATGAGAAATACATTTATTAACCATAGATAGCAGTATCTTAATTCATGTTTTCTTTTTTTTGTTCTATCGCATTAAAGGACAGCTTTCGGTAAACTAAAGGTGCAGGTAACGTAGTTCACTTATAACCAAGCAGCAATATGGTCGTTAATGACCACCTGAGTAAGGATGATTCAGATCGAGTCAAACCAATCGGGATCATAATTAATTTAATGGCATGATAGATAACAAACGTACTTCAATACTTAACACCATTCCCGATAAGATGTGGGTTACAAGAACAGTTGTATGAGCCCTGGGTATTAATGCAAGAGGCATTCGGATGGCATTATTTTATATTATAAACATGAGCCTCGCTGCATTCGTCAATATGTGAAAGATAACACGCCTACTAAGTCAAGATAAATATACAACGTATGCAATAGAAGATAGAGAAAACTAAATGTCACAAAATTTAGTACTCATAATCTTTGAAAAGTGATGTTTATCATAAAAAGAGCAAAATGTTTTTTCAAAAAAATCGGACATCAACGACAACGTGAGGATATGAGAAATCAGCCATTTATCCATCTGAATAGAGCTACCATTAAAATAATTTCAGGTTCTAATTATGAATAAAATTGTTATTGTTAAGAGAAATAATTGTACTTCACTATAGATTAGAGAGCTATAGAGAAAGATCCATTTTGTCCTCTGATACATGCTACGTCACAGCGCAAAGTGAGATCTTTGATGTAAAATGTGTTGTTGCACAGGAACAATTTTTTTTCCTCAACGGGCGCGCACCATCATTTGTTTATTTGACGTTACATAGAATTTAACAATTTCGAAAATCGTTTACCGCCTTAAGTATCTGAGCGGGCGACATTGCAAATTTCTGTGACGCAGGAGAGTAAAGTGTCACCAGCCAATTTTGATCACCGATTTCCGACTGGTTTAAAGGGGATATGTCACTGCTCGCACACTCGAAGTATGAATCGTTAAGATTAAAAAGTAGGAATATAGCGAATGTCAATACAAGATAAATAAAACTCGATGTCACAAAATTTCACCACCAATTTTTATTACAGAAAAACAAGATTTTCCATGAAAATCGGACACCCTGAAACGATAAATAGTCAGCCATCCTGATAGTGAGGTACTATAAAAAAATACTTCAAGCTCTCCGTATGGAGCACGCATTTTAATTACATTCAAAGTTTTTGGTTTTTTTTGTTTTGTTTTTGTTTCCGTTTTTGTTTTTGTTTTTTCTGTGTTACACAGGAGTATTTCAACGGGTAGTCCATAAAAGATAAATAGATAAAAAAAAATTAAAAAATAAAACACGTCAACGATTACTAACGCTTTGTTTCAAAATATACATGAATGGAAATTTTCTTTTCATCTTCATTATGTTGTTTAACACATTTACAAAATTTTATACCTTCTAGCCCTAAGGTTCAAAGTAAAACTTGCGATATCGTTTCACACCGACGTCTTTTACTACTGCACAGTCCATTCAAAGGTAAAAAGAAAAAAAAAGGCATCGAGGATATTCGTTTACATCAAAACAAGATTTAAGGGTTCGTAACATGATTGAACGCGGTGTAAAACAACTCATCCAGGAATTCAATGCCAATTACCCTGGCGTAGAAGTTGCTCTTTTCCAACCAATTCAGGTGAAAGTTTCTAATACTAAACAAAATACATCAAATTCACCTGTGCAATTTTGTCCATTTCCTTTATATCCACGCCAACATTCACATACGTGTGATCCAATGGTATTCGTACATTTTGCATTCTCGTGACAAGAGGAGTTTCCTTTACACTCGTCAACATCTAAATAATCAAAGACAGGAAAAGGATCTCACAATTATGTTAAAATTTCTCTGAATCAGTCATTACCTTGTTTGATTGATTGCAAGCCATGGCTGTTGTCAGCGAGAACAAGAGATTTTCTCAAATGAAGAAAACAAGTTAAATAGCACTACACAAGTTTTAGTCGGTTAACTGCCTCACCTTACGTTAAAAAAAATTGAAACAAACAAAAAAACCAACAACAACAAACAAAAATTCATCAATACAGTCAAAACGAATATGAAGGCTTCTGAGATTATTGACTGTACCTGTACAGTTGCGTCCATCTCCAGTATATCCAGGTTTGCATGTGCAAACGTGTGATCCGTGCGTTTTGCTACAAGTGGCATTTACGTGACATTTGTCTGGGTATGTTTTGCATTCGTCAATATCTGTCAAAAAAAGGAAAAAAGAGAAAAGAATGAAAATGGGATTTGGTTTTCATTCGAAAGTCATACATGTACATGTATATGGAAAAAGTGGAATACTCGTTTGCAATTTTTTGGTTTCATGCGATTCTCGGGTTGGACCTGTGAGTCAAACCGCTATTGTTCAATTTTTTTCACGTTGATACAGCAAAGACTCTCTAAAGCATACGCAATAAACTGCTCTTGTTTTGCTACGGGAGCACAAAACACGTTACATAGACAACAAAAGAAAGAACGAATTAAAGTAAATCATCTGTGACCGCATTTCCTTGTTATTCCGAATTCACCTGTGCAATTTTGTCCATTTCCAGTATATCCTGGCTGACAATCGCATACATGTGATCCATTGGTGTTGGTGCAGTTTGCATTCTCATGACAAGCGTTGTTTCCTTTACACTCGTCAACGTCTATGAAATCACAGATGAAAAAATGGGATTTTAAAATTGTGCAAAAATTGCCGTGTATAAGCCATTACCGTGTTAAAGAGTGCAAGCCATGGCTGTTTTCAACCTTTTGCTGGATTGCGAGAACGCAAGATTGTCGTACCTGATGAAAAAAAAGTTGACTATACAGAAATCTATCTCTTAATGACTTTTAGTCAGATAACTGTTACCCATTTTGAACAATTAAAACATGGCTTGCCACTTTACCAAGATAAACATCATCAAACAACAAAATCTCATTGTGCTATTCAACAAGAATCTAAAGGCTTTTGAGACTATTGACGGTTACCTGTACAATTATGCCCATTTCCGGTAAATCCAGGTTTGCATGTGCACACGTATGACATTTGCCAAATATTTCTTCGCATTTATCAGTCTCTGTCGTAAAATTAGAGAAAAATAAGGACAAAAAAAAAATACATGAATAAAATATCAACTAAAGACATAAGATTTTTGGTTTCTATCAAAGAGCCACAGGAACTCGGTAATTCGCAAAAACCTCAATTTATTTGTAGCTTCCTTCTTTAAGTGGTTCTCTGGTGGGACCTTTCAATTAAGCTATTATTTCTTAGCTCTCCATGCAGTTACTATATTAAGCATTCGACACACATATGAACTACTCGAAAGGCGTCGAAAGTTCGAGGTAAACAAAAAAAATAAAATAAATAAAACAAAAACAAACAAAAAACAACAACAAATCAGACAAACCTAAACAAAACAAAACGAAAATATACAAACGAGTGAACGAAGACTACGTTACTACTAAATATTATTACATTCTAAGATTTAGCACCTTATACAATGAGACAAATTCACGCCACTTTCAGCAACTAAAGAACAGTTCTCATACCAGCATTAAAAAAAAGAAAAACAAAATAAAGAAAAAAAACTCATAGACGTTCATTTCAATTGTTGACTTAGACTTATACCCTTATCACAATGTTCTCCCTCGAATCCAGGAGGACATAAGCATCGATATTCCTTGAATGTAAATCCAGACTGGCAAGTTGCGTTATTTTCGCAGTTGAGACCCTTGTCACAAGCGTTCTAAAGAAGAAGAAAAATAAAAATGAAAGAAAGAAACGAAATACCGAATCATCGAATACACGAAAATTTGCATAAAAATTAATTATTGTTATTATATTATTCAAAGGCGACAATTTCAAAAAATCGATTTGTAACCCACCTTCGAGCCACGGTAATAAAAATTGACATTAGTTGTCAAGTCACTGTCGTATTTCAGATGAGTGGCGTTATTTAGTTCACAGATGTGGACTGCTTCATTATACTCTGGATCTTTTTCGAAGTTAAGACTGACACAGTCGTCGTTCAGGTAGCACATTAGCTCACAATCATCTAAGTTATTGACACGTTTCTCTTCAATGGTATGGTTTACCAAACGTCTTTCAGCAAAGAAGTAGTAGTCCGGAAAGACCATTGCGCGCTCTCGCTCTAAAATGGACAAATTGAAATATGACTATAAGGCATACTTTTCCGTCGCAAAAAAGTTAAATTTCGAGTAAAAAGTTCTAAGAACAAATATCTCTTTGCAAAAATTTTCGTATCTCAGCAAACTAAGGTAGCAAATGCGTTAAAAACGTAAGTCAAACAAAGCACTCGGTGAGAAGAACGATGATTCGTTAAATGTAATAAATAGCTTTGTAAATTGCTTCGCCGTTTTCTACAATTAAACAATAACATAAAACTACCTTTATTTGAGAGTTTGGGGGTTTCTGAGGTACGGAACATTTGCGGCAAATATTTCATGTTTCACATGAATTTGGCAATTGAAGAAGCTCGTACGATTTTAGACGAGTCTATCAGACGAGCTCATCAAACACTATGCAATTCTTACTACAAAGGGAGTTAACTGGCGTTTGCATTTTTTGATGTAGTTGTCATCAGTGCAATGAACACAATTTAAATTCTCTTATAGGGAGCCTTAAATATCTCAAAACTTTGACCAGGGATGGTCTTAAAATGCATTTTTTTCTTTATATGAACGGGCGCTTGACTATTGAGTGTTTATTACGGAAATTTATAACTGAAGAGCACCCCTGCGGCTCTTTTTTTTTCGAACGATTATCGTGAACAGAGGGAGTTCGTGCAAATTAAAGCCGAGAAAAAAAAAACCATTCTTGTTCTGCGTCTACGATCAGATTTGTATTCGTTTTCGAAAGTTTTCTAAGCTACAAATTTAGAACAAAATTTTAATTTTTTTTTACTTTTGCAAGCCAATGTAAGCTGTTTTAATTGCTTAGCTATGGTGAATATAATCGTCTCTTTATTTCCGTCATTTGTTCTGTGAAAACAACTCATTTATCTGTTCATCGATTTAATTCATTGATTTTCTTTTCTCGTGTCGAATAAAGTCCACCCACATCATTTTTCTGCTTTTGAAAATAAATTGATCACAGCAACAGAGTTTTAAATTTGCTTGTTGAAGCTGAGCTACGACTTCATTCAGCTGAGTTGCCATGGAGTTGTGCCGGATTCTCAAATTGTGGTTCTCTTCCCGAAGACGCCTTATTTCGGCCTCATAAACCTCTATAAGAGATGGCTGTGTCTGTGCCAGTGTGCAACTCTGTGCTCGATTGTGATGAAAATAAGTTAGAAAACTCCCACCGCCGACGGACTTAACCTTAAATTTCGACAACATTACTTCGCGAGTATCAGTACTCATTACACCCTGAGGTTTTTTAGTTACCATCATTTTATGCCTCGTGTTCATTCACGGATAACTTAAACAAAGCGATTGCTTTTAATATAATGCAATTGAAGCAATTAGAGAGGCAAGCGCGAACTGAGATCGCTCATAATGAAGCGGCCGCGTGTATCATGAGAACTGATCGATATCAAGGAATATTGCTGCTTTTTTGCGCTAAGTGCATATGCCATTAAATAACTAATTTGCCCGCCGTTTAAATACCTTATAAGCATTTGCGTTGTCATTAGATGGTTTCTTTTTCGGTTTCCTTTCAAAATTCTCCATTGTTGAAACCAGTGTGTCGACATCGATGGGAATAAATGCGAGTAACGAGCATCCATATGTTCCGACATGTATTCGAGAATAAGCCGTAATGTAATAAAGATCGTCGGTGGAAAATGTCGTTTGAGATCAGAAGAATGAAAAGACAATAGACTTCTTATCTTGTCTCACAAATCTTGCCGTCTGGAAAATCAGATGCCATCTTCACGGTACATAAAACCTTCAGCGGCGTTCAGTCATTCATCTCTCAAAGGATTCAAATTCATCTCGGTTTTTGTTTTTTGTTTGATCTTTTTTCCAGAGGATGAAAAACTTCGTCAATATCAGTGCACAACAAACGCAAACCAAGACCCTGTTCTAAAGCGCGGTTACACGAGCGATTTTTTTGATTGCGATGGTGATGCGATTTTGTCAGTTTCACGGAATGAGTTTAATTCAAACAACTTTCATTCGTGACCATTCACACAAATTTCATTTGGTTTCATCACTCCATCTTTGTCAGTCTCTCATTTCCTACATTCTGTGTCTTTACCGACCATCCCTGAGTAGCAAGTGACCTTGAACAAAAAGTAACTCCCTACTCCTCCCCAGGGTAAGATTTGACACAAACGCGCTTTCGCTAAATATTCAAATTTCGCGCTCGTGCAGTAATCGGCTTTGTTTGAATTTACCTCATGAATTTCGCTATTGTAATGCCATGCCTGGTTTATTCCAAATGCCAGCATTATTCTTCTATAAAAATAACTTCGCTTAAGTTGGCTAAGAGCGACCAATCTTTTTTCCATGCAAATTATCGAATTCCCGTCTGCAACACAACAACGAAATGTTTTTGATAGAATTGATTAGCCTTCCATGTAAATATGAGCTGATGAGCGTTAGGATTGAAGTTGTTTTGAATGAAGCAATTCTTCATCGTAGCAATTCTTAATTTTTTTGTAAGAACTGAAAATTTCCGATATGGTTCATCATAATAATACGCCTTTGTTAAATACTGTTAATATCTACAAAAGAAGTTTGCAAGACTGAGGTTCCTTCCTTTAAAAATCATCTTTGTTGAATTGAGGTTTTTAATTTTGTCATAACGACACGTTAATAAGCTCAGTGCATCAGCTGTTGTAAATCAGCGAAATAGAAATAAAGAGTGACGGAAAATAAGACAGCAAGGGCTGGAGTATGAATATAGGGATGGAAAATGATGCGCATTTTGTAACTCACCTTTACCAAACGTCAAGTAAGTCGTCGATGAAGTCAAGACTGCGAATACTAGAAACGCTGAAAATTCCATGCTTCCTCAAGACAACGGAGCTCAGTATTGATGTTTTCAGTGTGCCACAAATTTAGCGTCGACCACCTGCATTTGATAATGAATTTAAGTGATAGAAACCGACCTATTAGTATTAAAAATGGGATGTTAACCAAATTAACAGCTGTCAGTCCCGACCCTGCAAATAAAATACGTGGGTAAAGGTTTTAAAGTTTGCGAATGAACACGTTTCCAATGTCTTCCTTTGTGCCAGTTAGAAACACTTTGGTTTTGATGGGCTACGATTCTATCGGTGTTCATCAACAGATTAGAAAAAGGGATTTTACCACACAAATTTCCATAACATTAACTTCAATTGCTTCATAATTATAGTCAATGGAGTGCGTTTAAGACAATAACATCATAAAAATATTCTTAAGAACCTTAGGTGAACATATTCCAATAATGCAGTCACATAAAAAGCCAAGTTCCCTTGAGTTTCTAAGAACTCCCAATTTTCAAGATCGATCCATAAATCATCACTTTTGTAATAATATGAACAGAATTCAAACGAGCTGCATATTAGTCTAAGTTGGGAGATAAGACAAAACAGTCTGTGAAAGGAAATCTTTATAAGTAGAGAAAAATCAACCGTCATTTTTGGCAAGATAGATATTTCAAATGAATTGAACCCAAACAGCGAGCTTCGTCACTGCATTGATTCCTCTCTCATCGCTTTATGGAATTTCCTGTCGGTTCGAGTTTCACAATTTGTGACGAGCTTGGAACCGCCAGCACTGACATTTTATAATTTGGCTCTTTTCTCTATTTACGGTAAGGATGGCACAACAATTTCGAGAAGGGGTGTCATTATAAACATAAACAAATATCGCTGAGAGAAGATTCAAGAAGTAAACCCGTTTTAGGAAACTAAAATTGAGGATAATGATCTTGTTTATTTCAAATAGCTGAAGCCGTGTTTTCGCCAGAAGTTTGTTATACCCACAATTGGAAGCTCGGTATATTTCATTTTGGTTTTATTTCAACCACACAGAAATAGAGGACTTAAGGGTGGATATCCGATTTATATCATAGAATGAAAGTCAAATTCAAGTTATCCATGCATTAAGTATGATCATTTCTTACCTTCAAAGATCCTACGTTCTTTGGTGCCCAACTTTAGTGTTTTTAAGCCAAACGTGTTTCTTTTATTACTGTCTAGTAGCTATGGTTACGATAGAATCTGTTGGTATCAAGCCAAGATGATCATTAATATTAGAAATGAACTTCCCTTTTCCTGTTTGGGTTCTTTGCACGAAAAGGCAAACTAGTAAAATAATACCAGGTGAAAAGCCCTGCACTCGCACAGTTCGCTTTCATTTTCCAAAAACATGAATTCTGAATTTAGACTTTATCTTGAAATAAGTCTGAAATTATAAAATAAGTTACGTTCTTTGATGGATTGTGAGTCTCTTGCTCTAATTCGACAAAATGAATAAGGGGAACTCCTTTTTGAATTTCGAATATTGTGTTTGTAGTTGTTAAGCTGAACCACCCTCTTCACTACGTCGGGCAAAATATTTTCTCGTTTGGCCCTCCTAATTATTCGAAATAATATAGGAACGCAAAAAACTTAAATAATTTTAAGACCAAAGTGATGAGTCATTTTATCCTCCCACACATTCATTAACGTCAAAATTAATAAATGATGAGTTCTAATAAGCTCTTTAAATTGAACAAACAGAAAATCTCCCGGAAACGCCTGTTCTCAAATTACAGAAATTCAATAAATTTGCCGAGAAACTTACGATCTATGTCTCGATGCATCAGGATTGCATAAAGACTGTCGATGGCTCATTATAATAACACACCCTTGCTAAATACCATCAATGTCTACAAAACAAATTTACAAGACTAAGGTTCCCTCCGTTAAAAATCATGTTTGTTGAGTTCAGGATTTTAGTTTTGTCACAGTGACCAGTTGTAAGCTCAGAGCATCGACTGTTGTGAATCAGCAAAATAAAAGTAAAGAGTGATGGGAAATAACACGAGCTGAAATGAACTATTTTAAAACAGAAATAACACCACCTGCATTCAATAATGGGTTAAGTAATAGTTACCGACCCTTTTGTGTTGAATATGGGATGTTAACAAAGTTAATAGCAGTCAGTCAAGACCCATTAAAGTGATTGAAGCAAATAAAATACGCGGGCACGCGTTTGGGATAAAGGGAAAGACATTGGATTTGGCGAGCTACGATTCTATCCGTGTTTATCTTCAGATTAGACTCAGACATTTTGCCACACAAATTTCCATAACATTAACTTCAATTGCTCCATAACTATAGTCAATGGAGTGCGTTTAATAAATAACATTATAAACGTATCCTTGAGAACATTAGGTGAACATAATTACTCCGTTAATACAGTCACAGAAAAAAGTCAAATTCCCTTGAGTTTCTGAGAAACGCCACCTTCAAATTTACAATATCGATCCATAGATTTAGCGTTTTGTTTTTTCTTATTTTTTTAATTCATTAATTTTTTCATTATCAGGGGAAAACACCTTATAAAATTGATCGAAGCGTCAAAAATTGATAAAAAGCAATAATCATAAAACATGGCAATAAAAATAGATCTTATGTGCCGACATTCCCGCTCACGAAATCATACTGATAATGGTAATCGGTGTGTAGGACCAAACAGGTTGGCGTAACCTTATCCGCCAAAAAAAGACATTAGCCCTGCATTCGCACAGTTTACTTTCATTTTCCAAAAACATGAAGTCTTAATTAGACTATATCTTGAAATAAATCAGAAATTATAAAATAGGCCACGTTCTTTAATGGATTGTGATACCACCCACTTCACTACATCGAGTATAATATTTTCTTGTTTGACCCTCCTACTTACTCTGAGCAATACAGGAACGCAACAAGTTAAAGATGATTTTCCTATTTGCGGTCCTGAGTAATTTGTCATTTTATCCTCCCTCACATTCATTAACGTCAAAATTAATAAATGATGAGTTCTAATAAGCTCTTTAGTATAAACAAACAATAAATCTCCCGTAAAAGGTGGTTATTAAACTACAGAAATTCCATACATTTTCTGAGAAACGTACGACCTTTGTCTCGATACATTAGGATTGCATTAGGAACGAATGTCGAGGTAGAACCCAGCAGATACCTTATGATAATTAAGCACGATCCAGTGTAGACAGGTGCTATACTTAATCCAGGGCTTTGATGACACGAAGCTCTGAATGTTGTTATTACTAAGCGCAACCCTGATATTAAGGATAATAGCAAATTGATACTTGGAAAAGGTGTGCCGTAAGTTATGATTGGATTCAGCCGAACCATCCAGTACTGTACCTGGCTTCTGAGGCGTCATTGGAATACCTTTTAAATTATAAGAACAGTTGTCAGACTTAAAGGTAACGAGACCTGTAAGCCAACGTTCAGTTCCCGATTCCTTTTTCTGATTGGGAGCCTTGCAAATTAACTTCCATATTATTCAAGGTTCTTCTATTTCAAATCATCACTTTTGCCATAATTTGTATACCAGTCTAAGCTTAGGGATAATAAACAAAATCGTGAAGGAAAAAAAAACAAATATAGTTTTTGGCAAGTTAAATATTTCAAACGCAGAGGATTTTTTTATTGACTATTTTTTCTCTACTGTAAAGTTCATCAACACAAGGGGCAAACTGAACCCAAATAATTTTGGCATTTTTGGCATTTTTCCCTATTTACGGTAATGATGGAGATACAATTTCTAAAAGGGGTGTCATCATAAACATAAAGACATATCGCTGGGAAAAGGTTCCTGAAAACCTTTTTGTAGGAAACTAATAATTAAGGATGATGATCTTGTTTATTTCGAATAGCTGGAGCTGTTTTCTCGCCAAATGTTTTTGTGTCCACCCAATCGATTTTCTTTTCGTTTTGTTTTTTTTGTTTGTTTGTTTTTTTCTTTGTCAACCACACAGGAATAGAGGAGTTAAGGGTGAATATCAAATCTTACCATAGGAGGAAATTCAAACTCAAGTTATTCATGCATTAAGTACGATCATCACTTACCTTCCAAGATCAAATGTTCCTTGGTGCCCAACTCTAGAGTTATTGAGCCATACGTGTTTTCTTCCATTACTGTCTGGTAGCTATGGTTACGATAGAAACTGTTGCTTTCAAGTTACGATGATTATTAATTCTAGAAATAAACTTCCCTCTTCCTGTTTGGGCTCTTTGCACAATAAGCTAAATTGGTAAAATAATACCCGGCGAAGAATTTAACCTAATTGACGGACTGACTGAAGTAATGTGTATTGGACTATAAAATGTCAATATTAATTCTTTGAAAGCATTGCCTGTCGCGTCACTGTGCAAAAGGCAATATAACTATAGATCGTTTATTAGTAATTCATGTCAAACAAACGCAATGGAAATGAAATTGAGAGAAGGAACGAGAGGCTTCGGTAAGAATTCAAGGCAAGACCAGGAAAATAGTTTTGAGACTTACACAAGGACAGAAAAAGAGGAGAGGAAAGTTAATCACTACGTTATGAAACTGGAAGGGCAGAATTTTTTTTTTTGTTCTGCATTGTTTTTTGTCTTTTTTTTTGTTGTTTTTTTATCCATAACTTTCTAGAACGTGTTTAGTTTCCTTGTAAGTGTCTTTATTTATTTTCTACCATCAGTTTGTACAATAACACAAGGTGAACGACTTGAACGGCTACCTATCGCTACCAATCGCTCTGACGAAGGGCTAACGCTCGAAACTTCAGCTTTTTTACCCTTTACGGTGGCTAATTTACGTTTTCAACCCAGTTGTTAACACTAAATTACCTACTCTACTCTCCCACCGACGCAGCACCACAGTTTCTTTAGAAACTTAGAAACTTCAGAATTTTTATTTTTTTACTTTTTTTAATTGATTTATTTTTATTGTTTTTTTTTAAACACTAAGTTGAATGTTTGAATTCAGTTTAGCCAAATAAAAGAAAAATCGACTTTTTCGGCCTTTGAAGGTGAGAAGTATTCTTCGTTGTTTGACCCTGCGGTTGTTTAGTGCGGTTGAAAAAGGACCTCGCAGCATCTCTGAGATGATTTGCAACTCTAAAAGTCTTGACCACTCAACACAGATTATTTCTCTTTCATTTATTCTTCAAGAATACATTTTGAATTTTTTTAACTATCCGGAAAAAAACATCAAAAATGCAAGGCAGTGTGCTGCTCAAGATTTCCTCGATTGACCGACAAAATGGTGGTGAATTTTTCTCTTGAGTAATGTAAAAAGTAGAAAGAAATGTCAGACTTTGCTAGGAGCATGTTTTGCAATAGGAACAGAGTATGTTGCGTTACTTTTCACTTCATCGAAATACTCTATTCAAAGCTTTCTAATTTTTTGCAATTTTTTTAGTATATGTAGTTTTCGCTGTGGCACCATTAGCGCCGTAATTGAATTCGGCTCTTGCAATTGATTACAAATAATTAATTTTTTCTTCCAATCCCTTAATATCATGTTCAGTTCTCGCAAAGTACTTTATTTTCCTGTTATCTATGAGCAAATAGGAATTTGAATTAATCATAAATTCTGTGAAAAATTTCGATCTTAGGGCGAGCGCCAAATTGTACCGACCGAACCTTAGCGCTGTGGACCATAGCCTTCTTCGAGAGCGGGAGAACCTACCCATAATAGGCCATTTATCGAGGTGGATTCTGCGACCCTGGGCCAGCTATGCCTTTATCGTTCATCTCTTCTTTGGCTCAAATATATATAAACATATATCTCCAAATATGGCTCAAGGTCTACCTCAAAATCCCTGTCTAAATATTCTCAGAATAGATATAAGCGATCCTCGCAGCTATGAACACTGCTAAACTAGTAGCCGAAATAAGCCCTGGAAATAATTCAGGCCCGTACGAGATTTGAACCCATGACATCTGCGATACCGGTGCAGCGCTCTACCAACTGAGCTAACAAATCAAAGCTTGTTAGCTTAAATGAATTATTAGCTTGAGAAGTTTTTTAATTTTGGATTATTTGGAAACTGTTTTAAATTTAAATTTAAATTTTCGGAGAGGGATGATGTATAAGCACCCGAATGTTAAATTCCATCTGTTCATGTTTACAAAACCAAGTTATAAGAAATAACTTTCTCTAACTCTTCATCCCTGTTGAATTGGGTTTTAAGCTTTGATGCAACAATTCATCTTACCCTTAAATTTCAACAGCATTTAAGTGTAGTAGATGAAATTAGCTCAACATTTAGACACAAATGAATCAGCGTAACGAAAAGAAACCGTCGAAAGGAATCAGCATACACGCATATAATTTTAGTGATCGAATTATTTAATATTCCGATCGCTAAACGTATAAAGTAATAATTCGTAGTATGTCACCTTAATCAAACGCCACAAAAGTCATCAATTTAGTTAGGCAAAATTTCCATGATTCGTCGAAAAGTACACTTCATTATTTACGTATTCAATACGACCAATATTTAGTAATGGACTAATCAGTACAAACCGACCAGTTTATATTAAAGATAATGATTTACCAGCGGTCAGTATATATTCAATATGGTTGTTTATTCAATAACATGCGCACGTTTAAATGTCTATAAATACAGTAGTCTGAGAAGTTTTATGTTTTGTTAGGTAGGAGTCACGGTTTGTTGTTCAAAAGAAAAATCAGACGAAAGGTTCTTTTATTTTTTAGGTCTCGTATTATGAAAATAAATGGAGTGCACCTTAGATAATATCACTGTGAACACAAACGGTGGTGCACAAACCCAAGGAAAGCTCTCTTCAGACGACCAAGTTTTTCATTCAGCCTTATGTCCGATCCATTTCCGGTAATTTTAGTGGGAGCCAACATATCGAATAGACGAGTCAGGGTCAGAGTCAGCGCGCGAGAGCACGGCTAGTGTTCGTGTGCATCTTCGCTGAGTGATCATAATAATTTGCTGTGGAAGCGAAAATTGAACTTCCCTCCGACAGTAATCACCTTAAGTTGGCTACACTTGCTTTCAGTTGTCGTAATAGTGAATCAAAGTTTGCAAAAGATGCACCTCCATCTACTGTTTGAATTTAGTGTAGTTGTTGTCTTCGTGTGTATATGAAAATAGTATAATTGAAAACGAGCCCTCGGTGGTAAACAGCGTATTGTTTTATTTTTTTTGCCTATTTATTTACATATTTATCTATTTTATCACAAAAAACTCTCTAAGCACCAAGAAATTTTCAGATTTTCTGTGTTCCAACCAAGAAATCTAATTGCTGCACAGAAAAGAAATTGAGTTAATATAGGTTTATTGTTAGCATACTTTTGCCATTTACAACTAAACAGATTGCAAGTACTTAAATTTAAAAACCCATCCTGATGAATCGATCAAATGAGGGTAAGTTTTTACCATGTTTTTGTTTTTTGTTTTTGTTATTATTTCTTCTGCGTGGCATTCAGTCTGTACCACAGTAGCGCATCGGACAACTAAGTGGCAGAATAAGTTTGTAAATAAAGTAGGATCCACAGTTCTTTACAGAAATGTATTTGATTTTTTTGCATTCATTATCACTCTTTCCACTAAAGCAGACCTTTTTGGAAGCTTCACCATCTTCCACTGTAGGATGGGTATCATCCAACCAGCCAGGGTGGACTGTACCACATCTGTTCGCCGTCACCCTTGTTGTTGGGATTTTTGTTCCAGCAGCTCCCACAAAACGATACCATCCCTCAGAGAGTGAATTGTCACACTTCTCTGAACCGTAAGGTGTTTCGTAGCTTTTATTTCTATTGGCTTCACTCAGGTTTTTATAATGATAGCAAGGATCCGCTACAAAGTGATATTTTAAATACGAAAGGAGTTAGGTTATTAAAATCAATGGTTTAACATATTTTTAAGTTAGAGGTCAAGTAATACTTGCGTGAGACATTTTTAGACCATGAAGCTAAAAAATCAATATGGGAAGTAAAATTTATAACCTACGGATAGCAGTATCTGAATTCGTGTTTCCTCTTTTATCATCAACACATTAAAGGACAGCTTTCGGCAAACTAAAGTTGCAGTTAATTTAGTTTACATATGACCACACAGCATTATGGTTGCTGATGACCACCTGAGTAGAAACGATTTAGATCGAGTCTAATCTACAGGCGCCATAATTAATTTTATGGCATAGTAGATACCAAACGTACCTTCACAGTTTAAACCATTTCCGATGTATTTAGATTTACAGGAACAGATGTATGAGCCCTGAGTATTAGTGCAAGAGGCATTCGGATCGCAATCGTTCATTTTAACGGTATGAGCTTTACTGCATTCGTCAATGTCTGTAAGAGAACATACATATCACCTCAAAATCAAGCGACAAAGAATGTCTCAAGGAGATACAGAAAACTAACTGTCACAAAATTTCGTACTCGTACTCTTTGAACATCGATGTTTATGATAAAGAGAGCAAAATGTTTCCCAAAAAAAAACGGACAACAACGACGTGATGTAATTAAAATTCAACGACTAATCCATCTGAATAGTAATGCAATGAAAACAATCTCAGGTTCTACTTATCAAAAAAAATTGTCATCGTTAGAAGAAATAATTGTATCTTGTCATTGATTACAGAGATCCAGTTTGTACTCGTCAATGTCTGGGAATACATGGTGCGTCACAATGCAAGATAAGATATTTGATGCAAAATGTGTTGTTGCACAAGAACAATTTTTTCCCAATGGGTGCTCATCGGTTTATTTGGTGTCACATTCAATCTAACAATTTCAATTTTTTTTTACTACCAAAAGTCTCTGAGCGGGCATCATTGCAAATTTCTATGACACTAGAGAGTACAGTGTCACCCGCGAATTTTGATCATCGATTCACTGACTGTTTTAAAGGGGATATATCACCGCTCAACGACAACCTGAAGCGACAAAAAGTAAACGTCTGCCATCCCGATGGTGAGATACGATTAAAAAATATGTTCTAGTTCTTATTATGGGGCACTCATTTTAGTTACATGTGAGGTTAAATTTGTTTTTTTTTTTTCAGACAGCACCTCGCAATATTTCAATTTTTCAAGTATACAAGTTTGACTTTTTTTTTTTTCATCTTCATTTTGTATTTTAACTCAATTACGAAATTTCACACCTTCTAGCTCTAAGGTTAAAAGTAAAACTTGCGATTTTGTTTCACGCCGTCGTCTATTATTATTGCAACGTCCATCAAAAGGCAGAAAGACACAAAAAGCATCAACGATTTTCATTTACTACAACGAAGCACTATTTAATGGGTCCGTAACATAATTTAATGCGGTGTAATACAAATAATCCAATGCTAAGTATGATAAAGTTCGGATATAACGCGCGCTGTCATCGGTCGAAAAAGCGTGCTCTATCAGAGTACTGAAAACATAGGGCTGAGCCAAAACTGTCAGGCCATCTTCCAAATTATACTCTGTCTAACCATTTCTCGAACTCCTCTCTAGCTCTGTTTTACTAATTGAAAGTGAAATTTTGGAATGAGCGAAGTAGTAACAGAAGAACCAAATTAATGTTTCAAAACATGCCAAGCGTCTTGATTAACGCTATCATAACATGAGTAGAGACGCATATGCTTCTCGACTACGTCTGGTGTTTCTCTCTACACTTCGTTGGTGCTCTAGCCGCTTCTTACGTGCTTTAAAAAAAACAATAAAAACAACGACAACAAACAGAAATTCATTGTAATAGTCAAAACGAATATGAAGACTTTTGAGATTATTAACTTTACCTGTACAGTTGCGTCCATCTCCAGTGTATCCAGGTTTGCATGTGCAAACGTGTGATCCGTGCTTGTTGTTACAAAGAGCATTTACGTGACATTTGTCGGGGTATGTTTCGCATTCGTCAATATCTTTCAAAAAAAAGAAAAATAATTAAAAATGGGATTTTTTTTTATTCAAAAGTCATACATGTACATGTGTGTAAGAAAAGTGGAATACTCATTTGCAATTTTTTGGTTTCATGCGATTCTCAGGTTGGACCTGTAAGTCAAACCGCTATTTTTCAAATTTGTTCACGTTGGTACAGCAAAGAATATCTAAACTGCTCTTGTTTTGCTACGGGAGCACAAAAGACGTTATATAATCAAAAAAAGAAAGAACGAACTAAAAGAAATAACCCATGACCGCATTTCCTCGTTATACCGAATTCACCTGTGCAATTTTGTCCATTTCCAGTATATCCAGGCTGACAATCGCATACATGCGATCCATTGGTGTTGGTGCAGTTTGCATCCTCATGACAAGAGTGGTTTCCTTTACACTCGTCAATGTCTATGAAATCACAGATGAAAAAATGGGATTTCAAAACTATGCAGAAATTGCCGTGCATAAGCCTTTACTGTGTTAAAGAGTGCAGGTAATGGCTGTTTTCAACCTTTTGCTGGATTGCGAGAACGCGAGATTGTTGCGTCGAACATTCAAGATAAATAAAAAAATAAAACAAAAAAACAACAAACAAGCAGACAAACCAAAACAAAACGAAACGGAAATATACAAACGAGCGAGCGAAGAATACATTACACACGCTCAATAAAATAAGGTAGGAAATTTTTCTTCGATTCTAAGATTCAGCACCTTATACAAAGAGAGAAATTTACGCCACTTTCAGCAACTAAAGAACAGTTGTCATACCAGCATTGAAAATCAGAAAAAAAATCTCATATACGTTCATTTCAAGTGTTGACTTATACTCATACCCTTTTCACAATATTCTCCTTCGAATCCAGGAGGACACAAGCATCGATATCCCTTGAGTGTAAATCCAGACTGGCATGTTGCGTTATTTTTGCAGTAGGGACTCTTGTCACAAGCGTTCTAATGAAGAAGCAAAATTAAAATGAAAGAAGAAACGAAATACCGAATGATCGAATACGCGAAAAGTTATATAAACATTAATTATTGTTATTATATTATTCAAAGGCGATAATTTCGAAAAACCGATTAGTAACTCACCTTCGATCCGCGATAATAAAAAAAATTGGCATCAGTTGTCAAGTCAATGTCGTATTTCAGATGAGTGGCGTTATTTAGTTCACAGATGTGAACTGCTTCATTATTCTCAGGATCTTTTTGAAGTTAAGACTAACACAGTCGTCGTTCAGGTAGCACATTAGCTCACACTCATCCAAGTTGTTGACGCGTTTCTTTTCAATGGTATGGTTTTCCAGACGTCTTCCAGCAAAGAAGTAGTAGTCCGGAAACACCATTGCGCGCTCTCGCTCTAAAATGGACAAATTGAAACATGATTATAAGGCATACTTTTCCGTCGCAAAAAAAGCTACATTTCGAGTAAAAAGTTCTAAGAACAAATCTCTTGGCAAAAATTCTCGGATCTCAGCAAAATATGGTAGTAAATGCGTAAGTCAAACATAGCAGTCGGTGAGAGGAACGATGATTCGTTAAATGTAATAAAAAAAATTTGTAAATTGCTTCGCCGTTTTATACAGTTAAACCATAACATAAAGCTACCTTTATTTCAGAGTTTGTGGGTTTCTTACGTAGAGAACATTTACGGCAAATATTTCATGTTTCACATCAATCACATCGATACAAAAGACGAGCTCATCAAACACTGTGAAATTCCTACTACAAAGGGAGTTAACTAGTGTTTGCATTTTTTGATGTAGTTGTCATTAGCGCGAGGAGATTTATATTCGTTTTCGAAAGTTTTCTGAACGTACAAATGTAGAATGAAATTTTAATTTTTACTTTTGCAAGCCAAAGTAAGTTGTTTGGATTGCTTAGCTATGGTGAATATAGTCATCTCTTTATTTCCGTCGTTTGTTTTCTGAAAACAACTCATTTATCTGTTCATCGTTTTAATTCATTAGTTGTTTTTCTCATGTCGAATAAAGTCTACCCAAATCATTTTTCTGCTATTGAAAAATATTGATCACAGCAACAGAGTTTTTAAAACACTGAAAATATATATTTAAATAAATTTTAGTCTAAGGAATCCTTGCTGGGATATTGATTATGAAAGAGCATAAAATTGGAAAATTACATGAAGCTTCTGTGCAAAGGTTTTCTTGAAAATATATATTTAAATGAATTTTAGTCTAAGGAATCCTTGCTGGGATATTGATTATAAAAGAGCACAAAATTGGAAAATTACATGAAGCTTCTGCGCAAAGGTTTTCTTGAGGATCATCTCAATTAAGCTATTTGTTCTTTGGCAAGTTTTAAAGCCTTCAATTCGAAAAGCAATATTTAAAAGGATTTTGCGTCAAAGGTTTTATTTGTTCAATCCCACACAATGTTTAAATTATATGGAGACGGGCTACCCTATTTTTATAGGCAAATATTTAAAACCAGTACAAATTGGTCTATTCCAAATGCCAGCATTGTCCTTCTATAAAAATAACTTCGCTTAAGTTGGCCAAGAGCCGCCAGTTTTTTTTTTTTTCCATGCAAATTATCGAATTCCCGTCTGCAACACAACAACGAAATGTTTTTAATAGAATTGATTATCCTTCCATGTAAATATGAGCTGATGAGCGTTAGGATTGAAGTTGTTTTGAATGAAGCAATTCTTCATTGTAGCAGTTCTTACTTTTTTTGTAACAACTGAAAATTTCCGATATGGTTCATCATAATAATACGCCTTTGTTAAATACTGTTAATATCTACAAAAGAAGTTTACAAGACTGAGGTTCCTTCCTTTAAAAATCATCTTTGATGAATTCAGGTTTTTAATTTTGTCATAACGACACGTTAATAAGCTCAGTACATCAGCTGTTGTAAATTAGCGAAATAGAAATAAAGAGTGACGGAAAATAAGATAGCAAGAGCTGAAGTATGAATATAGGGATGGAAAATGATGCATATTTTGTAACTCACCTTTACCAAACGTCAAGTAAGTCGTCGATGAAGTCCAGACTGCGAATACTAGAAACGCTGAAAATTTCATGCTTCCTCAAGACAACGGAGCTCAGTATTGATGCTTTCACTGTGCCACAAATTTCGCTTCGACCACCTGTATTTGATAATGAATTTAAGTGATAAAAACCGACCTATTAGTATTAAAAATGGGATGTTAACAAAATTAACAGCTGTCAGTCCTGACCCTGCAAATAATATACGGGTACGCGTTTTAAAGTTTGCGAATGAACGCGTTTCCAATGTCTTCCTTTGTGCCAGTTAGAAACCCTTTGGTTATGATGGGCTATGATTCTATCGGTGTTCATCAACTGATTAGAAAAAGGGATTTTACCACACAAATCTCAATAACATTAACTTCAATTGCTTAATAATTATAGTCAATGAAGTGCGTTTAAGACAATAACATCATAAAAATATTCTTAAAAACATTAGGTGAATAATGTCATAGACTCACATGAAAAGCCAAGTTCCTTTGAGTTTCAAAGAACTCCCAATTTTCAAGATCAATCCATAAATTCAACGTTTCTTCGTCTGTGTGTTTGTCTGTTTTGTTTTGTTTTGTTTTTTTCGTTTCATTCTCAGGGGAAACTCCTTACAAGTTTAATTGAAGCGTCCATAATTGGTGAAAAGAAAATTCTCACAAAAATATGGTAATAAAAATAGATCTTATGTACCGAAAGTCCCGCTCACGAAATCCTGCGGATAATGGTAATCGGTGTGTAGGAGCAGACAGGCTGGCGTAACCTTATCCGCCAAAAAAAAAAAAAAAATCGCACAGTTAGCTTTCATTTTCCAAAAACACGAATTCTTTATTAAGACTGTATCTTGAAATATATCTGAAATTATAAAATATGCCACGTTCTTGGATAGATTGTGAGTCTCTTGTTCTAATTCGACGAAATGAATAAGAGAAACTCCTTTTTGAATTTAGAATATCGTGTTTGAAGTTGTTAAGCTGTACCTCCCACTTCACTACAGCGAGCAAAATATTTTCTCGTTTGGCCCTCCTACTTACTCGAAATAATACAGGAACGCAATAATTTGAAGTCCTAAGTTATTAGCCATTTCATCTTCCCCGACATTCATTAACGTCAAAATTGATTACTGACGAGTTCTACTAAGCTCTTTAGTTTGAACAAACAATAAATCTCCCGTCGATGGTGGATATTTAACAACGAAAAATTCCATAAATTTTCTGAGCAACTTACGACCTATGTCTCGATACATCAGGATTGAATAAAGATTGTCGAAAGGAGAACCCCTGAATGTTGTTTTAAACGCCATTTTCATCTCAAAGATAATAGCAAACTGATGTTTGGAAAAGGTATACCGTAATTTATGATTGGATTCATCCAAACCATTCAGTATCGGATCCGGCTTCCAAGGCCTTCATTGGAAGAAACTTTAAATTGTAAGACATTTTCAGGTTTTCCTCCGTTAGATAAAATTGTTGCAGACCTAAGGTTAAAAAGACATGTGGGCCAACATTTGGTTCCCGACTTATCTTTCTGATGGGAAGCCATGTAAATCAACTTCCATATTTTTTCGAGGTTCTTCTTGTTCAAAATCATCACTTTTGTCATAAAATGAACGGAATTCAAACGAGCTGCATATTGGTCTAGGTTGAGGGTAGGACAAAACAATCTGTGAAAGGAAATCTTTCTAAGTACAGAAAAAAACAACTGTAATTTTTGGCAAGTTAGGTATTTCAAATGAAGAAGATTTTTGTCATCAACTCTATTTTTCTTTACCGTAAATTGAACCCAAACAGCGGGCTTCGTCACTACATTAACACCTCTCTCATCACTTTATGGAATTTCCTGTCGTTTCGAGTTTCACAATTTGTGACGAGCTTGGAACCGCCAGCATTTACTTCCTATAATTTGGCACTTTTCTCCATTTACGGTAATGACGGAACTACAATTTCTACAGAAGCCTTATAGGAAACTAAAACCCTTGTAGGAAACTAAAATTAAGGACAATGATCTTGTTTATTTCAAATAGCGTACTGTTTTTTCGCCAAAAGTTTGTTATATCCACATTTGAACGCTCGGTATTTTTTTACTTCCGTTTTTTTTTCAGCCACACAGAAATAAAGAAGTTAAGAGTGGATATTCAATTTATATCATGGAATGAAAGTTAAACTCAAGTTATCCATGCATTAAATATATCACTTTATACCCTCAAAGATTCAATGTTCTTTGGTGCCCAACTTTAGTGTTATTGAGCCAAACGTGTTTTCTTTTACTACTGTCTGGTAGTTATGGTTACGATAGAAACTGTTGGTTTCAAGCCAAGATGAATATTAATATTAGAAATGAACTGCTTTCTTCCTGTTTGGGCTCTTTGCACCAAAAGCTGGACTCGTAAAATAATACTAGGTGAAAAATTCAACATAATGCAACGGATTGACTGGAGTCATGTGGTCAGGTGCCAAAGGCGTTATAATTATATGATGACTGACCCCCGTAAAGTCCTATTGTGCTCCTTCTACATTACATTAGCGAGTTCAGTCGAAGAAGGTAATTAAGTCCCTTGTACGGTCCAAGTTTCTAAGGAAAATGAGGGCGATATACTAGGGTATCCTTCAAAGAAGATCATCCTTGGTCAAAGTGTATGAGGTATTAAGCACCTGAATGATCGAATGCACGGATTTACATATATATGACAAAGTCAAGCACCAGTTTCAATAAACAGTTGCTTGACTATTGAGGGTTTATTAAAGAAATGTATTAATGAAGAGATTCCCCGTGGCTTTTTTCTTCGAACGGTTATCGTGAACAGAGGAAATTCATGCGAATTGAAGCCGGAAAAAAAACGTTCTTGTCTTGCGTCAATGGGAAGATTTATTTCAGTTTTCGAAGTTTCGAAACGTACAAACCCAGATTAACATTTTAAAATTTTTACTTTTGTTAGCCAACGTAGGTTGTTAGAATTGCTTAGCTATGGTGATATAATCATCTCTATATTTCCGTTAATTGTTTTCTTAAAACAACTCATTTATCGTCATCGTTTTTAGTCATTCATTTTTTGTTTCTTATTTCGAAAAAAAAGTCCGCCTACATCATTTTCAGAAGTTGAAACATATTGATTAGAGCTACATCGTTTTAAAAACACTGAATAATATAAACTTGAATAATTTTAGTCTAGGGGATCCTTGCTGTGAGATTAATTTTGGAAAAAAAAGTTTGAAAATTGCACGAAGCTTCTGAACAAAAGGTTTTTAAGGATCATCTCAATCAAGCTATTTGTTATTTGGCAAGTTTAAAAGCCTACACTTCAAAAATTAACTCTTGGAAGACTTTTTTCAATTCCGCAAAATGGCTAAAAGCTTATGAGACTGGCTACCCTTTTTTTTTATAAACAATGTCTTAAAAACCAGAAAGAGTGATTTGTTCCAAACGCCAGCATTGTTCGTTTCGCTTAAGCTGGCTAAGAGCGGCCAATTTTTCTTCCATGCAAATCAGCGAATTCCCGTCTGCGAAGCAACAACGAAATATTTTTGATAGAATTGATTACCCGTCCATGTAAATATGAGCTGAGTGTTAGGATTGAAGTGGTTTTGAATGAAGCAATTCTTCACCGTAGCAGTTCTTTTTTTTTTTTAACAAAATACTTCTGCAAATTTCCGATTTGGCGCATTATAATAACACACCCTTGCTAAATACCACTGATGTCTACAAAACAAGTTTACAAGAATAAGGTTCCTTCCCTTTAAAATCATGCTTGTTAGACTCAAGTTTTTAGTCTTGTCGTACGACACCTTTTAAGCTCAGTGCTTCAACTGTTGTCAACCATCGAAATAGAAATAAAGTATGATGGGAAATAAGATAAGACGGGGATAGAAAACGATTCGTAGTTTCCGTTTAAGACAACAACATTAGGTGAACATGACTAGATCATGCAGTCACATAAAAAGCCAAGTTCCCTTCGAGTTTCTGAGAAACAACACCTTGAAATTTTCAAGATCTATCCATAGATTCAGCATTTCGCTTTTTTTTTTTTGTTTTTTGTTTTCACTATCAGGGGAAAACCCCTAATAAGATTGACTGAAGCGTCGATAACTGACGAAAAGAAAATTCTCATAGAATATGGTAATCGCTGTGAAGGACCAGTCAGGTTGGCGTAACCTTATCTGCTGAAAAAGACGTTAACCCTGCACTCGCACAGTTCGCTTTCATTTTCCAAAAACATGAATTCTTAATTTAGACTTTATCTTGAAATAAATCTGAAATTATAAAATCGGTCACGTTCTTTGATGGATGGTGAGTCTCTTGTTCTAATTCGACGACATTAATAAGGGAAACTCTTTTTTGAATTTCGAATATCGCTTCACTACATCGAACAAAATGTATTCTCGTTTTGCCCTCCTAATTATTCAAAATAATACAGGAACGCAGAAACCTAAAATAATTTTAGGTCCAAATTGATAAGTCATTTTATCTTCCCTCACATTCATTAACTTCAAAATCAATAAATGACGAGTTCTAATAAGCTCTTTAGATTGAACATAGAGAAAATCTCTCGCAAACGCCTGATCTTAAAATACGGACATTCAATAAATTTGCCGAGAAAATTACGACCTATGCCTCGATGCATCAGGACTGTATGAAGACTTTCGATGGCTCATTATAATAACACACCCTTGCTAAATACCATTAATGTCAACAAAACAAGTTTACAAGACTAAGGTTCCTTCCCTGAAAAATCATGTTTGTTGAGTTCAGGATTTTAGTTTTGTGACAATGACCAGTTATAAGCTCAGAGCATCAACTGTAGTGAATCAGCAAATAAAAATAAAGAGTGATGGGAAATAACACGAGCTGAAATGAATTATTTTTAAAAAGAAATAACACCACCTGCATTCGATAATGGCTAAGTAATAGATACCGACCCTTTTGTATTGAATATGGGATGTTAACAAAATTAATAGCAGTCAGTCCAGACCCATTGAAATGATTGAAGCAAATAATTTTTAATTATCAGGGAAAAACACCTCATAAAATTGATCGAAGCGCCTCCAAGGCCTTCAATGAATACCTTCTAAAGTATAAAACATTTTCAGGTTTCAGCTTCGTTAGATAAAACTGCTGAAGACTTAACGGGACCTGTGAGCCAACAATTAGTTCCCGACTCATTTTTCTGATTAGGAGACATGAAAACCAACTTCCATATTTTTCAAGGTTCTTCTATTTCAAAGTCATCAATTTTTGAAGGATAAGACAAAACCATTTTTAAAAGGAAATCTTCATAAGTACAGAGAGAGAAAACATCCATAGTTTTTGACAAGTTGGATATTTCAAATGAAGAAGATTTTTGTCGTCAACTCTATATTTTTTTACTGTAATTTGAACTCAAACAACGGGCTTCGTCACAGCATTAAATCCTCCCTCATTGCTCTTTGGAATTTCTTGTCGTTTCCAGTTTCACAATTTGTGACGAGCTTAGAACCGCCAGCACTGACTTTTTATAATTTAGCACTTTTCTATATTTACGGTAATGATGGAACTACAATTTTGAGAAGGGGTGTATTTATAAACTTAAAGAAATATCACTGAAAAAAGGTTCAAAAAGGAATCTTGTTGTAGGAAACTAAAAATTAAGGATAATGATCCTGTTTATTTCAAATAGCTGAAATTGTTTTCTCGCCAAATGTTTTTATACCCACATTTGGAAGCTCGGTAAGTTTTATTTTCGCATGATTTCAAGTACACAGAAATAGAGGAGTCAAGAGTGGATATCCACTTTATATCATGGAATGAAAGCCAAACTCAAGTTATCCATGCATTAAGTATGATCATTTCTTACCTTCAAAGATCCAACGTTCTTTGGTGCCCAACTTTAGTGTTATTGAGCCAAATGCGTATTCTTTTATCGCTGTCTGTAGCTATGGTTACGATAGAAACTGTTGGTTTCAAGCCAAGAGGATCATTTATACTAGAAATGAACTTCCCTGTTCCTGGTTAGGCTCTTTGCACAAAACGCTAAATTGGTAAAATAATACCAGGTGAGAAATTTAACCTAATGCAACGGATTGATTTGGAGTAATGCTTCTTGACTATGAATTGTTATTATTAATTCCTTGAAAGTGTCCCCTGTGGTCAGGTGCCAAAGGTGTTATAATTATATAATTACTGACCCCCGTAAAATCTTATTGTGCTCCCTCTGCATTATATTAGCGATTTCATTCCAAGAAGGTAATTAAGTCTCCAGTACGGCCCAAGTTTCTAAGGAAAATGAGGGCGAGTTTTTTAGATATTAACCATCTAAATGATCAAATGCACGAAATGAAATATATATGACAAAGTCAAGCTCCAGTTTCAATAAACATGTCCTTGGCTATTAAGTGTTTATTAAAAGAATGTAAAGCTGAAGAAGTTCCCTATGGCCTTTTTTTGCGAATGGTTATTGTAAACAGAGGAAATTCATGGGAATTGAAGCCGAAAAAAAAACATTCTTGTCTTGCGTCAATGAGCAGATTTATACCAGTTTTCGAAAGTTTTCTAAACGCACAAATCTAGAATGACATTTTTAAATTTTTACTTTTGCTAGTCAACGTAGGTTGTTAGAATCGCTTAGCTATGGTGAATATAATCAACTAACATAATAGCACAACCTTGCTAAATACCATTAATGTCTACAAACCAAGTTTACAAGACTACGGTTCCTTCCTTTAAAAATCATGTTTAATGAGTTCAGGATTTAAGTTTTGTCATAATGACCCGTTATAAGCTTAGTGCATTAACTGTTGTGAATCAGCAAAATAAAAATAAAGAGTGATGGGAAATAACACGGGCTGAAATAAATTAGTTTTAAACAGAAATAATACCACCCGCATTCAATAATGGATTAAGTGATAGGTACCAACCTTTTTGCATTGAAAATGGGATGTTAACAAAGTAAATAACAGTCGGTTCAGTGCCATTGAAATGATTGAAGCAAATAAAATACGTGGGCACGCGTTTTAATTTCTGCTTATAAACGCATTTGTTATGTTTTCTGCATTGCTTGATGGGAAGACTTTGGATTTGGCGAGCTTCGGTTCTTTTGGTGTTAAACTACTAATTATACTCAGGGGTTTTGCTACACAAATTGCCATAAAATTCAATTGCTTCATAATTACATTCAATGGAGTGCGTTTAAGACAGTAACATCATAAACATATTCTTGAGAATATTGGGTGAACATACTCCGATAATGCAATCAAAAGTCAAGTTCCCTCGAGAACTACTCTTTCCAATTTACAGGATCGATCCATAGATTCAGCGTTTTTTTAAATTTATTGTATTTTATGTTATTTTCTGTTTCATTATCAGGGGGGAAACACCTTATAAAATTGACCGAGGCGTAAATAATTGACAAAAAGCAATACTCGCAAAACATGATAAAAAAAATAGATCCGGCTTATGTACCGATATTCCCGCTCACGCAATCATACGGATAATGGTAATCGGTGTGTAGGACCAGACAGGTTGGCGTAACCTTATCCGCTGAAAAAAGACATTAGCCTTGCACTCACGCAGTTCACTTTCATTTTCCAAAAGCATGGATTCTTAATTTGGACTATATCTTGAGATAAATTAGAAATTATAAAATAAGCCACGTTCTATGATGGATTGTGAGTCTCTTGTTCTAAGTAGACGAAATTAGTAAAGGAAACTCACTTTTGAATTTCGATTATGGTGTTTATAGTTGTTAAGCTGTGCCACCCACTTAGCTACATCGAGCAAAATATTTTCTTGTTTGACCCTCCTACTTACTCTAAACAATTCAGGAACGCAACAAGTTAAAGATGGTTTTCTTGTTTGAAGTCCTCAGTAATTAGTCATTTTAACTTCCCTCACATTCATTAACGTCAAAATTAATTAATGATGAGTTCTAATAAGCTCTTTAGTTTGAATAAACAATAAATCTCCTGTAAACGGTAGATGTTAAACTACAGAAATCCCATCTTTTTTTTTTTTTGAGAAACTTACGACCTATGTCTCGATACATTAGGATTGCTTAAGGTAAACGAGACCTGCAAGTCAACATTTAGTTCCCGACTCATTCTCCTATTGGGAGCCTTGCAAATTAGCTTCCATATTTTTCGAGGTTCTTCTATTTCAAATCATCACTTCTGTCATAATATGAACGGGATTCAAACGAGCTGCATATCAGTTTAAGTTGGGCACAGGACAAAACAATTTGTGAAAGGAAATCTTTATAAGTACAGAAAAAAAAACATAATTTTTGGGAAGTTGTACGTTTCAAATGAAGTAGATTTTTGCCATCAACTCTATTTTCCTTTACCGCAAATTGAATCCTCTGTCATCGCTTTATGAAATTTCCCGTGGTTTCGAGTTTCACAATTTGTGACGAGCTTGGAACCGCCAGCACTGACTTTTTATAATTTGGCACTTTTCTCTATTTATGTTTATGATGGAACTACGATTTCGAGAAGTAGCGTCATTATGAACATAAAACAAATATCGCTGAGAAAGGTTCAAGAAGTAAATTATATAATGACTGACCCCCGTAAAATCCTATTGTGCTCCTTCTGCATTAAAAGCCTACACTTCAAAAGTTAGCTCTTGGAAGACTTTTTTCAATTCCGCAAAATGGATAAAAGCTTATGAGATCGGCTACCCTTTTTTTATAAACAATATCTTAAAACCAGAGAGAATGGTTTGTTCCAAATGCCAGCATCGTTCGTCTATAAAAAAGACTTCGCTTAAGTTGGCTACGAGCGGCCAATTTTTCTTCCATGCAAATTAGCGAATTCCCGTCTGCGAAACAACAACGAAATATTTTTGATAGAATTGATTACCCGTCCATGTAAGAATGAGCTGAGCCTTTGAAGTGGTTTGAGGATTGAAGTGGTTTTGAATGAAGCAATTCTTCACCGTAGCAGTCCCTTTTTTTTGTAACAAAATACTTCTGCAAATTTCCGATTTGGCGCATTATAATAACGCACCCTTGCTAAATACCATTGATGTCTACAAAACAAGTTTACAAGACTAAGGTTCCTTCCCCTTAAAATCACGCTTGTTAGGCTCAATTTTTTTAGCCTTGTCATACGACACTTTATAAGCTCAGTGCTTCAACTGTCGTCAACCATCGAAATAGAAATAAAGTATGATGGGAAATAAGATAAGACAGGGATAGAAAACGATTCGTAGTTTCCGTTTAAGAAAACAACATTATAAACATATACTTAAGAAAATTAAGTGAAAATGCCCAGATAATGCAGTCACATAAAGAGCCAAGTTCCCTCGGGTTTCTGAGAAACAACACCTTAAAATGTGGGATATTGATCAAATGAAGCCTTTAAGTGCTACTGTGGTTCTTTCTTTCTTTATTCACTCCGAGCTTTCGCCGTTCTACGGCATCATCAGGGAGGACGATAAAATATTTGCGCTGTGGTTTTAAACGTTGGAGGTGCCACAGAAACTGACACAACAAATGGTGGGAACATATTTAATGTTCTTTCAATAAATTTCACACAGTAAATTTACTTTTGCACCAAATTAATAGTACAGTTGTGAAATACACATCTGGAAAAATTCTCTATTCCATTAGTACAGTAATCTAGTAAAGGCATATTAGACAATCTGAAACTTCGAATTCAAGATCAGTTGGCAGAAGTGACTCCAACTCGTTTTCGCTAACCTCTGCGTTTGACCTTTTCGTATGCTAATTTCTAACGTTCACAAAAGCATAATTGTTATGAACTCTCTTGACACACGCTTTTCCAAGAATGTTTTGGAAGCCGTTCAAAAAACTCGCAGCACGTGTTTTATCGGGTCAAAAACCACTCAGCTACGCCTCGTGGTTTTAAACCCGATAAAACACTCCTGCTCGTTTTTTAAACATTACATAAAATATGGTAATCGGTGTGAAGGACCAGATAGGTTGGCGTAACCTTATCTGCCGAAAAAGACGTTAACCCTGCACTCGCACAGTTCGCTTTCATTTTCCAAAAACATGAATTCTTAATTTTAGACTTTATATTGAAATAAATCTGAAATTATAAAATAAATCGCGTTCTTTGATGGACTGTGAGTCTCTTGTTCTAATTCGACGAAATGAATAACAGAAACTCTTTCTTGAATTTCGAATATCGTGTTTGTAGTTGTTAAGCTGTACCACCCACTTCACTACATCGAACAAAATATATTCTTGTTTTGCCCTCCTAATTATTCGAAATAATACAGGAACGCACAAAACTTGAATAATTTTAAGTCCAAATTCATAAGTCATTTTATCTTCCCTCACATTCATTAACGTCAAAATCAACAAATGATGAGTTCTAATAAGCATTTAGATTAGTCAAACAGAAAATCTCTCGTAAACACCTGATCTTAAAATACAGAAATTCAATAAATTTCCCGAGAAAATTACAACCTATGCCTCGATGCATCAGGATTGTATGAAGACTGTCAATGGCTCATTATAATAAGACACCCTTGCTAAATATCATTAATGTCAACAAAACAAGTTTACAAGACTAAGGTTCCTTCCGTTAAAAAATCATGTTTGTTGAGTTCAGGATTTTAGTTTTGTCACAATGACCAGTTATAAGCTCAGAGCATCAACTGTAGTGAATCAGCAAATAAAAATAATGAGTGATGGGAAATAACACGAGCTGAAAGGAATTATTTTTAAACAGAAATAACACCACCTGCATTCGATAATGGGTTAAGTAATTGATACCGACCCTTTACTATTGAATATGGGATGTTAACAAACTTAATAGCAGTCAGTCCAGACCCGTTGGAATGATTAAAGCAAATAAAATACGTGGGCACTCGTTTATTTTGCCATCGTTTTTAGTTATTCATTTACTTCTCCTCATTTTGGAAAACGTCCACCTACATAATTTTTCTAATTTTTCTAATTTTTGAATAATAGTGATCACAGCAACAGCGTTTTAAAACACTGAATAATATATACTTGAATAGATTTCAGTCTAGGGTATCTTTGCTGTGAGATTAATTTTGGAAGAACAAAAAACTTTTAAAGGATCATCTGAATTAAGCTATTTGTCATTTGGCAAGTTTTAAAGCCTCCACTTCAAAAATTAGCACTTGGAAGATATTTTTCAATTCCACAAAAAGGCTAAAAGCTTATGAGACCAGCTACCCTATTTTTATAAACAATTTCTTGAAACCAGAAAGAGTGGTTTGTTCCAAACGCCAGCACTGTTCGTCTATAAAAATGACTTCGCTTAAGTTAGTTAAGAGCGGCCGATTTTTCTTCCATGCAAATTATCGAATTCTCGACTGCGAAACAACAATTAAATATTTTTGATATAATTTATTACCCGTCCATGTAAATATGAGCTGAGCGTTAGGATTGAAGTCGTTCTATTATTTTGCAACAACACACTTTCCACCATGGCCCATCATAATAACACACCTTTTAATACCATTCAATGTCTACAAAACAAGTTTACAAGTTTGAGGTTCCTTCCCTTTAAAGATCTTTTTTTGTTGAGTTCAGGTTTTTAGTTTTGTCATAGCGACACGTTGTAAGCTCAGTGAATCAACTGTTGTGAATCAGCGAAATAGAAATAAAGAATGATGAGAAATAGGATTACACGGGCTAAAGTATGAACATAGGGATAGCAAATGATTTGCATTTTGCAACTCGATTACCTTTACCAAACGTCAAGTAAGTCATCGATGAAGTCCAGACTGCGAACATAAGAAACGCTGAAAATTCCATGCTTCCTCAAGACAACGGAGCTCTATATTGATTCTCTCAGTATGCCACAAATTTCGAGTGGACCACCTGCATTCAATCATGGATTAAGTAATAGAAACCGAAATTTTTGTATTGAAAATGGGATGTTAACAAAGTTAACAGCAGTTGGTCCAGACCCAATGAAGTTATTGAAGCAAATAAAATACGTGGGCACGCATTTTAATGTCTGGGAATAAACACGTTTTGAATGAATTTCTTTTATCGTGTTTGTAATTGTTAAGCAGTACCAGCCAATTCACTACATCGAGAAAAAAATTTTCTCGTTTGGCCCTCTTACTTACTCTAAAAAATACAGGTACAATAATTGAAAGATGGTTTTCCTTTTTGAATTCCTCTGTAACTTTCTCTTCCTTTGCATTCACTGACGTCAACGTTAATTAATGATGAGTTCTAATAAGCTCTTTAGTTTGAACAAACAGAAAATCTCCCTTAAAAGGGGAATCTTGAAATTTTTGAAATACCATAAATTTGCCGAGCAACTTACGACCCGATAAACTAGGATTGCTGAAAGTGTCGAGGCAGAACCAATCAGATACCTTATAATGATTGAGCACGATCCAGTGTAGACAGCTGCTATCCTTTAACCAAGGCCTAAGTGAGACGACGCTCTGAATGTTGTTTTAAGCGTAACTTCGATCTCAAGGATAATAGCGCATTGGATAATTGATATTTGAAAAAGGTGTGCCGTAATTTATGATTGGATTCAGCCAAACCATCCAGTATTAGATTCGACTTTCAAGGCCTTCATTGGAATATCTTTTAAATTATAAAATATTTTCAGGTCTTCCTCTGTTAGATAAAAATTGGTGCAAACTTAAAGTTAACGAGATCTGTGGGCCAAAATCGATTCTCCATCTCATTTTTCTGATTGGGAGCCATGTAAATCGACTTCCATACTTTTTCCATAATTTGAACGGAATTCAAACGAGCCGCATATCAGTCTAAGTTGAGGATAAGGATAAGACAAAACAATTTGTGAACGTAAATCTTTATAATTACAAAACAAAAATAAACCTTAGTTTTCGGCAAGTTGAATATTTCAAATGCAGAAGATTGTTTTCGCCACCGTTATTTTTCTTTATTTTAAATTGAACCCAAACAGCAGGCTTCGTCATTGTATTAAATCCTCTATCGTTGTTTTATGAAATATCCTGTCGTTTCCATTTTTACAAGTTTTGAGGAGCTTGGAACCGCCAGCACTGACATTTTATAATGTAGTACTTTTCTCTATTTACGGTGATGATGGAGATACAAGGGGCGTCATTATAAACATAAAGAAATATCGCTGAGAAAAGCTTCAAGAAGTAAACCCGTTGTAGGAAACTAGAAATCAAGGATAATTATCTTGTTTATTTCAAGTGGCTGACGCTGTTTTCTCGCCAAATGTTGGTGATATCCACATTTGAAATCTCGATATATTTCATTTTCGTTTTATTTCAACTACACTGAAATAGAGGAGTTAAGGGAGGATATCAAATCTTCTCATGGGATGAAAGTCAAACTCGAGTTATCTCTGCATTAAGTACGATAATTTCTTACCTTCGAAGATCCAACGTTCTTTTGTGTCCAACTCTAGCGTTATTGAGCCAAACATATTTTCTTTTATAACTCTCTGGTAGCTATGGTTACGATAGAAACTGTTGGTTTCAAACCGAGATGATCACTAATTTTGGAAATGAACTTCCCTCTTCCTGTTTGGGCTGTTTGCATAAAAAGCTAAATTGGTTAAACAATAACGGGCGAATAATTTAACCTAATAAACGGATTGACTAGAGTAATGAGGTGAATAGAGTAGATTGACTAGAGTAATTGGTGAATTTTATATATTTGGTTACAGTATATATTGAGACTGATAAGACATAAGTTTTGTCAGACGTTTTAAGTCATCCATAATTGTCTACAACGGGTTTATTTTCCTTGTATGAGTCTTTATATTATTTTCTACCACCAGTTTGTACTTAAACAGCTTCACATGCTCTAGACTTGTTTACCAACATTATTTGCGTGCTTGAAGTGTCTAAGGCGTCAAACAGGTGCTATCAGACTATATTGCGTGATGTATCATAGTTAAACCAGCCCACTTGAAACCGAGGCTGCGCACTGCGATATGATCATCTGCTCAAAATTTCCTAGATTGACCGACCGGAAACTTTAGAGTAGTTTACAAAATATTGGTGAATTTCTCTCTTGTAAAAAATTACAAAAAAAATTTAAACCTTTACCATGAGCATGTTATGCAATAATAACAGAGTATGTTGGGTTATTTTTCATTTTATAAAATTGCTCCATTCAAAGCACCTTTCTTCTTTTCTGCAAAATTTTATTATGCGTTGTTTTCGCTGTGGCAAACAATACACCGTACAGAAGCCAATTACCCGGAGCCTCAATAACATTTTTACCCTTGAGTCAACTCTGTCTCGTATCTTTTACTTAGTTTTTTTTTTTTTTTTTACTATCATGTTCAGCTCTAGCAAATTGCAATTTTCCAGGCTTTATTTATTTCAGGCTTTATTTTCCCTTTATCTATGAGGGAACAGACATTTGTCTCAACTTTAAATTCTGTGAAAAACGTGGCAATACAGATCTTAGGGCGGGGGCCAAACTGACCACATAAACCGTACCGCTGTGAACCATAGCATTCTCCGAGTGCGAGAGAGAGTACCCAAATTAGCACATTTACCATGACGCAACAGCGAGCGTGGGCTCGTTTCGGAGTATTTAGTAAAAGGAATTGTTACTTTTGATTTCGTTTTAGGCCATAAAAGCTTAGAAATTTCTCTCAAGTTTTCGCAGCCGAGATTCTTGACTACAAAAAAAAATGACTGTGGATATATAAAAATCTTATATGTGAACTGCGGATTAAGAAATAAATATGAAAGCAATCTTCGAAGCATTGAACACTTCTTAAGTAGTAGCGAAAATAAGGTCGGAAAAATTTCAGGCCTTGCGGGGTTTGAACCTATGAGCTGTGCAATACCGAGCTTATATGATTTTCATATATCCACTGTCATTTATTCGTAACTTCACGGTTTGTAATAGTGTAGTCAAGTTACTTTCGGTACAACGGTAAACACTACAAACAGCTACACGGCACAGCTATGGGGTCTCCAGTTTTTGTTGTTGTAGTAGAAATTGTGATGCAGAACATCTAGGAAAGCGCCCTCGTGGTGTTCTTGGCGACCACGAAATCCCAGTTGTTCCGTCAAATTTTTGCAGTTGTCATTGGTCAAGACCTTTCCATTAAAATCACCCAAGTGACCTTTTTCCAACAGGACTGAATCTTCTTCAGGTGTGATTGGCTGAACTTTGTTCTGGGAATAAGATGCGATTTAAAGAAAAAAAATGGTGCGATTCATGAATAAATCGCATCAATTAGAGCAAATCAGATTACAAAGACCACCAGTGATTTCAAAATGGGTGTAATAAAATCATGATATCTTAACAGAATGACTGAGATCCTACAAGCATCCCAATAAATCAGTTCCTATCGTTTTATGCACCAGTAAACCCATAGAAAATTTGAATATACTGGGTTTTATGTTACGTTTACTTTATAGAAGCAATAGACGGTACTCTCTTAGGGATAACCTACGTTCTAACCGAAAAGTCTTTAAATCACTCGTGATTTACACGTGTTCTCCCAATATTATGCTTGGGTTTTTACGCTGATAAAGTGATAGAAAGTGTGGTCTGCTGCTTATACAAACAGCTAAGTGCAGGAAACAATTTTCGTTTCATAATTAGTTTACCTCACAATTCCGTAAAGTGGATCAAACGTTGACAAATACATATTGGTATGACAGCTTTCCGGAATTTTTTCAAAGTATGCGTTTTTGCTACAAGAAGAAAAAAATGATACGACTTACCTGGTTGAAAAATTTAGGTAACTCCTATAATTCGAACAAGAATTAATGCGAAGAAATCAAATTATCCTGCAAAGATGTATTTTGTTGTTATGATTTTCAAAACGAAGAAGGTATCCATATGTTTTATTATCCCCCAAGAGTATTTCAGTTTTAAAAATATAAAATTAATGCGAAGAAATGAAATCATCCTTCCAAAACTGATTTTACTGTTATGATATTTCATAAACCAAGAAGTTATCCAATTTTTTAGTTATCCCCGAGAGTTTTTTAACTTTAATACTCTGTCCATTTTGGCACGAACACACATGCAGCGTGTCGTACCAGAAGGATCCAGCACTCTTCCATTCGTTTAAGATACCGCACCAAGTTGTTGTTGTGGTCAGTGATACGGTTTGGGTTCTCGAACTTGCAAGTTTATCCAAAAATAAATTTCTTTTTACGGCCCTCACGGGTCAGCACAATAAAATTAACTTACGCCCCAGCGGGAAAGGTAGACAATTATCCATTTCAAGTCTGCAAATGACAATATTATGACTGTGTATTTCTATGCTGTGCTGCGACGACAAGCTGAGATCATTGTTTGCGACATGAAAGTCAGGCGGCTTTGTAACAGTTGTACGCAATGGGTTAAAAACAATCCAGTGGTTAGTATCTTGTTCTCCATTTCTTAAGAATGGTTCTACTGTTTTCAAGATTTTTCATGGAAGACCCCAAATATTTTTGTTTCAATGGAGCAAAAAATCTGTCTCATAGTAAACATCTCTGGGTGAGTTAAATGCGAAGGAAACTCAACAAACATAATTGAAGTGTTTTTTCTATGCGTTTTCTTCGGTTAGCTTTGAGACCAATTGTTTTTAGCGCATAAAGCTGTTTTTACATTTCGTCGTTCTGGAAAGATGGATGGAAATGTAGGGTGCTATAAAATTGAGGCGAAGGTTTTGTTAACAATAAGTAGTGCGTCGCTCAGTTCTGGAAACAGGAAGTTTACGAATGATCCGGTAAGTGGATTTTTCACAGTTTACAGTATATCTGAAAATTGATTTACTTATACATCAATAAGAGAACTTTAAAATTAATTTTTTTTTAAGGAGCAGTCTCTAGTACACAAGGGGCGTGCTCGTCACATATAAACATCTTGGTATCTTGCGGTTTCCTAGGCCGCGTCCACATCTAATTATCAGTCTGCGATCACGCTTTCCACTCTTGATGACTAACCACAATTTTTGTGGCTACTGCCTCCTATAGGAGGCAAGGCCACACATGTTATTTTTCTTTGTGACCAGATTATCATCAGAGGCTTCCCAGGCCGTGATCACATCTAATTACCAGTCTGTGATCACGCTTTCCAGTCCTGATTTCTAATCACAATCTCTGTGAGTAAGTCACACATGTTATTCCTTTGTGATCACGCTAATATCACAGGCATAATCACGGCGTGAAATGTTCTTCCCGTAGAACTAAATCTTCTCGGTCGCTAATTTTCCAAATTCATCAATTAAATGCACCTAATCAACATCTGGAACTGTGCACAACTCCCATATCTTGACCAAAAATTAAAAATACTCCCTTGCTGGTGGAAAGTTAAGACACGAAGAAAAAGGTCCAAAGAGATATCCAGGCCTACTAGTGAACGTCGCGTTTCGTTGTGAAGAATAAACTCGGAATCAAGTATGAGCAAAGCATTTATTTCATTTAATGGGTATAATTCTTAATTTAATTTTTTCTTTGGTGACAGGGACACTTAGAACAACAAGCAGTCTCACTTTTTTTTTCTTTTTCAGCAGCCTGAAAGGAACAGGATGGTTATGGAAGATTGCATTTAATAAAAGTAATTATTCTGAGCTCCTGAAAAGAGAAATGGGCCATTTCATTCTAACCCTTAACTAATATCAGCAACTGATATAAGTACCATTAAGTCATTAATAGCAATTGAACACTAGCATTGCTTGTGTTATGAGCACTGCCTTGTAAAGAAATCAAGAAGTACGTAAAGTTATATTAAGCATTCCTTACTGGGAAAGCTTATACATGTTCGCACTTCATGTAATTCAAGCTGGTGAATAGTTTTCAGTTGAGTGTCAAAAGTCCTAACTTATTCCCGTTCCTCTATTATCTTTAGTTTTTCCCGCCATCAGACCTTTACTAAATCATATACATTGTATTTAATCTAGTGTTCACCTTACGACACTCAGTTGAAAATGCTTCAGGTAAGATAAATGTATTTATAAAGAGTTGTACAATTTCTCTAAAACTTCATGATTGATTTCACTATTCTCCTATATTTACACAGTTTAACAGCTGACCTACAAAATGATTCAACCTATTTCAGTGTCCTTTGAATAGATTATCTTCGATTTACGTTAAATCTTATTTAGGTTTATTAAGAAGTAGCAAGAGTTGATCTCATTTGCTATGCATTTAACTTTCTTCTCGGACACGGAAGATAAATAATTGACTACTGGGGAGTCGTGTATAACTTCATTCCTATCCCTTAACTCTTACCCTATCCTTAACCCAACATACTGAACACTGGCATTTGTGTTTTTCTTTTCCACGCCATGATTAATGCTTTTATAGGGTTGGAACAAGGGTAATATATTTCTTTTAAAACCCCTCAACTTAGAAAGATTTTCATTTTAGTGTGAAACTGCAATAAAAAAAGTTAAACTTTAACACCATACCTTATTTAGTCCTTGCATAATCGTGTTGCTTTGTTTTTAAAGCATCTATCAGACTGAACATATCATTAGCACAAACAAAAGCGACATCTAAATTTCAAAATAAACTGAAGCTAAAATTATCATACCGTGCAAGATATTGCGTCCTGTACTGCAGCCTCTAACGTTTTGAGATACGAGCTTCGTCATATTTTGTTAGTTAGTTTGTTTGTTATTACTTCTTTAAGCAGTGACTGATTATTTGAGATTATTATTACGAAAGAGATGCTTTGTATAATGTGAAATTCGAAGCATTTTTGATTGCAAGTTAACAGGACATCATCGGCGTATAACCTCTATAGAAGAAATTCTATGGAAGACTTCCCAAAATCCCTGAAGTACGTGTACCTGAGGATCATCTTATGAGTTCCCTTATTTCTTGAATTTTTTGCTTCACATTCAATCTGTACCACTGTAGCGTGAGTAACAAGCAGGTGGGTAAAGTTTGTAGATGAAGTAGGATCCAAAATTTTTGACCGAAATTCGGATTGCATATTTGCAACCATAAAAACGATCACTAAAGCAGACCTTCTTTTTAACTTTACCATCTTCCACTGTAGTATGAGCATCATCCAACCAACCTGACCAGTCTGCACCACATCTGTATGCTGGCACACGTATTTTTGGTATTTTTGTTCCGGCAGCTCCCACCAAACGATACTATCCCCGAGGGAGTTGGCACGGGGAATTCTTATCACAAGCATTCTGAAGGAGAAAAAAACACTAAAATGATAATTGAGAAAGGTCGAGGGTTTGAGTGAAAGTAGAAACTAAATACTGTATGATCAAATGCACGATAATTTGCATAAACATTCATAATTATTTCCATATTATTCAAAGGCGACGATTTCGAAAAACCGATTTGTAACTCACCTTCGAGCCACGATAATAAAAGTCGGCATCAGTTGTCAAGTCATTGTCATATCTCGGATGCGTGGCGTTATTTAGTTCACAGATGTGAACTGGTTCATTATTCTCCGGATCTTTTTTGAAGTTAGAACTCACGCAGTTGTCGTTCAGGTAGCACATTAACTCACAGTCATCCAAGTTCTTGACACGTTTTTCTTCGATAATATGATTCACCAAACGTCTTTCAGCAATGGAGTGGTAGTCTAGGAACAGCATTTTGCGATCTCGCTCGGAAAAATACATAACAGTAATTTTAGTGATGATAACAATAATGATAATAATATGTTTTCTCCACTAATAAATAGTAAGGTGAAACTTATAAAAACTTTGGAGAATCCCTCGGTGGAAAAAAGCCTAACCCTAACATGAACTAAAACTTTGATGAGAGGTGCTTGATTTTAGATTGTTTCATGAAGAAATACATAATTGAAAAAATTCCCTAGGACTCTTTTTTTATTGAACAGTTATCATCCTCATGCTAATTTCCATTGAGATCAACTATTCTTGTCTGACATCATGCAGTATATCATTCGAAATGTATCAATTTAGGGTCAAACCTTTTTTTCAACTTGCATTTTCTCCGGCGAAGGAAGGCGTTAAACAATTGTCTTATAGTCTTTCCTCTTTTCTATGATTTTTTTTTAAAATTATGGTTATACATCCATCCCCTATTTACATTTTATAGCTCCCCTCATGTAAAAGTCAACATAGTTTACATGTCGAAAAAAAACTTTACTTGAATCAATTTTTGTAAGCCTCGGAGAATTTTGGTGAAATCATCAAATAATAGAAAGTAGAAATGAACTATAGGGCTAGGTCACTGATGTCGATATTTGTGTTGAAAATATTCCATGATTCGTCAGACAGTGCACTTTAGAATTTACGTTTTCAATGCAACATAAATTTAAGTCGATCGACTACCATTATTCAGTAATGCATTAATCAATACAAACCGACGCGTTTATATTTAAGACTGGGGTCTAGCAGCGGTAATTGTGGACTCAATAGGACTGCTAATTCAACAATATACGCACGTTTCATGTCTGTGATGTTTGGTGTTTTTTTAGGCAGATATCCCCATTCGTTATTCACAAAAAAATTAGACGAGAGGATTTTTTTTTACAAATTTCGCTTCGCAACAACATGAATTTAAGTCGCTTGTCATCAAAATAAATGGAGTAGATTTTACATGATATCACTGTGAACATAAAAGGTGGCGTGCAAACGCAAGGAAAGCTGTCATTTCGACAGCCATGTTTTTCTTTCCGCCTTACGGATCGATCCACTTTCAGTAATTTTTTTTGGGGGGGAGCCAGCATGTAAAATACGCGAGTCAGGATCGGAGTCAGCGCGCGAGACCACGGCTAGTAGTCGTGTGCAACTTCACTGAGATTGATTATAATTATTTGCTGTGGAAGCATGATGGAAAATCAAACTTCCCTCCGACACTAATCACGTTAAGTTGGCAACCATGGGACACACGCTCTCGGTTGTCGTAATGGTGAATTAAAGTTTGCAAAAGATGCAGCGTCAGCTACTGTTTTAATTTAGCGTAGTCGTTGACTTAGTGCCGTATACACGCAAATAGATTATTAACGAAAGAAAATGTGGTAAAATGCAATATGTCTTATTTCTATCATTTATTCATTCACTCATTAAATTATTTGTCATCGCAATAACAATTTTAGAGATGAAAAGTTACCAGATTTTCTGTATTTCTGAACATTCTTAACTTATGTGAATAGCAACCGAAAATCCCAACGTTAACTGTCGTACTGAAATGAATTATGGTCTTTCCAATCATATTGAACTAAGATCCCCTTCTCTCTGGGCCGAGTCTAACCAATAACGACCGTAACTGATCAAGTGGTTTCTTCTTTTCTCGAGTTTTCTTCTCTAAGAGGCATAGGTATATTAAGATGAATTATTTGTAAAATTTTGTTACATGTCTCCAAGCATGGTAGGACTATCAAAAATGTATCACCTGCCCCTCCTCGAAGGGTTCTTTTCTAGGCCCTAATGGTTTTAAGTAATGGAACAGCAACGGATTTATTTATTTATTTATTTACAGGTCTTCTGTTCAAATGGATGCTACTGCAGTAGAAAGAAAGCATCGAATAATGTTCGTTAAGCTTTGTTAAGAAATCTGGCACTGAAGCATTGCGGGTTGTTTTTTGATGACTCTCAAATCTTTCTTGTGACTCTTTTTAAGTCGTAACACCGTTGCCTACTCGTCTTTGATTGTAATTTTGTTTTAAAAGGAAATATCATGCTCAGATATAGGGATAAATATAAGAAGTAACAGCGGAAGGTACTGTCATAAGTTATTTAAAATTTTAGAATTGGACCGCATTGAAAACTTTATTAACCTACTTTTCGATAACGCATACAGCGAGAATGACACGTCTATTTTCCGAAATAAGTTCTTTTCTTTGTCATGAGTCCTTATTATCATTGCATATAATTTTTTTCTTTTTAATGATAGCATTTACCAGGCGACATCAGCGTAAAAATCTACCAAAATATTAAACATCGCGACGCCAAGGCCCTAAAATACAACGATTATGAATCCTATTACTATGGAAACTCCTCCCTGCATATTCAGTCTGTGCCACAGCAGCGCAAAGGACACTTGGACGTCTGATAAAGTTTGTAGATATGGTAGGATGAGCAGTTCTTCACAGAAATTTGGGTAGTGCGATAGCAACCTTTAGAGTGATCATTAAAGCAGACCTTCCCATAAACTTCACCATCTTTCACAGTAGGATGAAAACCATCTAACCAGCCTGGGAATTTTGTACCACATTTGAATACTGACACACGCGTTGTTGGCATTTTTGTTCCTGCAGCTCCCACAAAACGATACCATCCCACAGGGAGTTGGCTGTCACAAAACGTTGATCCATGTAACGGTGTTTTGTGAATTCTATTTCGATTGGCATCACTCAGGTTTTTCTAATGATAACAAGGATCGGCTACACAGTGAAATGATAATTACAAAAGGATTTAAGTTATTAGAAATTATTGATTGCATTAAGTAAGAGGTCAAGTGATACATGTGTGGGATGATATCATACTGTTAAACGATATAAATGAGAATATATCTAATCTAAACATATTGTAAGGGTTTCCAATATTGGTGTTGGGGGAATGAATGGAAATAATATATTAGCATAGGCCATTCTGTAAACATTGTAATAAGCCAGTTGATCACTTCTTATTCCTTTTTGCGGTCTTATCTTACAAATAGAGTTTGGTCACCTTTTCCTTATTATATATGATCGTGAATTTGACATGGAGACAGATGTTTTTGCGTAAATTGCGGTTTGCGACTAGTTACCGGTATCCTTTCATCATGTTGTTCAAAAAATAATTAATTACAAAGAAAATGACTCTACCCTATAAAAATTGATCCTGCACATGAGTTTCCTGGAAATATCCCTTCTTTATACTATCCATTTAATCTCTCGTTTTTAAGCTAAATCCATGTCGAATTCTCCATCAGGAAAATAGTTTTCAGTTTTTAATTTAAAACGTTCGACACCTCTTTTTCTAAGAGGTGATTTAAGGTGTAAACGTACTTTCATCTTCTGCACTAAATTTGTAATTAGATAACCTATACGAATAGCACGTAGTTCTCTTAGAGGCGGTACCTTGGGTACGTCCTTTCTTCTCCGAATTTTTCGTTTACTCTGCTGTTATGCAACAACCTTCAAGGACAATTTTCTTTTAAGATACCTTTTCAAGTATGATTCTGTTACTAAGTTCAAAGTAATTTTTATATTGTCAATTTTGGTTTTGTTTTGCCTAAACTTGATTGTAAGACCGAGAAATTTAGGTTAGAAAGACATTTCGTAAGGCGTAAACATCGCGAAAGTAACTACTTAGTATGCGAACTCCGTTCTACGCAGCCCAATGTTATTCGCTATTTAAGTGTAAAAATATGACGAAGGTTAGAGGTTGACATCTCTGTAAGTGTCACCTTTATAAACGGTGACCCTCATTTTCCTCGAGAGATCAGAGCAATTCCCCGTTGTCACAGCTAGTGTAAAAGGTTAAAATAAAGAAAAAGTAAACAGAACGAGTGTTAGAGTAAATTTTACCCTTAACAATACTATGAGGCTAAAAAATCAATATGAGAAATACATTAATTAACCATAGATAGCAGTATCTTAATTCATGTTTTCTTTTTTTGTTCTATAACGCATTAAAGGACAGCTTTCGGTAAACTAAAGGTGCAGGTAACGTAGTTCACTTATAACCAAGCAGCAATATGTTCGTTAATGACCACCTGAGTAGGGATGATTCAGATCGAGTCAAACCAATCGGGATCATAATTAATTTAATGGCATGATAGATAACAAACGTAATTCAATACTTAACACCATTCTCGATAAGATGTGGGTTACAAGAACAGTTGTATGAGCCCTGGGAATTAATGCAAGAGGCATTCGGATGGCATTATTTTATATTATTAACATGAGCCTCGCTGCATTCGTCAATATGTGAAAGATAACACGCCTACCAAGTCAAGATAAATATACAACGTATGCAATAGAACATAGAGAAAACTAAATGTCACAAAATTTAGTACTCATAATCTTTGAAAAGTGATGTTTATCATAAAAAGAGCAAAATGTTTTTTCAAAAAAATCGGACATCAACGACAACGTGAGGATATGAGAAATCAGCCATTTATCCATCTGAATAGTATAAAAAAATACTTCAAGCTCTCCTTATGGAGCACGCATTTTAATTACATTCAAAGTTTTTGGTTTTTTTTGTTTTGTTTTTGTTTCCGTTTTTGTTTTTGTTTTTTCTGTGTTACACAGGAGTATTTCAACGGGTAGTCCATAAAAAATAAATAAATTTTAAAAAATTAAAAAATAAAACACGTCAACGATTACTAACGCTTTGTTTCAAAATATACATAAATTGAAATTTTCTTTTCATCTTCATTATGTTGTTTAACACATTTACGAAATTTTATACCTTCTAGCCCTAAGGTTCAAAGTAAAACTTGCGATATCGTTTCACACCGACGTCTTTTACTACTGCACAGTCCATTCAAAGGTAAAAAGAAAAAAAAAGGCATCGAGGATATTCGTTTACATCAAAACAAGATTTAAGGGTTCGTAACATGATTGAACGCGGTGTAAAACAACTCATCCAGGATGCAATGCCAATTATCCTGGCGTAGAAGTTGCTCTTTTCCAACCAATTCAGGTGAAAGTTTCTAATACTAAACAAAATACATCAAATTCACCTGTGCAATTTTGTCCATTTCCTTTATATCCAAGCAGACATTCACATACGTGTGATCCAATGGTATTCGTACATTTTGCATTCTCGTGACAAGAGGAGTTTCCTTTTACACTCGTCAACATCTAAATAATCAAAGACAGGAAAAGGATCTCACAATTATGTTAAAATTTCTGTGAATCAGTCATTACCTTGTTTGATTGATTGCAAGCCATGGCTGTTGTCAGCGAGAACAAGAGATTTTCTCAAATGAAGAAAACAAGTTAACTAGCACTACACAAGTTTTAGTCGGTTAACTGCCTCACCTTACGTTAAAAAAAATTGAAACAAACAAAAAAACCAACAACAACAAACAAAAATTCATTAATACAGTCAAAACGAATATGAAGGCTTCTGAGATTATTGACTGTACCTGTACAGTTGCGTCCATCCCCAGTATATCCAGGTTTGCATGTGCAAACGTGTGATCCGTGCGTGTTGCTACAAGTGGCATTTACGTGGCATTTGTCGGGGTATGTTTTGCATTCGTCAATATCTGTCAAAAAAAGGAAAAAAGAGAAAAGAATGAAAATGGGATTTGGTTTTCATTCAAAAGTCATACATGTACATGTATATGGAAAAAGTGGAATACTCGTTTGCAATTTTTTGGTTTCATGCGATTCTCGGGTTGGACCTGTGAGTCAAACCGCTATTGTTCAATTTTTTTTCACGTTGATACAGCAAAGACTCTCTAAAGCATACGCAATAAACTGTTCTGTTTTGCTACGGGAGCACAAAACACGTTACATAGACAACAAAAGAAAGAACGAATTAAAGTAAATCATCTGTGACCGCATTTCCTTGTTATTCCGAATTCACCTGTGCAATTTTGTCCATTTCCAGTATATCCTGGCTGACAATCGCATACATGTGATCCATTGGTGTTGGTGCAGTTTGCATTCTCATGACAAGAGTTGTTCCTTTACACTCGTCAACGTCTATGAAATCACAGATGAAAAAATGGGATTTTAAAATTGTGCAAAAATTGTCGTGCATAAGCCATTACCGTGTTAAAGAGTGCAAGCGATGGCTGTTTTCAACCTTTTGCTGGATTGCGAGAACGCAAGATTGTCGTACCTGATGAAAAAAAAGTTGGCTATGCAGAAATCTATCTCTTAATGACTTTTAGTCAGATAACTGTTACCCATTTTGAACAATTAAAACATGGCTTGCCACTTTACCAAGATAAACATCATCAAACAACAAAATCTCATTGAGCTATTCAACAAGAATCTAAAGGCTTTTGAGACTATTGACGGTTACCTGTACAATTATGCCCATTTCCGGTAAATCCAGGTTTGCATGTGCACACGTATGACCCGTGTGTGTTATTACACGTAGCCTCCTTGTGGCATTTGCCAAATATTTCTTCGCATTTATCAGTGTCTGTCGTAAAATTAGAGAAAAATAAGGACAAAAAAAAATACATGAATAAAATATCAACTAAAGACATAAGATTTTTAGTTTCTATCAAAGAGCCACAGGAACTCGGCAATTCGCAAAAACCTCAATTTATTTGTAGCTTCCTGCTTTAAGTGGTTCTCTGTTGGGACCTTTCAATTAAGCTATTATTTCTTAGCTCTCCATGCAGTTACTATATTAAGCATTCGACACACATATGAACTGCTCGAAAGGCGTCGAAAGTTCGAGGTAAACAAAAAAAATTAAATAAATAAAACAAAAACAAACAAAAAACAACAACAAATCAGACAAACCTAAACAAAACAAAACGAAAATATACAAACGAGTGAACGAAGACTACGTTACTACTAAATATTATTACATTCTAAGATTTAGCACCCTATACAATGAGACAAATTAACGCCACTTTCAGCAACTAAAGAACAGTACTCATACCAGCATTAAAAAAAAGAAAAACAAAATAAAGAAAAAAAACTCATAGACGTTCATTTCAATTGTTGACTTAGACTTATACCCTTATCACAATGTTCTCCCTCGAATCCAGGAGGACATAAGCATCGATATCCCTTGAATGTAAATCCAGACTGGCAAGTTGCGTTATTTTCGCAGTTGAGACCCTTGTCACAAGCGTTCTAAAGAAGAAGAAAAATAAAAATGAAAGAAAGAAACGAAATACCAAATCATCGAATACACGAAAATTTGCATAAAAATTAATTATTGTTATTATATTATTCAAAGGCGACAATTTCAAAAAATCGATTTGTAACTCACCTTCGAGCCACGGTAATAAAAATTGACATCAGTTGTCAAGTCACTGTCGTATTTCAGATGAGTGGCGTTATTTAGTTCACAGATGTGGACTGCTTCATTATACTCTGGATCTTTTTCGAAGTTAAGACTGACACAGTCGTCGTTCAGGTAGCACATTAGCTCACAGTCATCTAAGTTATTGACACGTTTCTCTTCAATGGTATGGTTTACCAAACGTCTTTCAGCAGAGAAGTAGTAGTCCGGAAAGACCATTGCACGCTCTGGCTCTAAAATGGACAAATTGAAATATGATTATAAGGCATACTTTTCCGTCGCAAAAAAGTTAAATTTCGAGTAAAAAGTTCTAAGAACAAATATCTCTTTGCAAAAATTTTCGTATCTCAGCAAAATATGGTAGCAAATGCGTTAAAAACGTAAGTCAAACAAAGCAGTCGGTGAGAAGAACGATGATTCGTGAAATGTAATAAAAAACTTAGTAAATTGCCTCGCCGTTTTCTACAATCAAACAATAACATAAAACTACCTTTATTTGAGAGTTTGGTGGTTTCTGAGGTACGGAACATTTGTGGCAAATATTTCAGGTTTCACATGAATTTGGCAATTGAAGAAGCTCGTACGATTTTAGATGAGTCTATCAGACGAGCTCATCAAACATTATGCAATTCTTACTACAAAGGGAGTTAACTGGCGTTTGCATTTTTTGATGTAGTTGTCATCAGTGCAATGAACACAATTTAAATCATCTTATAGGGAGCCTTAAATATCTCAAAACTTTGACCAGGGATGGTCTTAAAGTGCATTTTTTTCTTTATATGAACGGGTGCTTGACTATTGAGTGTTTATTACGGAAATTTATAACTGAAGAGCACCCCTGCGGCTCTTTTTTTTTTCGAACGATTATCGTGAACAGAGGGAGTTCGTGCAAATTTAAGCCGAGAAAAAAAAACCATTCTTGTTCTGCGTCTACGATCAGATTTGTATTCGTTTTCGAAAGTTTTCTAAGCTACAAATTTAGAACAAAATTTTAATTTTTTTTTACTTTTGCAAGCCAATGTAAGCTGTTTGAATTGCTTAGCTATGGTGAATATAATCGTCTCTTTATTTCCGTCATTTGTTCTGTGAAAACAACTCATTTATCTGTTCATCGATTTAATTCATTGATTTTCTTTTCTCGTGTCGAATAAAGTCCACCCACATCATTTTTCTGCTTTTGAAAATAAATTGATCACAGCAACAGAGTTTTAAATTTGCTTGTTGAAGCTGAACTACGACTTCATTCAGCTGAGTTGCCATGGAGTTGTGCCGGATTCTCAAATTGTGGTTCTCTTCCCGAAGACGCCTTATTTCGGCCTCATAAACCTTTATAAGAGATGGCTGTGTCTGTGCCAGTGTGCAACTCTGTGCTCGATTGTGATGAAAATAAGTTAGAAAACTCCCACCGCCGACGGACTTAACCTTAAATTTCGACAACATTACTTCGCGAGTATCAGTACTCATTACACCCTGAGGTTTTTTAGTTACCATCATTTTATGCCTCGTGTTCATTCACGGATAACTTAAACAAAGCGATTGCTTTTAATATAATGCAATTGAAGCAATTAGAGAGGCAAGCGCGAACTGAGATCGCTCATCATGAAGCGGCCGCGTGTATCATGAGAACTGATCGATATCAAGGAATATTGCTGCTTTTTTGCGCTAAGTGCATATGCCATTAAATAACTAATTTGCCCGCCGTTTAAATACCTTATAAGCATTTGCGTTGTCATTAGATGGTTTCTTTTTCGGTTTCCTTTCAAAATTCTCCATTGTTGAAACCAGTGTGTCGACATCGATGGGAATAAATGCGAGTAACGAGCATCCATATGTTCCGACATGTATTCGAGAATAAGCCGTAATGTAATAAAGATCGTCGGTGGAAAATGTCGTTTGAGATCAGAAGAATGAAAAGACAATAGACTTCTTATCTTGTCTCACAAATCTTGCCGTCTGGAAAATCAGATGCCATCTTCACGGTACATAAAACCTTCAGCGGCGTTCAGTCATTCATCTCTCAAAGGATTCAAATTCATCTCGGTTTTTGTTTTTGTTTGATCTTTTTCCAGAGGATGAAAAACTTCGTCAATATCAGTGCACAACAAACGCAAACCAAGACCCTGTTCTAAAGCGCGGTTACACGAGCGATTTTTTTGATTGCGATGGTGATGCGATTTTGTCAGTTTCACGGAATGAGTTTAATTCAAACAACTTTCATTCGTGACCATTCACACAAATTTCATTTGGTTTCATCACTCCATCTTTGTCAGTCTCTCATTTCCTACATTCTGTGTCTTTACCGACCATCCCTGAGTAGCAAGTGACCTTGAACAAAAAGTAACTCCCTACTCCTCCCCAGGGTAAGATTTGACACAAACGCGCTTTCGCTAAATATTCAAATTTCGCGCTCGTGCAGTAATCGGCTTTGTTTGAATTTACCTCATGAATTTCGCTATTGTAATGCCAGAGAGTTTGAATTTCCCTCGTGAATTAATAAGCCATTGTTTGGCTCTAAAGCTATTGTTTCAAGATATCCTTTTATGGATATTTGAGAAACTAAACAAAAGGCATTGTCTTTGAATTTGCTCAGCTTTTCTTCATACGTATATTTGAATAGATTTCAGTCTAAGGAGTCCTTGCTAGGATTGATTATGAAAGAACACAAAATTGGAAAATTGCACGAAGCTTCAGTGCAAAGGTTTTGTTAAGGATCATCTCAACTAAGCTCTTTGTTCTTTGGCAAGTCTTAAAGCCTCCAACTCGAAAAGCAATATCTAAAAGGATTTTGCGTCAGCGGTTCTATTTTTTCAATCTCACACTGTGGTTAAATTATAAGAAGACGGGCTACCTCATTTTTATAGGCAGATGTATGAAACCAGTATAAATTGGTCTATTCCAAATGCCAGCATTATTCTTCTATAAAAATAACCTCGCTTAAGTTGGCTAAGAGCGACCAATCTCTTTTCCATGCAAATTATCGAATTCCCGTCTGCAACACAACAACGAAATGTTTTTGATAGAATTGATTAGCCTTCCATGTAAATATGAGCTGATGAGCGTTAGGATTGAAGTTGTTTTGAATGAAGCAATTCTTCATCGTAGCAATTCTTACTTTTTTTGTAACAACTGAAAATTTCCGATATGGTTCATCATAATAATACGCCTTTGTTAAATACTGTTAATATCTACAAAAGAAGTTTGCAGGACTGAGGTTCCTTCCTTTAAAAATCATCTTTGTTAAATTGAGGTTTTTAATTTTGTCATAACGACACGTTAATAAGCTCAGTGCATCAGCTGTTGTAAATCAGCGAAATAGAAATAAAGATTGACGGAAAATAAGACAGCAAGGGCTGGAGCAGGGGTGGATCCAGGGTAGTTTACCTGATTTCCGGAACTCACTCAAATTTTTTCCGACCTAGTTAAATGTTGATAAAAGTACTTTTGGAAAACACTCTAATTTCCCTTTGGAAACTACTGATACTTTTGTGGAAATCACTAAACGTCTTCCAGAAATAAACCATCTTCCTGTTTTACAGTTATTTGTTAAAGAAAATACGTTTAGAATGACTAATTTCGTTATAATTGCGATCATGAGGCGTTCGGGAGCGCTCCGGATCACGCGCTGGCCTTTCGAGCTTCGATTACACCTCGGAAACCGTCGGAAGCCGTCGGAAAATGTTCGTGGAGCCAATCTTTACGCAACCGGTGGGTGTAAGTCCTTGTTATTTGGTGACAATAACAGGCGGAACACAGTCAAAACCCCTCACGATTGGCTAGCAAAGATTTCGTCATCGGAACTCACTCAAAACACTCTTCTGATTGGCTAGTTGTGTTTGGAAACTACCTTGGAAACTACTGACAAAGTATAAAAAGGGCAGTTCCTCCCCCAGCGGGTCTCTTTCGTTGCTAGTTTTCGACGAGATCCACAACTACTCGCCGCATCAGAAGCTGGAGTTCGTCGAAAACGTGTGGAAACCAGGTGAGCTTTTTGATTTCCCCGTGTCAATGGAAAATGGAAAATCTCGTAAGTTTGTCTCGGGCTGGCTGAAAAGATTTCCATGGCTAGCTTACTCCAAATATTTCGATGGAGCATTTTGTTTAGCTTGTGTTTGTTTTGGAGTTCAGTGTGGGCGAAACGCTAATAAGTTAGACAAATTATTGAAGTCTCCTCTCACAAATTGGACTTCGGCCGCTTCTCGCTTAACCAAACACTCGCTAGTGTGACGATAAGTTTTCGCCCCAAAACTGGAAAACTGAATCTTCGCGGACGGAACAATAACAACTGGGGGAAATAACTCTGTAGAGACTACTCGGCAGCGAGAACGGAAACTCGTCACGATTTCCTGGTACACGGAGACCTACTTCTAGTAAGCTTGTACGGACGTCAAGGATAAGACAATCTTTGGTTCCACAGTACTTTTATTCTAGGTCAGGCCAACAAGCGACATGACTTCTAGCATACTCTAGTTTGTAATCATCAAAGCTGTACAAGGTACTTGCTTAAGAAGTAACTGGTGCGAAGTGCTATTGTTACACGAATCGCAATATTTGGACAAGGACACAAAGGAGCGGAAAAAAGTCTCTTTGAAGCTAAACAAAAACTACTTAAATATTCCATCTGTTTCCACGACGGAAAGAATCTCAAAATTAAAAAGACGGATGCAATAAACTTTAGGCCATTAAAGTAGGAAACCTAGGTGCGAGTTTTACAGCTCTGATATAGAAAACAATACCTATCTTAATTGCAGCAGCGCAGCTTAGGAAATAGAAAACGGAAAAGCAATTAAAAGTTTCTGCTTATTTGCGCAAGATTGGTTTGGAAACCATCGCATGAAAAGAAATTAAATCTACGCGTATAAACTCAGCTGCTATCTACCATGAAAACCAATGTTTCCAGAAAGACCATTAACACTTATATTTACCTAAAAAAAACCCATGTACTAGATGACAAAAGTGCCGACAAGCAGGTGCATAGTAAAAGCGAGTAATCGATAAAAATCTATTCTAAAAGCCACTGTGGTTTTTTATGCATATTTTTGATTTATTGAAATGAAAGGACTTGAAATGGTTAAATGTAAAAGTTTACGAATAAATATGCTCCGAATAACACACACGGGAAAATCAGTAAATTTTCCCGTAACACTAGGAAATTGTGAAATTCACAATTTTTCTATGACTGCTATGAATGATTTCAAGAGAATGATGCAAAGAGGAGCTGTCCCAATTGACCAGCAGTTAAATAACATAGTTCAACAGCAAATCGCGAGAAATCGGGAGATTCTAAAGTCCCTTTTCAAAACTATTATTTTCTGTGGGAAAAACAACATCCCACTCAGGGGGCAGAGAGATGATGATCCCACTAATGCTGCCCTAACCGGTAATTTCCAGGCATTGCTAGAATTCCGGGTAGACAGTGGTGACCAAACACTGCAGCAACACCTGGACACTGCACCCAGAAATGCCACATACATTTCAAAGACCATTCAGAATGAAATGATAGAAACTGTTGGTGCTCACATTTTGAATGATCTATCACAGGAAATAAGAAATAGTAAGTATTTTTCAGTTATGGCAGATGAAGCTGCTGACATTTCAAATAAGGAGAATGTTTCTGTAGTAATAAGATTTCTGGATACAACTAAAACCATCCGAGAAGAATTTATTGGGTATTACATTTGTGACGAGGGATTAACAGGGGAGGCTATCAAGGACATTATAACTGCAGCTGTAGCAAACTTAGGATTGACAATGGAAGACTGTCGTGGGCAGTGTTATGATGGTGCAGGCAATATGGCTGGAAGACTAAATGGAGCCTCCTCATTGATCAGTGCAGAACACGAAAAGGCAATCTATGTCCACTGCATGAACCACAGGCTTAATTTGTGCATAGCAGACACTTGCCAATTGCCAATTGTCAGGAACATGATGGATATTGTGCGCAAGATTTCTAATTTTTTTAACAACTCTCCCAAGCGTCAACAACATTTAATAGCCAAGATCAGAGAACTTTTGCCTCGGGCAAACCATACTGTTTTAATTGATGTGTGCCGCACACGATGGATTGAACGGATTGATGGAATGGACCGCATAGTTTAACTTCTCTACCCAGTCACAGCTACACTTGAAGACATCTCACTTAACAGAAACAGCCCTGGAGACTCAACCTGGAATCCAACAAGCAGACATGATGCTCAGTCCTTAATTAATGCAATCAACTTTTCCTTTATTGTTTCTCTTGTTATTGTCAGACATATTTTGGGATTAACTAGACCACTCACAGTGAAGCTGCAACAAAAAGCAATGGATCTTCTAAAAGCTAAAGATGAACTTGCTCTTTTGAAATCAGTTCTTGAAGACATGAGCACTGACATTGATAACAGACATCATAATCTCTACCAGGAAGCAGTGACCATTGCAAGACAAGTAGCAGTCCAGCCAGAAATGCCAAGGATAGCCCAGAGACAAATGCATAGAAATAATGCTCCTGCTTCAACTCCTGAGGGGTATTTCAAGATCAATCTCACTAGAGTTTTTCTTGACCATGTACTCCAGCAGCTCAACACCAGATTCCAGGATGATGTATTTGTTTGCTATAAAGGTATTTCCATTATTCCCTCTGTTTTACTAGCTACTGACCCTGCCTGGAAGGCCAATGTTTTGGAATTTTGTAACCATTACAGACAGGACATACCAAATTATGCAGGATTACAGGCAGAGCTTTTGTTATGGGAGAGATTGTGGAAGGAGGGATAACAGAGGAGATATTATTCCTGACAGTTTGAGGCTACACTGAAGGATATTGACAAAGATGCATATGTCAACATCTATTTCATGCTGAAAGTCCTGATCACAATTCCAATTTCATCTGCATCTTGTGAGAGATCCATATCATCCCTTCGGAATCTTAAGAACTATTTGAGAAATACAATGACCCAGGACAGACTGAATGGATTGGCACTGATGCATGCCCACAGAGACATGGATTTTGACCTTGAACGTATAATAGATTTATTTGCTGAGTTACATCCTAGGAGAATGGGAATGGCAAACATTTTGTAATAATTTTTTGCACCAGCTGTTTCTAGAGTACTTGTGAGTTATGTTCTGTCTGGGTTATGGCCTTTAAGTCTCATAATCCTTAAACTGATGGAGAACAGTACAGAAGCTCAAACTGGTGCCTGTATAACGTTTTTCAACTCATTTCAAGGTTATTTTCTATTTTGTTTTACTTGTGATGATTTTCCATTGACATTGACATTAGGTTTTCATGTTAAGCTTAAATGGTTAACAAACATTTTCACTGAACTCAACCAGCTTCACAGCAATTCCCAAGGATGAAGAAAGGCTAGTATTATTTCAAATTATCATTTTACTTCAATTTGTATATCATTTTATGATTCTTATAATTTACATTTCACTAATAATTGTTTTATTTTTTGAATTCCAGCTCCCAACACAGGCTAACCATCCATAAAGCCCTTCTCTCTCTTTCAAATTCTTTTCTGTGTTGTGCTCCTATAAATGAAATGAATAAAAGCCAGCTCAGGAAATGTTGTTTTTAGTGTTGCTAAACATTTGGATTTATTGAGCCTGGCTTTCATTCATTTCATTCATTATAGGAGCACAACACAGAAGAAATTTGAGAGAGAGAAGGGCTTTATGGATGGTAAGCCTGTGGTCCCAAGGATGAAAAAGGCAAGTAGATTTTTATTATCAATCTTTAAACTATATCATCAATTGTGCTTGTTTTTCTTTTGTTATCAAAAACACTAACACTTGGTTCGTTTTTTTTTTTCTCCACATCTTGATTTTCCTGACTGGGAGGTGATGTTTTCCAGTGTGAAAAGTCTTGGTGATGACTTGGCCTTCCTGAAAACACTATATACACTGGTTTGCACAGTAGCTAAAGGTGGAATATTTGTAGATCAGAGTGTTTCCTGTAGTACTTTCAAGAAAAATAAATGTTTTTTGCCTTTTTGATTACATGCTTTTTAGTCTTTTTGGGGCAATTAAATTTTCTAAAAATGCATGAAATGGCCTTTAGAGAGCTCCAAATTTCAAATTTTCTCGGGGGGGCATGCCCCCGAACCCCCCTAGCAGGAGTGGGTCCTCGGGTGGAAACTACTCACTCAAAATCCTGGATCCACCCCTGTGGAGTATGAATATAGGGATGGAAAATGATGCGCATTTTGTAACTCACCTTTACCAAACGTCAAGTAAGTCGTCGATGAAGTCAAGACTGCGAATACTAGAAACGCTGAAAATTCCATGCTTCCTCAAGACAACGGAGCTCAGTATTGATGTTTTCAGTGTGCCACAAATTTCGCGTCGACCACCTGCATTTGATAATGAATTTAAGTGATAGAAACCGACCTATTAGTATTAAAAATGGGATGTTAACCAAATTAACAGCTGTCAGTCCCGACCCTGCAAATAATATACGTGGGTACGCGTTTTAAAGTTTGCGAATGAACACGTTTCCAATGTCTTCCTTTGTGCCAGTTAGAAACACTTTGGTTTTGATGGGCTACGATTCTTTTGGTGTTCATCAACAGATTATAAAAAGGGATTTTACCACACAAATTTCCATAACATTAACTTCAATTGCCTCATAATTATAGTCAATGGAGTGCGTTTAAGACAATAACATCATAAAAATATTCTTAAGAACCTTAGGTGAACATATTCCAATAATGCAGTCACATAAAAAGCCAAGTTCCCTTGAGTTTCTAAGAACTCCCAATTTTCAAGATCGATCCATAAATTCAACGTTTCTTCGTTTGTGTGTTTGTTTTTTTGTTTTGTTTTTTTGTTTTATTCTCAGGGAAACTCCTTACAAGTTTAATTGAAGCGTCAATAATTGACGAAAGAAAATTCTCACAAAAATATGGACATAAAAATAGATCTTATGTACCGAAAGTCCCGCTCACGAAATCCTGCGGATAATAGTAATCGGTGTGGAGGAGCAGACAGGCTGGCGTAACCTTATCCGCCAAAAAAAAACGCTTGCCCCGCACGCTCACAGTTAGCTTTCATTTTCCAAAAACACGAATTCTTAATTAAGACTGTATCTTGAAATATGTCTGAAATTATAAAATAAGCCACGTTCTTGGATGGATTTTGAGTCTCTTTTTCTAATTCGACGAAATGAATAAGAGAAACTCCTTTTTGAATTTCGGGTATCTTGTTTGTAGTTGTTAAGCTATACCTCCCACTTCACTACATCGAGCAAAATATTTTCTCGTTTGGCTGTCCTACTTACTCGAAATAATACAAGAACGCAATAATTTGAAGTCTAAGTTATTAGCCATTTCATCTTCCCCGATATTCATTAACGTCAAAATTGATTAATGATAGGTTGTAATAAGCTCTTTAGTTTGAACAAATTAAACAATAAGTTGAATCCAATCATAACTTACGGCACACCTTTTCCAGGTATCAATTTGCTATTATCCTTAAGATCAAGGTTGCGCTTAGTAATGACAACATTCAGAGCTTCAAAAACTACAGAAACTCCATACATTTTCTGAGAAACTTACGACCTGTGTCTCGATACATTAGGATTACATTAGGAAAGAATGTCGAGGTAGAACCCATCAGACACCTTATGATAATTAAGCACGATCCAGTGTATACAGGTGCTATACTTAATCCAGGGCCTTGATGACACGAAGCTCTGAATGTTGTCATTACTAAGCGCAACCTTGATCTTAAGGATAATAGCAAATTGATACCTGGAAAAGGTGTGCCGTAAGTTATGATTGGATTCAGCCGAACCATCCAGTACTGTACCTGGCTTCTGAGGCGCCATTGCAATACCTTTTAAATTATAAAAACAGTTGTCAGACTTAAAGTTAACGAGACCTGTAAGCCAACGTTCAGTTCCCGACTCCTTTTTCTGATTGGGAGCCTTGCAAATTAACTTCCATATTATTCAAGGTTCTTCTATTTCAAATCACCACTTTTGCCATAATTTGCATACCAGTCTAAGCTTAGGGATAATAAACAAAATCGTCAAGGAAAAAAACAACTATAGTTTTTGGCAAGTTAAATATTTCAAACGCAGTGGATTTTTTATTGACTATTTTTTCTCTACTGTAAAGTTCATCAACACAAGGGGCAAACTGAACCCAAACAGACTTTTTTTTAATAATTTGGCATTTTCTCCCTATTTACGGTAATGATGGAGATACAATTTCTAAAAGGGGTGTCATCATAAACATAAAGAGATATCGCTGGGAAAAGGTTCCTGAAAACCTTTTTGTAGGAAACTAATAATTAAGGATGATGATCTTGTTTTGTTCGAATAGCTGGAGCTGTTTTCTCGCCAAATGTTTTTGTATCCACCCAATATATTTTCTTTTTGCTTTTTGCTTTTTGTTTTTTGTTTGTTTGTTTTTTTTCTTTGTCAACCACACAGGAATAGAGGAGTTAAGGGTGGATATCATAGGAGGAAATTCAAACTCAAGTTATTCATGCATTAAGTACGATCATCACTTACCTTCCAAGATCCAATGTTCCTTGGTGCCCAACTCTAGAGTTATTGAGCCAAACGCGTTTTCTTCCAGTACTGTCTGGTAGCTATGGTTACGATAGAAACTGTTGCTTTCAAGTCAAGATGAACATTAATATTAGAAATAAACTTCCCTCTTCCTGATTGGGCTCTTTGCACAATAAGCTAAATTGGTAAAATAATACCCGGCGAAGAATTTAACCTAATTGACGGACTGACCGGAGTAATGGGTATTGGACTATAAAATGTCAATATTAATTCTTTGAAAGTATCGCCTGTCGCGTCACTGTGCCAAAGGCAATATAGCTATAGATCGTTTTTTAGTAATTCATGTCAAACAAACGCAATGGAAATGAAATTGAGAGAAGGAACGAGAGGCTTCAGGAAGAATTCAAGGCAAGACCAGAAAAATGGTTTTGAGACTCGCACAAGGACAGAAAAAGAGGAGAGGAAAGTTAACCACTACGTAATGAAACTGGAAGGACAGATTTTTTTGTTTGTTTTGCATTGTTTTTTGTCTTGTTTTTTTTTTTTATTGTTTTTTTTTATCCATAACTTTCTAAAACGTGTTTAGTTTCCTTGTAAGAGTCTTTATTTATTTTCTACCATCAGTTTGTACAATAACACTAGTTGAACGACTTGAACGGCTACCTATCGCTACCAATCGCTCTGACGAGGGGCTAACGCTCGAAACGTCAGCTTTTTTACCCTTTACGGTGGCTAATTACGTTTTCAACCCAGATGTTAACACTAAATTACTTGCTATACTCTCTCTCCGACGCAGCACCACAGTTTCTTTAGAAACTTACCCCTTTATTCATTTGCCTATACACTAGACTTGGTTATTAACACTGTTTGCAAGCATAAAGCGTTTAAAGTCTTGTCAAAGAGGTGCTCTCAGACAATACTGCGTGATGCGTTGTAGTTAAATAAGCCCGCTGAAGACTGGGACTGCACACTGCAGCAGACCCAACATACACCAGGGTAGGTAAGATCCAAATAATGAAACTTCTTTACCAAGCGTAGAGCCAGTAAAATCATTGTGTTTTCGCCAAAAATTTGGTTTGACATGGCCGTGACCAAAAGTTGCACTTGAAAGGGTTGAAATTTTGACGACTTTGTAAGTCCATCAAGGTTACTTCCCACCTTCGCGGGTGTCCTTTGGGAAAAAATCGCACGCGTGCTAGTTTCACTAAAATCCTAGCAAACTATACATCAAAAGAAGCTTGATAACTGCAGATTACAATAAAAATATAATTTAAGCGACTTTTCTTTAAGGAAGTGTCAGGAGCCGGTAAGGCGTGAAACGACCGAAGGTTCTTCTATTGAATTCATCGCTTATCGGATGCCGCAGTACGAGCAACATGGTTGCACAGTCTTATTCACAAGGCATCAATCAACGAAAGTGTGTCAGGCTTTTTCTAAATTCTGATTGGTTTTCTGGATATCGGCATTTAGAAGCATGTTGTGTCGATGGACCTCACGGGACAAATGCATTGATATCAAAATTTCACGACATAATTTCATTTGTTATTACTCCTGAAAGTTTTGGCGAAATTTGACGAAAATCGGTCCAATCTATAAAATCGTTCGGGTTGTATTCCTTCCAAAATCAAATGCGAGGTTTAAGCTCATAAAGGTTCGCAAACAACTCGCGTCACGCCAGGAGATTATCTCGCCTCCTGAAACCGCAAAACAATGGTACAATGGGACCTCTTGGCGCCAATGACGATATATAAAGATTTCCCGGGAAACGTAACCCATCGGCGACACCTTCTTCTTCTTTTTTTTTTTTTTTATTTTTAATCTCGATCGCTTAGTGGAGCATTGAGGAGGACGACGCAATAATGAGCACAGTTGCCGAAGACAAAGGCAATACCTGCGGCAAAAATGAAAAAAATACTGCAAAATCTGCTGAGGAGCAAGACAACGAATTGACAGACAGCTATCAAAATTACGATCTAAGCTGGTACTTGCATAAAGAAAAGGAAACCTCGTTTTCACATTATGTAAGGCAAATTTTGTAAATTTTGTAAAGTGCGCGATGTAAAAGACGAGCCCCACCATGAGCGGTTACCGCGAAAATTACCCCAGAGGACTCGCCTATATTAGGTCTGAGATTATGACACTTTTCTCATTTGTTAACATTTTATTTGAAAGTACGTTTCTCTGAATAACTCGGGCGCTTTTAAAGATTTCAGAATTTTTATTTTTTTTATTTTTTTTAAACACTAAGTTTAATGTATAAATTCAGTTTAGCCAAATAAAAGAAAAATCGACTTTTTCGGCCTTTGAAGGTGAGAAGTATTCTTCGTTCTTTGACCCTGGGATTGTTTAATGCGGTTGAAAAAGGACCTTGCTGCATCACTGAGATGATTTGCAACTCTAACAGTCTTGACCACTCAACACAGAAATCGACCGATTTAAGATCTCTATTTCTCTTTCATTTATTCTTCAAGAATACATTATGAATTTTTTTAACTATCCGAAGAAAATATCAAAAATGCAAGGCGGTGTGCTGATCAAGATTTCCTCGATTGACCGACAAAATGTTGGTGAATTTTTCTCTTGAGGAATGTAAAAAGTAGAAAGAAACGTCAAACTTCGCTAGGAGCATGTTTTGCAATAGGAGCAGAGTATTTTGCGTTACTTTTCACTTCATCGAAATACTCTATTCAAAGCTGCTTTCTTATTTTTTGCAAAACTTTTAGTATATGTAGTTTTCGCTGTGGCACCGTTAGCGCCGTAATTGAATTCGGCTCTTGATTACAAATAATTAATTTTTTTTTTTCCAACCCTTAATATCATGTTCAGTTCTCGCAAAGTACTTTATTATCCTGTTATCTATGAGCAAATAGGAATTTGAATTAATTATAAATTCTGTGAAAAATTCAGATCTTAGGGCGAGCGCCAAATTGTACCGACTGAACCTTACCGCTGTGGACCATAGCCTTCTTCGAGAGCGGGAGAATCTAACCACAATTGCACATTTACCGAGGTGGATTCTGCGAGCCTGGGCCAGCTATACCTTTATCGTTCATCTCTTCTTTGGCTCAAATATATATAAATATATAAATACATATCTCCAAATATAGCTCAAGGTCTACCTCAAAATCCCTGTCTAAATCCTCTCAGAATTGATATAAGCGATCCTCGCAGCTATGGACATTGCTAAACTAGTAGCTGAAATAAGCCCTGGAAAAAATTCAGGCCCGTACGAGATTTGAACCCATGACATCTGCGATACCGGTACAGCGCTCTACCAACTGAGCCAACAAGTCAACTGGCTTGTTAGCTTAGATGAATTATTAGCTTGAGAAGTTTTTGGATTATTTGGAAACTGTTTTAAATTTTCGGAGAGGGATGATGTATAAGCACCCGAATGTTAAATTCCATCTGTTTATGTTTACAAAACCAAGTTATAAGAAATAACTTTCTCTAACTCTTCATCCCTGTTGAATTGGGTTTTAAGCTTTGGTGCAACAATTCATCTTACCCTTAAATTTCAACTGCACGTAAGTGTAGTAGATTAAATTAGCTCACCGTTTATACACAAATGAATCAGCGAAACGAAATGAAACCGTCGAAAGGAATCAGCATACACGCATATGATTTTAGTGATCGCATTATTTAATATTCCGATCGCTAAACGTATAAAGTAAAAATTCGTAGTATGTCACCTTAATCAAACGCTACAGATGTCATCAATTTAGTTAGGCAAAATTTCCATGATTCGTCGAAAAGTACACTTCATTATTTACGTATTCAATACGACCAATATTCACTAATGGACTAATCAATACAAACCGACCTGTTTATATTAAAGATAATGATTTAGCAGCGGTCAGTATATACTCAATATGGTTGTTTATTCAATAACATGTGCACGTTTAAATGTCTATGAATACAGTAGTCTGAGAAGTTTTATGTTTTGTAAGGTAGGAGTCACTGTTTGTTGTTCAAAAGTAAAATCAGACGAGAGGTTCTTTTTTTTTAGGTCTCGTATTATGAAAATAAATGGAGTGCACTTAAGATAATATCATTGTGAACACTATCGGTGGTGCACAAACCCAAGGAAAGCTGTCCTACAGACGACCAAGTTTTTCATTCAGCCTTATGGCCGATCCATTTCCGGTAATTTTAGTGGGAGCCAACATATCAAATAAATGAGTCAGGGTCAGAGTCAGCGCGCGAGACCACGGCTAGTGTTCGTGTGCATCCTCGCTGAGTGATCATAATAATTTGCTGTGGAAGCGTATAGGAAAATTGAACTTCCCCCCGACAGTAATCACGTTAATAGTGAATCAAAGTTTGCAAAAGATGCACCTCCATCTACTGTTTTAATTTAGTGTAGTTGTTGTCTTCGTGTATACATGAAAATAGTATAATTGAAAACGAGTGTGGTAAAGAGCGTAGTGTTTTATTTTTGTTCGCCTATTGATTGACATATTTATCTATTTTATCACAAAAAAACTCTCTAAGCACTAAGAAATTTTCAGATTTTCTGTGTTCCAACCAAAAAATCTAATTGCTGCACAGAAAAGAAATTGAGTTAATATTGGTTTATTGTTAGCAAACTTTTGCTATTTACAACTAAACAGATTGCAAGTACTTAAATTGTTGTTGTTATTTCTTCTGCTTCGCATTCAGTCTGTACCACAGTAACGCATCTGACATTTAAGTGGCCTGATAAGGTTGTAAATAAAGTAGGATCCACAGTTCTTTACAGAAATGTTTTTGATTTCTCTGCATTTATTACCATTTCTGTCACTAAAGCAGACCTTTTTGGAAGCTTCACCATCTTCCACTGTAGGATGGGTATCATCCAACCAGCCAGGGTGGACTGCACCACATCTGTAGTCTGACACCCTTGTTGTTGGCATTTTTGTTCCAGCAGCTCCCACAAAACGATACCATCCCTCAGGGAGCTGTTTGTCACACAACTCTGAACCGTAAGGTGTTTTGTAACTTTCCTTTCTATTGGCTTCACTCAGGTTTTTATAATAATAGCAAGGATCCGCTACAAAGTGATATTATAAATACGAAAGGAGTTAGGTTATTAAAATCAATGGTTTAACATATTTTTAAGTTAGAGGTCAAGTAATACTTGCGTGAGACATTTTTAAACCATGAAGCTAAAAAATCATTACGGGAAGCAAAATTTATTACCTACGGATAGCAGTATCTGAATTCGTGTTTCCTCTTTTATCATCAACACATTAAAGGACAGCTTTCGGCAAACTAAAGTTGCAGTTAATTTAGTTTACATATGACCACACAGCATTATGGTTGCTGATGACCACCTGAGTAGAAACGATTTAGATCGAGTCTAATCTACAGGCGCCATAATTAATTTTATGGCATAGTAGATACCAAACGTACCTTCACAGTTTAAACCATTTCCGATGTATTTAGATTTACAGGAACAGATGTATGAGCCCTGAGTATTAGTGCAAGAGGCATTCGGATCGCAATCGTTCATTTTAACGGTATGAGCTTTACTGCATTCGTCAATGTCTGTAAGAGAACATACATATCACCTCAAAATCAAGCGACAAAGAATGTCTCAAGGAGATACAGAAAACTAACTGTCACAAAATTTCGTACTCGTACTCTTTGAACATCGATGTTTATGATAAAGAGAGCAAAATGTTTCCCAAAAAAAAACGGACAACAACGACGTGATGTAATTAAAATTCAACGACTAATCCATCTGACTAGTAATGCAATGAAAACAATCTCAGGTTCTACTTATCAAAAAAAATTGTCATCGTTAGAAGAAATAATTGTATCTTGTCATTGATTACAGAGATCCAGTTTGTACTCGTCAATGTCTGGGAATACATGGTGCGTCACAATGCAAGATAAGATATTTAATGCAAAATGTGTTGTTGCACAAGAACAATTTTTTCCCAATGGGTGCTCATCGGTTTATTTGGTGTCACATTCAATCTAACAATTTCAAAAATTTTTTACTACCAAAAGTCTCTGAGCGGGCATCATTGCAAATTTCTATGACACTAGAGAGTACAGTGTCACCCGCGAATTTTGATCACCGATTCACTGACTGTTTTAAAGGGGATATATCACCGCTCAACGACAACCTGAAGCGACAAAAAGTAAACGTCTGCCATCCTGATGGTGAGATACGATTAAAAAAATATGTTCTAGTTCTTATTATGGGGCACTCATTTTAGTTACATGTGAGGTTAAATTTGTTTTCTTTTTTTTCAGACAGCACCTCGCAATATTTCAATTTTTCAAGTATACAAGTTTGACTTTTTTTTTCATCTTCATTTTGTATTTTAACTCAATTACGAAATTTCACAACTTCTAGCTCTAAGGTTAAAAGTAAAACTTGCGATTTTGTTTCACGCCGTCGTCTATTATTATTGCAACGTCCATCAAAAGGCAGAAAGACACAAAAAGCATCAACGATTTTCATTTACTACAACGAAGCACTATTTAATGGGTCCGTAACATAATTTAATGCGGTGTAATACAAATAATCCAATGCTAAGTATGATAAAGTTCGGATATAACGCGCGCTGTCATCGGTCGAAAAAGCGTGCTCTATCAGAGTACTGAAAACATAGGGCTGAGCCAAAACTGTCAGGCCATCTTCCAAATTATACTCTGTCCAACCATTTCTCGAACTCCTCTCTAGCTCTGTTTTACTAATTGAAAGTGAAATTTTGGAATGAGCGAAGTAGTAACAGAAGAACCAAATTAAGGTTTCAAAACATGCCAAGCGTCTTGATTAACGCTATCATAACATGAGTAGAGACGCATATGCTTCTCGACTACGTCTGGTGTTTCTCTCTACACTTCGTTGGTGCTCTAGCCGCTTCTTACGTGCTTTAAAAAAAACAATAAAAACAACGACAACAAACAGAAATTCATTGTAATAGTCAAAACGAATATGAAGACTTTTGAGATTATTAACTTTACCTGTACAGTTGCGTCCATCTCCAGTGTATCCAGGTTTGCATGTGCAAACGTGTGATCCGTGCGTGTTGTTACAAAGAGCATTTACGTGACATTTGTCGGAGTATGTTTCGCATTCGTCAATATCTTTCAAAAAAAAGAAAAAAAATTAAAAATGGGATTTTTTTTTATTCAAAAGTCATACATGTACATGTGTGTAAGAAAAGTGGAATACTCATTTGCAATTTTTTGGTTTCATGCGATTCTCAGGTTGGACCTGTAAGTCAAACCGCTATTTTTCAAATTTGTTCACGTTGGTACAGCAAAGAATATCTAAACTGCTCTTGTTTTGCTACGGGAGCACAAAAGACGTTATATAATCAAAAAAAAGAAAGAACGAACTAAAAGAAATAACCCATGACCGCATTTCCTCGTTATACCGAATTCACCTGTGCAATTTTGTCCATTTCCAGTATATCCAGGCTGACAATCGCATACATACGATCCATTGGTGTTGGTGCAGTTTGCATCCTCATGACAAGAGTGGTTTCCTTTACACTCGTCAATGTCTATGAAATCACAGATGAAAAAATGGGATTTCAAAATTATGCAGAAATTGCCGTGCATAAGCCTTTACTGTGTTAAAGAGTGCAGGTAATGGCTGTTTTCAACCTTTTGCTGGATTGCGAGAACGCGAGATTGTTGCGTCGAACATTCAAGATAAATAAAAAAATAAAACAAAAAAACAACAAACAAGCAGACAAACCAAAACAAAACGAAACGGAAATATACAAACGAGCGAGCGAAGAATACATTACACAAGCTCAATAAAATAAGGTAAGAAATTTTTCTTCGATTCTAAGATTCAGCACCTTATACAAAGAGAGAAATTTACGCCACTTTCAGCAACTAAAGAACAGTTGTCATACCAGCTTGAAAATCAGAAAAAAAATCTCATATACGTTCATTTCAAGTGTTGACTTATACTCATACCCTTCTCACAATATTCTCCTTCGAATCCAGGAGGACACAAGCATCGATATCCCTTGAGTGTAAATCCAGACTGGCATGTTGCGTTACTTTTGCAGTAGGGACTCTTGTCACAAGCGTTCTAATGAAGAAGCAAAATTAAAATGAAAGAAGAAACGAAATACCGAATGATCGAATACGCGAAAAGTTATATAAACATTAATTGTTGTTATTATATTATTCAAAGGCGATAATTTCGAAAAACCGATTAGTAACTCACCTTCGATCCGCGATAATAAAAATTGGCATCAGTTGTCAAGTCAATGTCGTATTTCAGATGAGTGGCGTTATTTAGTTCACAGATGTGAACTGCTTCATTATTCTCAGGATCTTTTTTGAAGTTAAGACTAACACAGTCGTCGTTCAGGTAGCACATTAGCTCACACTCATCCAAGTTGTTGACGCGTTTCTTTTCAATGGTATGGTTTTCCAGACGTCTTCCAGCAAAGAAGTAGTAGTCCGGAAACACCATTGCGCGCTCTCGCTCTAAAATGGACAAATTGAAACATGATTATAAGGCATACTTTTCCGTCAAAAAAGCTACATTCCGAGTAAAAAGTTCTAAGAACAAATCTCTTGGCAAAAATTCTCGGATCTCAGCAAAATATGGTAGTAAATGCGTAAGTCAAACATAGCAGTCGGTGAGAGGAACGATGATTCGTTAAATGTAAAAAAAATTTGTAAATTGCTTCGCCGTTTTATACAGTTAAACCATAACATAAAGCTACCTTTATTTCAGAGTTTGTGGGTTTCTTACGTAGAGAACATTTACGGCAAATATTTCATGTTTCACATCAATCACATCGATACAAAAGACGAGCTCATCAAACACTGTGAAATTCCTACTACAAAGGGAGTTAACTAGTGTTTGCATTTTTTGATGTAGTTGTCATTAGCGCGAGGAGATTTATATTCGTTTTCGAAAGTTTTCTGAACGTACAAATGTAGAATGAAATTTTAATTTTTTTACTTTTGCAAGCCAAAGTAAGTTGTTTGGATTGCTTAGCTATGGTGAATATAGTCATCTCTTTATTTCCGTCGTTTGTTTTCTGAAAACAACTCATTTATCTGTTCATCGTTTTAATTCATTAGTTGTTTTTCTCATGTCGAATAAAGTCTACCCAAATCATTTTTCTGCTATTGAAAAATATTGATCACAGCAACAGAGTTTTTAAAACACTGAAAATATATATTTAAATAAATTTTAGTCTAAGGGATCCTTGCTGGGATATTGATTATGAAAGAGCATAAAATTGGAAAATTACATGAACCTTCTGTGCAAAGGTTTTCTTGAGGATCATCTCAATTAAGCTATTTGTTCTTTGGCAAGTTTTAAAGCCTTCAATTCGAAAAGCAATATTTAAAAGGATTTTGCGTCAAAGGTTTTATTTTTTCAATCCCACACAATGATTAAATTATATGGAGACGGGCTACCCTATTTTTGTAGGCAAATATTTAAAACCAGTACAAATTGGTCTATTCCAAATGCCAGCATTGTCCTTCTATAAAAACAACTTCGCTTAAGTTGGCTAAGAGCAGCTAATTCTTTTTCCATGCAAATTATCGAATTCCCGTCTGCAACACAACAACGAAATGTTTTTGATAGAATTGATTATCCTTCCATGTAAATATGAGCTGAGCGTTAGGATTGAAGTTGTTTTGAATGAAGCAATTCTTCATCGTAGCAATTCTTACTTTTTTTGTAACAACTGAAAATTTCCGATATGGTTCATCATAATAATACGCCTTTGTTAAATACTGTTAATATCAACAAAAGAAGTTTACAAGACTGAGGTTCCTTCCTTTAAAAATCATCTTTGTTGAATTCAGGTTTTTAATTTTGTCATAACGACACGTTAATAAGCTCAGTGCATCAGCTGTTGTAAATCAGCGAAATAGAAATAAAGAGTGACGGAAAGTAAGATAGCCAGGGCTGAAGTATGAATATAGGGATGGAAAATGATGCGCATTTTGTAACTCACCTTTACCAAACGTCAAGTAAGTCGTCGATGAAGTCCAGACTGAGAATACTAGAAACGCTGAAAATTCCATGCTTCCTCACGGACAACGGAGCTCAGTATTGATGCTTTCAGTGTGCCACAAATTTCGCGTCGACCACCTGCATTTGATAATGAATTTAAGTGATAGAAACCGACCTATTAGTATTAAAAATGGGATGTTAACAAAATTAACAGCTGTCAGTCCTGACCCTGCAAATAATATATGTGGGTACGCGTTTTAAAGTTTGCGAATGAACACGTTTCCAATGTCTTCCTTTGTGCCAGTTAGAAACACTTTGGTTTTGATGAGCTATGATTCTATCGGTGTTCATCAACAGATTAGAAAAAGGGATTTTACCACACAAATTTCCATAACATTAACTTCAATTGCTTCATAATTATAGTCAATGGAGTGCGTTTAAGACAATAACATCATAAAAATATTTTTAAGAACATTAGGTGAACATACTCCAATAATGCAGTCACATAAAAAGCCAAGTTCCCTTGAGTTTCTAAGAACTCCCAATTTTCAAGATCGATCCGTAAATTCAACGTTTCTTCGTTTGTGTGTTTCTTTTGTTTTGTTTTTTTGTTTCATTCTCAGGGGAAACTCCTTACAAGTTTAATTGAAGCGCCAATAATTGACGAAAAGAAAATTCTCACCAAAATATGGTAATAAAAATAGGTCTTATATACCGAAAGTCCCGCTCACGAAATCCTGCGGATAATGGTAATCGGTGTGTAGGAGCAGACAGGCTGGCGTAACCTTATCCGCCAAACAAAAAAAAAACACTCGCAAAGTTAGCTTTCATTTTCCAAAAACACGAATTCTTAATTAAGACTGTATCTTGAAATATGTCTGAAATAATAAAATAAGCCACGTTCTTGGATAGATTGTGAGTCTCTTGTTCTAATTCGACGAAATGAATAAGAGAAACTCCTTCTTGAATTTAGGATATCGTGTTTGAAGTTGTTAAGCTGTAACTCCCACTTCATTACAGCGAGCAAAATATTTTCTCGTTTGGCCCTCCTACTTACTCTAAGTAATACAGGAACGCAATAATTTGAAGTCCTAAGTTATTAGCCATTTCATCTTCTCCGCCATTCGTTAACGTCAAAATTGATTAATGACGAATTCTAATAAGCTCTCTAGTTTGAACAAACAATAAATCTCCCATGGTGGATATTAAACAACAAAAAATTTCATAAATTTTCAGAGCAACTTACGACCTATGTCTCGATACATCAGGATTGAATAAAGGTTGTCGAAGGAGAACCCCTGAATGTTGTTTTAAGCGCCATTTTCATCTCAAAGATAATAGCAAATTGATGTTTGGAAAAGGTGTACCGTAATTTATGATTGGATTCATCAAAACCATTCAGTATCGGATCTGGCTTCCAAGGCCTTCATTGGAAGAACTTTTAAATTATAAGATATTTTCAGGTTTTCCTCCGTTAGATAAAATTGTTGCAGACTTAAGGTTAAAAAGACATGTGAGCCAACATTTGGTTCCCGACTTATTTTTCTGATTGGAAGTCATGTAAATCAACTTCCATATTTTATCGAGGTTCTTCTTGTTCAAAATCATCACTTTTGTCTCAATATGAACGGAATTCAAACGAGCTGCATATTGGTCTAAGTTGAGGGATAGAACAAAACAATCTGTGAAAGGAAATCTTTCCAAGTACACAAAAAAACAACTGTAATTTTTGGCAAGTTAGATATTTCAAATAAAGAAGATTTTTGTCATCAACTCTATTTTTCTACACCGTAAATTGAACCCAAACAGCGGGCTTCGTCACTGCATTAATACCTCTCTTATCACTTTATGGAATTTCCTGTCGTTTCGAGTTTCACAATTTGCGACGAGCTTAGAACCGCCAGCATTGACTTTTTATAATTTGGCACTTTTCTCTATTTACGGTAATGATAGAACTACAATTTCTACATGGGGTGTCATTATAACCATAAACAAATATCGCTGAGAAAAGGTTTAAGAGGTAAACCCTTGTAGGAAACTAAAATTAAGGACAATGATCTTGTTTATTTCAAATAGCTGAAGCTGTTTTTTCGCCAAAAGTTTGTTATATCCACATTTGAAAGCTAGGTATTTTTCATTTTTTTTTTATTTCAGCCACACAGAAATAAAGAAGTTAAGAGTGGATATTCAATTTATATCACGGAATGAAAGTCAAACTCAAGTTATTCATGCATTAAATATATCACTTCATACCCTCAAAGATTCAACGTTCTTTGGTGCCCAACTTTAGTGTTATTGAGCCCAACGTGTTTTCTTTTATTACTGTCTGGTAGGTATGGTTACGATAGCAACTGTTGTTTTCAAGCCAAGATAAATATTAATATTGGAAATGAACTGCTTTCTTCCTGTTTGGGCTCTTTGCACCAATAGCTAGACTCGTAAAATAATGCTACGTGAAAAATTGAACCTAATGCAACGGATTGACTGGAGTCATGCGTCTTGGACTATAAATTGTTATTATTGATTCTTTGAAAGAGTCGTCTGTGGTCCAGTGCCAAAGGCGTTATAATTATATAATGACTGACGCCTATAAAGTCCTATTGTGCTCCTTCTGCATTACATTAGCGAGTTCAGTCGAAGAAGGTAATTAAGTCTCCTGTACGGTCCAAGTTTCTAAGGAAAATGAGGGCGATATACTAGGGTATCCTTCAAAGAAGATTATCACTGGTCAAAGTGTATGAGATATTAAGCACCTGAATGATCGAATGCACGGAATTACATATATATGACAAAGTCAAGCACCAGTTTCAATAAACAGTTGCTTGACTATTGAGGGTTTATTAAAGAAATGTATTAGTGAAGAGGTTCCCTGTGGCTTTTTTCTTCGAACGGTTATCGTGAACAGAGGAAATTTGTGCGAATTGAAGCCGAAAAAAATCTTTCATCAATGGGCAGATTTATTTCAGTTTTCGAAGTTTCGAAACGTACAAACCCAAAATAACATTTTAAAATTTTTACTTTTGTTAGCCAACGTAGGTTGTTAGAATTGCTTAGCTATGGTGAATATAATCATCTCTATATTTCCGATACTTGTTTTCTTAAAACAACTCATTAATCTGTCATCGTTTTCAGTCATTCATTTTTTGTTTCTTATTTCGAAAAAAACGTCCGCCTACATCATTTTTTCAGAAGTTGAAAAATATTGATTACAGCTACATCGTTTTAAAAACACTGAATAATATAAACTTTAATAATTTCAGTCTATGAGATCCTTGCTATGAGATTAACTTTGGAAAAACAAAAAGTTTGAAAATTGCATGAAGCTTCTGTGCAAAAGCTTTTTAAGGATCATCTCAATCAAACTATTTGTTATTTGGCAAGTTTAAAAGCCTACACTTCAAAAATTAACTCTGGGGAGACTTTTTTCAATTCCACAAAATGGCTAAAAGCTTATGAGACCGGCTACCAGAAAGAGTGGTTTGTTCCAAATGCCAGCATTGTTCGTCTATAAAAAATGACTTCGCTTAAGTTGGCTGAGAGCGGCCATTTTTTCTTCCATGCAAATTAGCGAATTCCCGTCTGTGAACCAACAACGAAATATTTTTTGATGGAATCGATTACCCGCTCATGTAAATATGAGCTGAGCGTTAGGATTGAAGTGGTTTTGAATGAAGCAATTCTTCACTGTAGCAGTTCTTTTTTTTTGTAACAAAATACTTCTGCAAATTTCCGATTTGGCGCATTATAATAACACACCCTTGCTAAATACCATTGATTTCTACAAAACAAGTTTACAAGACTAAGGTTCCTTCCCTTTAAAATCACGCTTGTTAGGCTCAAGTTTTTAGTCTTGTCATACGACACCTTATAAGCCCAAGTGCTTCAACTGTTGTCAACCATCGAAGTAGAAATAAAGTATGATGGGAAATAAGATAAAACGGGGATAGAAAACGATTCGTAGTTTCTGTTTAAGACAACAACATTATAAACATATACTTAAGAACATTAGGTGGATATGCCTAGATAATTCAGTCACATAAAAAGCCAAGTTCACTCGAGTTTCTGAGAAACAATATCTTGAAATTTTTAAGATCGATCCATAGATTCAGCGTTTGTTTGTTGGTTTGTTTGTTTGTTTGTTTTTTTTTTCACTCTCAGGGGAAAACCCCTAACAAGATTGACTGAATCGTCGATAATTGACGAAAAGAAAATTCTCACAAAAATATGATAATCGGTGTGAAGGACCAGACAGGTTGTCATAACCTTATTCGCCGAAAAGACGTTAACCTTGCACTCGCACAGTTCGCTTTCATTTTCCAAAAACATGAATTCTTACTTTTAAAAGACTTTATCTTGAAATGAATCTGATATTATAAAATAAGTCACGCTCTTTGATGGATTGTGAGCCTCTTGTTCTAATTCGAGGAAATTAATGAGGGAAACTCTTTTTTGAATTTCGAATATCGTGTTTGTAGTTGTTAAGCTGTACCACCCACTTTACTACATCGAACAAAATATATTATCGTTTTGCCCTCCTAATTATTCGAAACAATACAGGGACGCACAAAACTAAATTAATTTTAAGTCCAAATTGATAAGTTATTTCATCTTCCCTCACATTCATTAACGTCAAAATCAATAAAAGATGAGTTCTAAGAAGCTCTTTAGATTGAACAAACAGAAAATCTCTCGTAAACGACTGATCTTAAAATACAGAAATTCAATAAATTTGCCGAGAAAATTACGACCTATGCCTCGATGCATCAGGATTGTACGAAGACTGTCGATGGCTCATTATAATAACACACCCTTGCGAAATACCATTGATGTCAACAAAACAAGTTTACAAGACTAAGGTTCCTTCCCTTAAAAATCATGTTCGTTGAGTTCAGGATTTTAGTTTTGTCACAATGACCAGTTATAAGCTCAGAGCATCAACTGTAGTGAATCAGCAAAATAAAAATAAAGAGTGATGGGAAATAACACGAGCTGAAATGAATTATTTTTAAACAGAAATAACACCACCTGCATTCGATAATTGGTTAAGTGATAGATACCGACCCTTTTCTATTGAATATGGGATGTTAAAAAAATTAATAGCAGTCAGTCCAGACCCATTGGAATGATTGAAGCAAATAAAATGCGTTGGCACGCGTTTGGGATATATGGAAAGACTTTGGATTTGGCGAGCTACGATTCTATCGGTGTTTACCTTCATATTAGACTCAGACATTTTGCCACTCAAATTTCCATAACATTAACTTCAATTGCTCCATAACTATTGTCAATGGAGTGTGTTTAAGGAAATAACATTATAAACATATTCTTGAGAACATTAGGTAAACATACTCCGTTACTGCATAAAAAGTCAAGTTCCGTCGAGTTTCTGAGAAACAACACCTTCAAAGTTACAAAATCGATCCATGGATTCAGCGTTTTTGTTTTTTTTTCTTTTTGTTTTTTTTTAATCACCAGGGGAAAACATCTCCTAAAATTGATCGAAGCGTCAAAAATTGACAAAAAGCAATAATCGCAAAACATGGCGATAGAAATATAAAAATCTCATGTACCGACATTCCGGGCTCATGAAATCATACGGATAATGGTAATCGGTGTGTAGGAACAGACAGGTTGGCGTAGACTTATCCGCCAAAAAAAAAGATTAGCCCTGCATTCGCACAGTTTACTTTCATTTTCCAAAAACATGAAGTCTTAATTTAGATTATATCTTGAAATAGATCAGAAATGATAAAATAAGCCACGTTCTTTAATGGATTTTGACAGCACCCACTTAACTACATCGTGTTTCAACCTTCTACTTACTATAAGCAATACAGGAACGCAACAAGTTAAGGATGGTTTTCCAATTTGAAGTCCTCAGTGATTAGTCATTTTATCTTCCCTCACATTCATAAACCTCAAGATTAATTAATGATGAGTTCTAATAAGCTCTTTAGTATGAAGAAACAGAAAATCTCCCCTAAAACTACTGAAATTCCATAGATTTGCCCAGCAACTTACAACCAATGTCTCGATAAATCAAGATTGCATAAAGAGTGCCAAGGCAGAACCCCTCAAATATCTTATAATGATTGAGCACAATACAGTTGTTATACTTAGTCCAGAGCCTTGCTGAGACGATGCTCTGAGTGTTGTTTTAAGCGCCACCTCCACCTCAAGGATAATAGCAAATTGATATTTGGAAAAGGTGTGCTGTAATTTATGATTTGATTCAGCCAAACCATTCAGTATCGGATTTGGCCTCCAAGGGCTTCATTGGAATACCTTCTAAATTATAAAATATTTTCAGATTTTCCTTCGTTAGAGAAAACTGCTAAAGACTTAACGGGACCTGTGAGCCAACAATTAGTTCCCGACTCGTATTTCTGATTAGGAGCCATGCAAATCAACTTCCATATTTTTCAAGGTTCTTCTATTTCAATATCAACAATTTTGGTGGATGAGACAAAACCATTTTTGAAAGGAAATCTTTATAAATACAGAGAGAAAAAACAGCCATAGTTTTTGACAAGTTGGATATTTCAAATAAAGAAGATTTTTGTCATTAACTCTATATTTTTTTTATTGTAATTTGAACCCAGACAGCGGGCTTCGTCACAGCATTAAATCCCCTCTCATCGCTATTTGGAATTTCCTGTCATTTCCAGTTTCACAATTTGTGATGAGCTTGGAACAGCCAGCACTGACCTTTTCATAATTTGGCACTTTTCTCTATTTACGGTAATGATGAAACTACAATTTCGAGAAGGGGTGTAATTATAAACTTAAAGAAATATCACTCAAAAAAGGCTCAAAAAGGAATCCCGTTGTAGGAAACTATCTTGTTTATTTCAATTAGCTGAAGCTGTTTTCATGCCAAATGTTTTTATACCCATATTTGGAAGCTCGGTAAATTTCATTTTCGCTTGATTTCAACTACACAGAAATAGAGGAGTCAAGGGTGGATATCCAATTTATATCATGGAATGAAAGTCAAACTCAATTTATATATGCTTTAGGTATGATCGTTTCTTACCTTCAAAGATCCAACGTTCTTTGGTGCCCAACTTTAGTGTTATTGAGCCAAACGCGTTTTCTTTTATTACTGTCAGGTAGCTATGGTTACGATAGAATCTGTTGGTTTTATGCCAAGATGATCATTAATATTAGAGATAAACTTCCCTCTTCCTGTTTGGGTTCTTTGCACCAAAAGGTAAACTAGTGAAAAAATACCAGGTGAAAATTTTAACCTAACGCAAAGGATTGACTTGAGTCATGCGTCTTGGACTATAATTTGTTATTATTAATTTATTGAAAGTGTCCCCTGTGGTCAGGCGCTATAATTATATAATCACTGACCCCCGTAAAATCCTATTGTGCTCCCTCTGCATTATATCAGCGATTTCAGTCCAAGAAGGTAATTAGGTCTCTAGTACAGTCCAAGTTTCTAAGGAAAATAAGGGTGAGATAATAGGGTATCCTTCAAAGAAGATCATCCCTGGTTAGAGTTTTTGAGATATTAAGCTCCTGAATGATCGAATGCACGAAATGACATATACATGACAAAATCAAGCACCAGTTTCAATAAACAGTTTCTTGACTATTGAGTATCTATTAAAGGAATGTATAACTAAAGAGGTTTGTCGTGTCTCTTTTCTTCGAACGGTCATTATGAGCAGGGGAAATTCATGCGAATTGAGGCCGAAAAAAAATAAACATTATTTTCTTGCGTTAGTGAGCAGATTTATATTAGTTTTGAAAAGTTTTCTAAAATATGAATCTAGAATGACATTTTTAAATTCTTACTTGTGCTAGCCAACGTAGGTTGTTAGAGTTGCTTAGCTATGGTGAATATGGTCAACTCTTTATTTCCGTCATTTGTTTTCTAAAAAGAACTCGTTTACCTTTCCATCGTTTTCAGTTCTTCATTTATTTTTTGTCATTTCGGAAAACGTCCACCTACATAATTTTTCTACTGTTGAATAACAATGATCACAGCAACAGCGTTTTAAAACGCTGAATAATATATACTTGAATAAATTTCAGTCTAGGGTATCCTTGCTGTGAGATTAATTTTTGAAGAACAAAAGACTTGAAAATTGCGTGAAGCTTCTGTGCAAAAGTTTTTAAGGATCATCTGAATCAAGCTATTTGTTATTTGGCAAGTTTTGAAGCCTCCACTTCGAAAATTATCACTTGGAAGATTTTTTCGATTCCACAAAATGGCTAAAAGCTTATGAGACCGGCTACCCTATTTTTATAAACAATTTCTTAAAACCAGAAAGAGTGGTTTGTTCCAAATTCCAGCATTGTTCGTCTATAAAAATTACTTTGCTTAAGTTGGCTAAGAGCGAAATAGAAATAAAGAGTGATGGGAAATAAGATAACACGGGCTGAAGTATGAATATGGGGATAGAAAACGATTCGTAGTTTGCGTCTAAGACAATAAAATTATAAACATATTCTTAAGAACAATAGGTGAACATGCTTAGATAATGCAGTCAAATAAAAAACCAAGTTCCCTCGGGTTTCTGAGAAATAACACCTTAAAATTTTCAAGATAGATAGATTCAGCGTTTTTTTTTTGTTTTTTTGTTTTTTTTTTTCACTCTTAGGGGAACGCTCCTTTCAAGATTGACTCAAGCGTCGATAATTGACGAAAAGAAATCTCATTAAATATGGTAATCGGTGTGAAGGACCAAACAGGTTGGAGTAACCTTATCCGTCGAAAAGACGTTAACCCTGCACTTGCACAGTTCGCTTTAATTTTTTAAAAACACGAATTCTTTATTTACACTTCATCTTGAAGTGAATCTGAAATAATGAAATAAGTCACGTTCTCTGATGGACCACCTACTTCACTACGTCGAGCAAAATATTTTTCTCGTTTGGCCCTCCTAATTATTCGAAATAATACAGGAACGCAAAATACCATTAATGTCTACAAACAGCGGGCTTCGTCACGGCATTAAATCCTCTCTCATCGCTCTTTGGAATTTCCTGTCGTTTCTAGTGTCGTAATTTGTGACGAGCTTGGAACGGCCAGCACTGACTTTTTCATGATTTGGCACTTTTCTCTATTTACGGTAATGATGGAACTACGGTTTCGAAAAGGGTGTAACTATAAACTTAAAGAAATATCACTGAGAAAAGATTAAAAATATATTGATATTTAGAAAGGGTGTGCCGTAATTAAGGATTGGATTCAGCCGAACCATCCAGTATTGTATTTGGCTTCAAAGGCGCTCATTGGAATATCTTTTAAACTATAATTGATAATAGATAAAATTGCTGCAGACTTAAGGTAAGCGAGACCTGCAGGTCAACAATTAGTTCCCGACTCATCACTATTGGGAGCCTTGCAAATTAACTTCCATATTTTTCAAGGTCCTTCTATTTCAAATCATCACTTCTGTCATAATATGAACGGGATTCAAACGAGCTGCATATCAGTTTAATTTGGGCACAGGACAAAACAATTTGTGAAAGGAAATCTTTATAAGCACAGAAAAAAAAAACCCATAATTTTTGGGAAGTTGTATATTTCAAATGAAGGAGACTATTTACAAATTGAACCCAAACAGCGGGCTTTGTCACTGTTTTAAATCTTCTGTCATCGCTCTATGGAATTTCCCGTCGTTTCGAGTTTCACAATTTGTGACGAGCTTGGAACCGCCAGCACTGACTTTTTATAATTTGGCACTTTTCTCTATTTACGTTAATGATGGAACTACAATTTCGAGAAGTAGTGTCATTATAAACAAAAAACAAATATCGCTGAGTAAAGGTTCAAAAGTAAACACGTTGAAGAAAATTAAAAATTAAGGATAATGATCTTGACACCCATATTTGGAAGCTCGGTAAATTTCATTTTCTTTTTATTTCAACCGCACAGAACTAGAGGAGTTAAGGATGGATATCAAATCTTGTCATGGGGTAAAAGTCAAACTCAAGTTATTCCTTCATTAAGTACAATCATTTCTTACCTTCAAAGATCCAACGTTCTTTGGTGCCCAACTCTAGTGTTAGTGAGCCAAACGCGTTTTCTTTTATTACTGTCTGGTAGCTATGGTTACGATAGAAGCTGTTGGTTTCAAGCCAAGATGATCATTAATATTAGAAATGAACTTCCCTCTTCCTGTTTAGGTTCTTCGCACATAAAAAAAAAAAAAAAAAATTTAAAAATTAAAAAAAAAACACCACACACACACGCACACACAAAAAAAGACTAAATTGGTAAAATAATAGCCGGCAAAGAATTTAACGTAATGGAACGGATTGCCTGGAGAATGCGTTTTGGACTCTAAAATGTTAGTATTAATTCCTTAAGAGTGTCGCCTCTTGCGTCGGGTGCAAAAGGCATTATAATTATAGATCCATTTTGTAATTCATGTCAAACAAACGTACTGCAGATTAATTTGAGAGAAAAACGATGGACTTCAGTAAGAATTCAAGGGAAGTCCGGCAAAAATGGTTTTGACTTTCATCAAACTGTAGCGTAATTTTGGTTTGAAAACTTACTTTTGCCACGGGGAAGTCTTGGACCAAATACTGGCGATTCGTGTTGGAAATGATTTTTCTGTCAACGTTTATATCCATTTTGCGCGAAAGCCGCAATGACCATAATTCACGGACTTCAAGCAAACGCAACACAAACGATTTGCTCGAACCTCAAGGTCTTTCAGCTACAATACAAATTCAAGTTGACAGTGAAGACAAACAGATTAAACAAAATGCGATGCAAATTTACATTGATACGCCAAATACAGCGAATATATAACTAAATATATCTGAGCTTGAAAGTTTTTAATCAGTCATCGACAGTGAAGTTGAAATAGATTAATGGCGCTGCAAATATGACTATTTTTCTTTTTCGTGATACCCAGGTTCTTGTAATTTGCTCGCGTTCTTTCAACATTACTCATATTTATTTGAATTGTCTACTATCTTGTCTTAAAAAAAAATTTAAATCAATACGTAATAATGGCTCGAGATTATTGCAAAATTTCCGACTATTTTTGTCAAATCGTTCGCTCTTCTTCCCAGGGCTTTGTCACCACAAGTTAGACAAAAAGTACAATGTTTTCCGTCCGTAAGATGAAATCGTCGCAACAATCTGTACACCATGAAACATTTAGCCGGCTTCGCGCGCTGTTTAGGAGTTTCAAAACATAGTTCAAGCGCACTTTTACCAGAATAAACAATATATATTTTCCTTATCATTTAACATTGTAAATTTTTTCAAGATGACAGACAAGGCAAATATACCAGAAGCTATTAATGTCTTTCTATGAGACACGAAATTACTTCATTAATAAATTATCTCTTATGTTTTTTCCAGCTTGCCTAATTCTTCGGTGGAAAACGCGAATTTCTTTTGTTTTGTTTTGCTTTTACTTTTCAATTACAGAAACTTAAAATTAAAAAATATATATATATTTATATACATATTCGGTCGAAGGTACTCGAATTTTCAATTCACACTTAAAATTGTTTAAGTTCTCATTACGAGTGATATGCCATTAAAAAATGGCAGAGCAATTTCGAACTCCAATTTAATCAAAGAAATAAAACGTTGGATCAGTTGCGTGAGCCAAATATTTAGTTCGTAAGTCTGTATTGTTTAAATTGCAATTGTATTAATCCCGCTGCACGGACGGTTTAGTCTCTAAAAGTGAAAACTCTCAGACAATCTTTAAAGCTTATGCACGGACAGCATTTTTTAAACGAGTCTTTTTTTATGTTTTTGTTTGTTTCTGAGGCGATGAACTGTATATAAATTCATGAAAATGTTCCAGAAAAGAATTGTGAAATTGTTTCGAAGACAGCTTTCAAGACGTGGGATTTGTCTTAGCTAAAAGACTCGCATTTGTCAGGAAACTCAGTTAGCGTGCGTCGCTCTTGAGGCCCTGTTTACTATTCAAGTTGAAATCAGATAGTTATCTTTTAACTGTTGACTAGTCTCATTCGCGTTTTCAACGAAATAGGGAAGACTTCATCTAGGCAGGCGATAACTTGGCTTTTTTTTTTTTTTTTTTTGCAATAATGCAATAACGTATAGACCAAAATGTTGGAATAAAGTTCATGTGGAGTTATTTTCCAATGATTAAGATTCATCTTTAATTGGTTGAATGTGTTTCAGTGGCGCCTTAGAACGAAGTAAGCGTAGGAAATATATGGAATTAACAATCAAGGAAATGCTGAGTATTGTGGTGAAGCTTGCAAGATGTACCTTGCGAAGCATATTATATGCTATTGTCTTCATCCTAATTCTTGCATCTTATACTTAACAAAGGGTAAATTATGATTTACCTGGTTTTTACTCAAGAATTCATGAAATAATCGGTTCGGGAAGTCAAACACTGCTTGCCATAGCTATGCTACTAACGCTGAAGGAAAACGACTTTTTAGCCATGACGGAAACATTACAGTACTGATGGTATTAAAATAATGAGGGAACTTTGAGCGGCAGGCATGTAAACATCAAGGCGGCGAAGCAAAAAATGCATTTTATTCGTACCTTGAATTATGCACTGCCTCTATTTCATTTTCTAAGCGCAGGAGTTTATGAAGAAACGGTTGCTGAATTTTTTTTTCATTATACCTTTACTTTTAATAATTGTCTTTAAAACAAACACAAATAATTAAAAAAAAAAAATAAGAATAAAAATAAAAGAAAAATTGTAGGTTCTGCGTAATTCAACCAGCCCACATAAGCAGAGTATACATGTAAGCTTTTATATAGCAGGGTGTTAGAATGAACCGTAATTATAAGTTCATGATAAAATTTCCTTAACAAAGTAGAGGAAAAGTTAAAACAATACTGACCGAAGTATATTGATGTGGTTAAAATTTATTAGTAGAGGCCGCAGTTGTCAACATAACTATCATTTATATTTGGCATCTTAAAGCTCTACTCCAATTCGTTTGAAACAATCCGCACAAGCAAAAAATTTGAAATGAAATTGGACTTCAGCCCGTGTTGTCTCATTCGTTTTCTGATTTATCTTCCTAATCCTGTTTAAAAAGAGGAGTATGAGTATTTGCACTCTTTCTCAGTTTGCATTCGCTTCATGGCAGTAAACAGTACACGAAGGTTATTACGTTTGTAATTCCATCCCATCTTACCAGCGAACTGTTACGTAAACACCGAGAAAAGTTTTCCAAGGCATCCGGTTTCAACTTTTCAGTAATTTTGTCATGGCGGTGTTGAAATCCCAGGACTTCCAACTTTAAGCTAGTCTGTACGTACTTCGTTGGGTGTTTTTGTTCCGAACAAAAACGTTAATTTTTCGTAACCACTCGAACTCTAAACATCGTTAATGTATCTTTCTCTCCCAGTCAAATTTATTCTAAAAAGAAACTCGCTTGGAAGATAACAGAAAATTTCAAAGACGACACGTGGTTAAAACGTAGATTTTTTTCTTTAGAATATTGAAATCATGTACACATAATATATACAATTGCAACAAATCAGGAATTGAGCAACTCCAGCGAGCTTACTTCCTTTAAAAGTGGCCCTAAACTTTACAATAGCAGAATTAGATTTAGGCCGAGAGGAAGCCATTAATTTTCTTAGATACTATGGATAACAATGGTTTTCCCATCATTCTTTCCCGCGAACACTCGCTCCCCTCCCTTCCTCTTCCTCTCCTTTATGGTTTTATGTTTTATTTATTTTTTTTTTTTTTTTTTGTTTTGTTTCCTGTTTTTCTCTTGTTTTAACCTATCAGCACTGATAAGGATCAGGACTACAAAAAGTGCCCTCTTGCATCCGTTTTTAAATATTTGGTTTTTGATTCGAAGATCGTAAATTAGAACCTGTCCCCATCGAGACTAAAAAAGGCGCCCTCTTGCATCCGTTTTTTAAATATTTGGTTTTTGATCCGAAGATCATAAATTAGAACCTATCCTCAGAATACATTCTCACAAAAAAATTCATTGAAGACTGTGACGTAAGTGCTCCTTCCGTCCTCATTACTCAGGACTTTGTAATTTACACGTGGGTCGACTAAAAGATTGACCGATAATTGCAAATCATTGTCATCATTATTCCTTAGTTGTTAGAGTTCTCTGGGAAAGCAATGATTGTTAAGGCTCCATAAGTTCTAAGGAAAATACCACGCCCGTATTTAGTAAAACCAAGTTTAAAGCTGTTTCACAATTTTTAATTACATCGATTTCATTTTCGGATGATATTCGAGAAAACTGATGATAAACATTCCTGACATATTCAAGAATGCAAGTCTGGGGAACTTGAGTTGTAGTACGGGAGGTATTAAAATGACAGTGTACCATTTGGATGGCATGAAAATAATTGCGATCGTACGTCAGTATTGTGAAAAGAACGTACTCGATAAAGAAAAAAAAAGAGTATGATTTGAACGAGCATAGAACGAAGTAACCCGAGTGGCCCCTTAAGATTCGAGTTACTGCGATTGGATACTCTGCCAGTTGAGTCTATATATAAGTTAACATGAAGTTTCTTTTAACGACTGTCTCCTGTGTATCTCTGCTTACCTGAGCAGTTAAGGGGGAGATATTAGTTTTGGTTAAGTTCGCATTCAGGTCCTTGTATGGCTGAAGGGGTCTAATATAGTCACCTTCACAGGTACGATTGTAAGAGCCATAAGTGTTAATACAGTCCACTTTTTCAAATGGATCTTGAACTTCTTCCATACCATGAAAGAGAAAACATGAATGTTGAAGACGACGAGAAAAAGCAAGATGTTTTTCGGTTTATCACCTTGGTCATAACAAACCGTAAATGAATCCGCACACTTTTCCTTATAGTTTCATTCATACGATCATACCGCCGTATTGTCACACAAAATATCTGTGAGCACTGTTTTCGCTGAGCTATGCTAGATTTTTTAAAGAATTAGGGGTCAGTCATTCTTGATCACTTGGAAGGGCGGGAGGGGGGGGAAAGGGAAAGGAGGATTCTGGAGGGGGGGGGAACACACGAGGGGTATTAGTCATCACCAACAGAGTTTAGGGGGGGGAGACATGACTAAGAATATTGACTGGCAACTGATTAACTTTTGATGAAGTGCGGGAGGATCATTAGAATATTAAAACCTTATGTGTGAAGTAAGATCTAAATTGTTTGCTAATTACTTTTGTGTAATTTTGTATTTGTATATTAATTTGTTTCCTTTATTTTACATATCTCCTTGTGAGTATTTTTTGTTATATTTCTCATCATTTTCCTTCTTTAGTTACACCTTATTTGTCTTGGATATTTTTCTTACCGCACGTAATTACGCAATCGTCTTCTATTTTTTATGCATAATCATTTTTCTACGTCAGTTTACCTAAAATGGCCACCGTTAAGAGTTTAAAAATGACTTTTCGAGCGTTAGCCCTTCGTCTGCGGCGTGAGTTGCCTTGATGAAGGGCTAGCGCTCGAAACGTCAAGCTTTTAAACTCTTTACGGTAGCCAATTAACGTTATCAACTAGTTTGATAAAACTACATTAATTTGTTGCACTCTCCCACCGACGCAGCACCACATTTTATTTAGAAGTCTCCCCCCCCTCTTATTCAGTTTACCGAAAGTCGCGCTTGGCGCAGTTCACTGTTTTCTTCAACTTAAAATCCTTTGCTATTCCAATTGCATATCACGCGTTAAGAAGGTAAGTATTTCCGTTTCGTTTTGTATTCATTTTTGTTTGTAATTTATTAATCTTAGTTAACTTAGCTTTTATTTACTACGTTTTTGTTTCAACCAGCTGCTGTGTGTTAGCTGTGAAAATAAGAACTCTGAGTTAAAAAGATAACGCTCTCGCTGTTACAGAGGGTTCAAATAAATTTCATCCTGACCCTTAAGCGAAAAATAACAGCAAAACAAAACAGATCAAAATATTTATAAATAATGCGAAGTTAAATAACATGAAACACAATACAAAACCAAATAATATGAAAGACAAACAAAGCTAAACAATACAAAACTTTAATGGTAACAAGAAAAATGTAGGTCTTGATTGCTTAAGCTGTGCATTAATTGTTATTTTTGCTTTAAGGAGGAGCCATTTCTTTTTTTGTTTTGTTTTGTTTTGTTTTTTTCTGGTTGGCCAAACAATGGGTTTCTTTGAAATTATTCACCAAAAGAATCGGTTCTACGTGGATTTCCCACTTCTTCCTCTACTTAGCAATTATTGGCGTACGGCGAGGTGAATATTACTGAGCTTGAGGCGAATAATTGTTGCATTATAATTGCGATGGAGCTTTCGAAGTCTGTTACAAATTTTGCAAACAAAGAGAGCATTGCGCATATTTTTTTATAATTGTTGTGATCACTGAATCAGCAAAAAATTAAAACTTCTCTTTTGAAGAAAGTTCCGCCAAGCTCAGAAGCCTTTTTTGTGCTCTTCGAAATTTAATTCTCTTTTAATACGTTTATCACTTTCGCGGAAACATAACGAAAACGCGAGGCAGCCAGTCTCTGCTATAATCTTTTCGCGCGAGTCGATTATAGCGACGTAAGACGCAATCCTCGACCAATCAGAGGGTGTGCATCTCTCCAATCACTTCTAACAATTATACAGATACGTGACATGGTAGGTTACTTTATTTGTCACACACTCACCTGACGATGAGGACCTTAATCCTGTAATCACTCTATTTTGGAACTTTTGGTTAAGCTTCGTTGAATTAATTCAGGATCTTTCGGGTTTTATATTTTTTGGACTGTGTTCTCCCGTTTGGTGTATAGCCGGAGAAAATATTAATCGATCAAAGGGCTCATTCATGTTATGGTTTAGGTTTGTATCGATTTCTTGGACGTTGAATATAGCTACAGTTGAATTCAGTTTATGTGAGCTTTCAAGACTTATGGAATAAATTCCCTCTAATTTTTGGGCAGTTGTTTGATAAGAAAACTTGTGCGTTTGTCGTAATGAGAATTGGAAAAAAGGTTGAAAACAGTTTAAACTTCTCAGTCTGCAGTCTGAATTTTGTACCTGGTCTTCAGTCTGCATTTTGTACTGACCGGATTGGTATTTCTGTTTTTTTTCGAGCGAGCCTCTAGTCTGGACTGAAATATTGGAGCTGGAAGAAAATTCTAGTGAGACTATCTTGACCGCTATGATCGATATGTGGACTGCATGTTGAAGAGCCCACGAGTAAAAGTACAATGATGCTCTATTGCGTGGTCACAGTGTGCGTGTGTTGAAAAGAACCCGCTACGGGTCCCCTAGGTGTAAACATTTCGGTTTCTCGACTCAAGTTGCATTTTCAGAAGTTCGGAAATGTGATTTGGGGTTCTTATCTTTATTAAACCATATAAACGTTTTAATTCTCTCCACGTGAGTTTCTGAGCTTCATCGAAATTAATTTTGACTTTCACTAAGTGGGGAGGGTTAGCATGCGCGACTACTTCCGTTCACGGTCGACAACTTCCGTCAACATCTGCTCCACTACAGATTCATTTTCATTTCAGCATGAATAAGCTAAAAATCAACGCCTCGACCCGACAAGAGGCGCCTGGTAAAGACTCCTTTGAAAGGCATGAGTTTTTGTTATGTTTTTTCCCTTTAACATGAAGGTCACATTTTATTTAGTTTTACAATCCGATGGGTCGGGCATTTTGGTCTTCGAAAAAGTTAATTTTCTATGTTTTGTGGGGTCATTATTGGCTATTTCGAGCCTTTGAACCAATCTCGGTTCAAAGTCATTAAAACATTTACTGTGTTCTCTAGTTCTTCATCAGAAAGCGCGCTAACTTGAACGTTTTTCATTTCAGTTTAGGAACTCGATCGATCCACCCTAAGCACTCTTGGACTATTCGCACCCTCCCCCAGATTTCCAAGGGGTTATTGACACGTTTGCCATAGCATCTTGTGAAAGCAAAACTGAAATGCCATTTCATTGTTAAATCGTGACGTCATTGCAAAATAACCTAAATACTACAGGCACTCTGATAGGTAAAAAGTTGACCATTTAGTGCATCGCCAAACCCTTGGAAAATTTGAACATAATGGGTTTGGTTTTAAGTTTACATTATAAAAATCTAAAGACTGCTCTCTCTCCTTCGGATAACGAGCGAAATAACCCATTTTTTTTAATGGCTCCCGGCTGGTGATTTATACAATTTGTTTCGTGTTCTCCTAACATCCTGCAAGGATTTTTACGCTGGTAAATCGATAGAAAGTGCGATCTATTGCTTATACAAACAGCTAAATACAAGAACAATCGTCGTTACATAATTAGTTTATATCACAATTCCGTAAAGTGGATCAAACGTTGGAAAAAACATATTGATATGGTGGCTTTCAAGAATTTTGTCTAAGTGTACATTTTTTCCACAAGGAAAAAATGATGCGACTTATCTGGTTGAAAAATTTTTACTTACGTAAACTCTATAATTCGAACGAGAATCAAATGGGAAGAAATCAAATATTCCTGCCAAAAATTAGCTTATTGTTATAATATTTAAAAAACGAAGAAGTTATCCAATCGTTGTACTTGTCCCCTGAGGCTTTGTAAGTTTTAATACTCTGTCAATTTTGGACCGGACACCCATACAGCGTGTCTTACCAGAGGGATCAAGTACTCTTCGATTCGTTTAAGGTACCGCACCAAGTTGTTGCTGTGGTTACTGATACGGTTTTGGCTCACGAACTTGCAACTTCATTTACAAATAAATGTCTTTTCACAATCACATGGGTCAGCATGATAAAATCAACTCACGCCGCAGCAGGAAATGTACACAATTATCCATTTCCAGTCTACAAAAGACTATATCATGACTGCGTATTTCTAATCTTTTCTGTGACGACACACTGAGATCATCGTTCGCGACACGTATGTCATGCGATCTTTTGACAGCTGTTGCGCACAGTCGTTTTAAAATAATCCATTGGCTGGTATATTGTTTTCAAAAGAGATTTTATATCGAAAGAATGGCTCTTCTGTTTTCAAGATTTTTCATAGTAGACCCCAAATATTTGTGGTTCAATGGAGCAAAAAACTGTCACATAGTAAACGTCTCCTGGCTAGTTAAATGCTACGAAAATCCAACAAAGCGTAATTGAAATGTTTGTTGTATGCATTTACTTCGGTTAGCTTTGAGACCAATTGTTTTTAGTGCATAAAGCTGTTTTAACGTTTCGCCGTTATGAAAAGATGGATGGGAATGTAGGGTGCGATAAAATTTGGGCGAAGGTTCAGTTAACAATAAATAATACGTCCCTCAGCTCTGAAAACAGCGAGTTTACAAATGGATCTAAGTGGATTTTTCTCCAACCTTACGGTATATCTGAAAATTGATTTATCTAATACATCATTAAGAGAACTTTCAAATTCATTTTGTTCATAGCGTTACAACAAAAAAAAAAATCATCGCCGAAATCAAAAGTTAGCATGTGAAATTACTCACGCCATTTCAGTGGTGAAGAATACTGACTAGTCCTTAAAAGCAGATGTATAGCATTGAAGAACTCAACTGTAATAATAAAATGATGTACAGGGGTTACTTCCAGTACGTTCTGCGGTCGCTGAAATAAACCTCGGCCTTATTGGTGTGAGCTAGCCATGTTGGGTTCTTAATTACGTTACATTTTGTTCTGAAAAATTATTAAATGCCTAAAAGCAGTGAACGCCTATTTAACAGCATTATCTCTTCATCGATTGAAATTTAGCAGGTATAAAAAATGACCGCTGTTTTTCTATTTTTTTAATTTTAATTTTCTTTTTTTTAGCATTTTTATTTGTTTCAAGGGCATTCTCAAACACATAAGGGACGTATTCATCACACAGAAGCATCTTGGGATCTTGAGGCTTCCCAGGCCGTGATCACATCCAATTACCAGTCTGTGATCAAGCTTTCCACTCGTGATTTCTAATCGCAATTCGTGTGGCTACTGCCTCTAAAGGAGTCGAAGTCACATATGTTATTCCTTTTTGATCAAGCTATCATCACAGGCGTAGTCACAGCGTGAAATTTTATCACTGTGATCACGCCTTAAACGCTAAATCTTTTCAGTCTCAAATTTTCCAAATTCACCAGCTAAATGTTCCTAATCAACATCTGGAACCGCGCACAACTCACTTATATTGATCCAAATTAAAAATAATCCCTTATTGGTAGAGAGTTTAGATACGAAATAAAAATTAAAAGAGATATTGAGGCCTACCAATGAACGTCACGTCTCGTTGTAAAAAATAAACTCGGAATCAAGCGTGAGCAAAACATTTCTTTCATTTAACGTCTATATTTCTTGATTTAAGTTTATTTGGTGACAAGGACACTTAAAACAATAAGCAATTTCACCGGGTTTTTTTAAATTTTTTAAATTTATTTATTTTTTATCAGCAACCTGATGTGAACAGGTGGGTTACAGAAGAATGTGAGTAATAAACGTAATTATTTTAAGCTTCTTAAAAAAACAGTGAACCATATAGATACCATTAGGTGACTAATTACAATTTAACACTAGCATTGCTTGTATTATGAGAATTGCCTTGAAAATAAATCAAGGAGTAAGTAAAGTTGTATTAAGCAATCCTTACTGCGGAAGCTTATACATGTACGCACTTAATGCAATTCAAAAAAAAAAATTATTTACTTATATTGCGCGTGTTACATATGCAGATGCTCACACGTGCATTTCAATAAAATAATCTTACAGCATCGTCTTTACAATCATTACAATCTTTACAATCCTGATCATTGCAAGTATAGTATTTACAATCTTACCAATTTTTTTAATCATTAAAATCTCTACATATGCGATATTATTAAAACTATGGTATTTATAATCATTACAATTTTTCTAATCATTAAAATCTTAACTATCATAACATTATTAAACCGATGCAGATATTAAACATTATTAAAATCTCGCAAAACAACACTTGAAGTTTACAAGTTCTGTTTTCAAGCCAGTGTCCTTATCGCTTTTAATCATTTTTCGTTATCCCAAAGCTAATTCTGTGGCATTTTAGTCTTTGAAGATCTCGACTACTTGCCGAATTGAGTATTCTTCGGCATATTTAATTTTCGTTTGGGCTGCAAACTGACTACCTTGATCAGAATGGAGTGGAAGGTGCAATGAAACATTGAATGACAATTTTTTCGGAGTTCTGCACGAACTTACCAAATACCTTCGGCTAAACACGAATTCTGGATAAAATATTTTCTTTTAAATTGTGTTCCTTTTGAGATGTGTATGGTCATTTTTATATTCCCATGCCACCCAGATCAAGGAAAGGGACAAAGATTACAAACGTACAACTTAAAAGCATTTTAACCCTTTTTTTTTATCTTGCTGAGACACCTGGTACTGGGTTGGCAAGTCACATTCATTTGCACGCAGTATTAGCAAAGTGGTGAGTTAAACATACAGCTAACATAATTTACGTAATCATGACACATTTGAAAATATGACCGGAATGAATTAAAAGTCTATTTAATCCCAACCCTAAATAGAAAAAAGGCAGATTCAAAAGATTCAAGTAGTTGTATCATGAAAATAGTTTCAGGCCCTAATTATGAAGCAAGATTATCACCTTAGTTGAAATAATTGCATTTAGTTATGGACTGCAAAGTCTGGAAATACACTTTTGTTTACTACCAAAAGCTTTCTGAGTGGCCAACATTGCCGAGTTCTATGACGCGGGTGATTACAGTACACCCGCGAATTTTGAACGTCGACTTGGGACTAGTTTAGAGGGGATAGATACGTCATCCCTCGCCCATGCGAAGTACGAGTCGGGAAGATTGAAAATAAGAAATATAGCAATTGCCAATACAAATAAATGAAACTTTAACAGTCTTTCAACTACACATACACAAAAAAAAGATTTTGTACAAAAAAAATCTGAGATCAACGACAACCTGAAACGATAAAAAGTCAGCCATACTGATAGTTAGATGCAATGAATAAAATATTTTCAGGTTCTTATTATGGAGCATGCCCATTAATTACATTTAAAGTTCTTTTTATTTTTTTTTATTTTTTTAAAATTTATTTTGATTACAAGAGTTCGTAATATTTCAACGGGTAGTCAATAAAAATTACGTCACCGATCACCAACGTTTTGTTTCAAAATATACATGTATTGAATTTTTCTTTTTATCTTTATTTTGGTTTTAACACATTTACGAAGTTCTGCGCCTTCTAGCTCTTAGGTTCAATGTAAAACATGTGATTTCGTCTCACGCCGCCGTCTGTAATTATTGTAAGATCCAAAAGCATAAAAAAAAAGCATCGAAGATATTCATATACAACAATGAAACACAATTTAAGGAACCCGTAACATGATTGAATGCTGTGTAAAACAACTCACTAAGGATCTTATTTCCTAGCAATGTTGATTACCATGGAGTAGATGTTGCTCTTTTCCGGTCCGCTAAGGTGCACTTTTATAATACAGAACGAAATACATAAAATTCACCCGTGCAGTTTTTTCCATTTCCAGTATATCCAGGCTGACAGTAGCATACATGTGATTCAATGGTGTCGATGCAGTTTGCATTCTCGTGACAAGAGTGGTTTCCTTTACACTCGCCAACGTCTATGAAATCACAGATGAAAAAATTGGGATTTCAAAATGATGCAAAAATTGCCGTGCATAAGCCATTACCGTGTTTAAGAGTACAAGCCATGGCTGTTTTCAACTTTTTGGCGGATTGCGGAGAATGCGAGATTGTTGTACCCAGTGAAAACGAGTTATCTCTAGCTATCACGTTATAACTTTTAGTCGAGTTACTGTCTCACCTATTTTGAAGGCTTCCTGCTTTTAGTGTTCTCTGGTGGTAACTTTCAATAAAGCTATTATTTCCGAGCTCTCCTTGCAGTTACTATATTAAGCATTTGACATACATATGAACTGCTCTTATTTTGCCATAGAAAGGCGTCGAAAATTCAAGGTAAATAAAAAAATCGTTTCAGTCGTCGTTCAGGTAGCACATTAGCTCACAGTCATCCAAGTTATTGACACGTTTCTTTTCAATGGTGTGGTTTACCAAATATCTTTCAGCAAAGAAGTAGTAGTCCGGAAACACCATTGCGCGCTCTCGCTCTAAAATTGACAAATTGAAATATGATTATAAGGGTATCCGCCGATTTCGCCCCTACCTTATACCGTGTTCGCCCCCACACTTTTCGAGTTCGACCCCACCAAGTCGAGTTCGCCCCCAGATTGAGTCATGTCTGAATTAGTTGCCATCGAACATTGCAAACAAGTTAGAACCAAGTTTATCTACCGAACATTTCGTGTTCGTTAGATAAACCGAGGTTGGTTTGCATCTTTTCCAGTCTGAATAATAAGTTAAGCAATGTTGTTTTGATTAAGTGTGGTTCTCTTTATCACAAGTTCAGTGTATACAGTTTTTTCTGGTATTCCCAGATCCCGCGCAGAGTATTGCAATTGCCGAAATTCAAAATGGTCGTCGCTGACGTGACATTTGGCAAATTCTGCTAGTGCCTTCGTCACAAATCAACTCATCTGGATATCACTCAATCAAGGGGCGAACTCGACTTGATGGGGTCGAACTCGAAAAGTGTGGGAGCGAACACGGCATAAGGTAGGGGCGAACTCGAAGGGGCGAACTAGATATGGGGCGAACGCGGAGCAATTCATTATAAGGCATACTTTTTCGTCGCAAAAAAAATAAATTTCTAATAAAAAGTTCTAAGAACAAATCTCTTAGCATAAATTCTCGGATCTCAGCAAACTATGGTAGCAAATGCGTTAAAAAAGATGAGTCAAACAAAGCAGTCGGTGAGAAGAACGATGATTCGTTAAATGTAATGAAAAACTTTGTAAATTGCTTCGCCGTTTTCTACAATTAAACAACAACATAAAACCATCTGTATTTGAGAGTTTGGGGTTTCTAAGGGGCGGAACCTTTACGGCAAATACTTCGTGTTTCACATGAATTTGGCGATTCAAGAAGCTCGTACGATTTTAAATCAGTCTATCATATCGATAGAAAAGACGAGCTCATCAAACACTCTGTGAAATTCCTACTACAGGAGGAATTAATTGGTGTTTGCATTTTTTGATGTAGCTGTCATCAGTGTGATGAAAACAGTTTAAATGCTCTTATAGGGAACCTTAATACCTCAAAAACTTTGACCGGGGATGGTCTTCTAGCGCTTTTTTATAATCTGTTTTTGCACTTTGTTCATAAAAGAAATGTATAACTGAAGAGCTCCCCTGCGGCTCTTTTCTTCGAACGACTATCGTGAATTGAGGGAATTCATGCAAATTTAAGCTGAGAAAAGCCATTCTTGTTTGGCGTCAATGAGCAGATTTGTATTCGTTTTCGAAAGTTTTCTCAAGGTACAAATGTATGATGAAATTTTTTTTTAAATTTTGCAAGCCAATGTAAGTTGTTTGAATTGCTTAGATTTGGTGCATATAATCATCGCTTTATTTCCGTCATTTGTTTTCTGAAAACAACTCATTTATCTGTTCATCGTTTTACTTCATTAATTTTCTTTTCTCGTGTCGAGTATAGTCCACGCTCATCATTTTCCTGCTGTTGAAAAAGTATTGACCATAGCAACAGAGTTTTAAAACACTGAATATATACATTTGAATAAATTTCAGTCTAAGAAATCCTTGCTAGGAGATTGATAATGAAAAAACACAAAATTGGAAAATTGCACGAAGCTTCTGTGCAAAGGTTTTGTTAAGGATCATCTCAATTAAGCTATTTGTTCTTTGGCAAGTTTTAAAGCCTCCCATTCGAAAAGCAATATATTTAAAAGGATTTTGCATCAAAGGTTTTAATTTTTCAATCCCACCCAATGGTTAAATTATAAGAAGACGGGCTACCCTATTTTTATAGACAGATGTTTAAAACCAGTACAAATTGGTCTATTCCAAATGCCAGCATTGTTCTTCTATAAAAATAACTTCGCTTAAGCTGGGTAAGAGCGGCCAATTTTTTTTCGATGCAAATTATCGAATTCCCGTCTGAACATAACAACGAAATGTTTTTGACAGAATTTATTATCCGTCTATGTAGATATGAGCTGAGCGTTAGGATTGAAGTGGTTTTGAATGAAGCAATTCTTTATCGTAGCAGTTCTTAGTTTTTTTGTAACAACTGCAAATTTCCGATATGGTTCGTCATACTAACACGCCTTTGTTAAATACTATTAATATCTACAAAAGAAGTTTATAAGACTGAGGTTCCTTCCTTTGAATTCATGTTTGTTGAGAGTTCAGGATTTTAGATTTTTTAAAACGAAACTTTATAAGCTCATTGCATCCACTGTTGTGAATCATCGAAATAGAAAGAAAGAGTGATGGAAATAAGATAGCTCGGGCTAAAGAATGAATATAGGGATAGGAAATGATTCGCAGTCTGCCACTCACCTTTACCAAACGTCAAGTAAGTCATCGATGAAGTCCAGACTACGAATACTAGAAACGCTGAAAATTCCATGCTTCCTCGTGACAACGGGGCTCAATATTGATGCTTTCAGTATGCTGCAAATTCGTGTCGACCACCTGCATTTAACAATGGATCAAATAATAGAAACCGCCCTTTGAAAATGGGGTGTTAAAAAAATTAACAGATGACATTCCTGCCCCTTGCAAAGTTATTGATGCAAATAACATGCGTGGGTATCCGTTTTCAAGTCTGCGAATGAACACCTTTTTTCAATGTCTTCCTTTATGCCACTTAGAAACACTTTGGTTTTGAGGGACTACGATTCCATAACTATTCATCAACACATTAGACTCTGGGATTTTGTCAAACAAATTTCCATAACATTAACTTCAACTGCTTCATTATTACAGTCAATGAAGTGCGTTTAAGACAATAACATTATAAACAAATTCTTAAGAACATTAAGTGAACATACTCCGATAATGCAGTCACATAAAAAGCCAAGCTCTTTCGAGTTTCTGAGAAACAACACCTTAAATTTTTCAATCCATATATTCAGAATTTTTTTATGTTTTGTTTTGTTTTGTTTTTTTCATTCTCAGGGGAAAAGTCCTTGCAAGACTGACTGAAGCGTCGATAATTAACGAAAAGAAATTCAGCTTCATCTTGCACGAAAGCCCTAATGACCATAATTTTCAGATGTCAAACACATCCAACACAATCAATATGTTCTCTTTCAACTTCAATAGAAATTCAAGTTGACAGTGAGGAATAACAAATTAGACGAAATTCGATGTAAATTTACATTGATATACCAAATACTTAAAATTTATTGCTAAATATTTTTAGTTTGACAGCCTTTAATGAGTCCGGTCGACAATGTAGTTGAAATTAATTAATGGCGCTGCAAACATGACTTTTTTTTGTGATCCACGGGTTCTTGAAATTTGCATACGTTCTCTAGTATTACTCATAGTTTATTGAACTGTCCACTGTCTTTTCTTAAGGAACCTTAAATCAACGCGCAATAATGGCCCGCAATTATTATTTTAAAAGTTCGTATTCTCGTAAAATCGTTCATTCTTCTTTTCAGGGGTTCGTCACCACAAGTTAGACAAAAAGCGCAACGTTTTCCGTATTATTAGTATTGGATTGGTTTTTCCTAAAAATTTAAACGATTGGAATGATGCATATATGGATACATTTGCCAAGAATACAATTGCAACACATTCGGCAATGAGGATCTATGGGGAGCTTACTTTCTTTTCGCTCGTTAACCTGGCGTCTACAATAGCAGCATTAGTTTCAGGCCGAGCGGAGGCCATTACTCTTTGTAGATACTATGCCGGATAAAAGTGGTTTTCCCGTCATTCTTTTACTGCGAACATCCCCTCCCCTCCTCTCCCCTCTTCTCCCTTCCCTTGTTGGTTTCATGTTTTGATTTTTTTTTTTGTTTGTCTTTTTGTTTTTTACCTGAAAGCACTAACAATGATTGGACTACAAAAGGTGCCCTCTTGCATCTGATCATAGATCAATGACAATTGATATTGATCATAAAATAATGACAATTATCATTCTATTATGAACCATCCCCCATAGGCAATCTAGATTGCCTATGGGGGGAAGTCTTAAATTGTCACTTGCTTCTTGTGACCGCCACCTTACATAACGCTCGTGGACGCTTTGATGCGGCAAAATCTTTACAAATTGGCTATTAGAACTTTGATGCCAGGGAATCCTCCCTTTCATTCATAAGGCTGTTAGATGAAGGATAAAAAACTTAATTGGTTGTCTTCCGTTTCTAAAAGTTTTGAAATTCATTATAATGAAAGGTGAGTGACGCTCAGCCGCAAGCTGGCGGTATCAAATAAACACAGAGAAATGTCGTAATTTTACACGCATGCAATCACAATTTTTATTAGGGCCGGAAATCCTTGTAAAACACCACAGTATATATAATAAAACCATGCAGCAGTTCTTCACTAGCGTCAAATCTTCCAGTAGAAGTATTTTTTCTATACATTTATTCTGTACAAGAGTAGCGTCATGGACATTTTGGTTGCGTAACAAAACGTCAAATGTAATAGGACCCATATTTGATCACTGAAATGTTCAATATGAATCTGCAACAGCCCTAGGGTAGCTGGGAAAAGTAGACCCTTCTGGAAATTTCTTCATCTTCCACTGAAGGATGATCGCCATTCGACCAGCCTGGTATTACGGTATTACGTTTATGTCGACTAATGCATTTGTCCGGCATTCTTGCTCCTTCTGCTCCAACGAAACGATACCATCGCCAGGATCCATTGTCACGTGACATTTCATTGAAGACTGTGACGTAAGTGCCCCTTTTATCGGCATTACTCATGGCTTTGTAATTCATACATGGGTCGACTACAAAATTGAATGGTAATTGCAAAAAGACTATTTTATCATTTTCATAATTATAATTCAGTTGTTAGTTCCTTATCTGAGTAGTTGAGGGATGTATTAGTTTTGGTTAAGCTCGGATTCACGTCTTTGCATGGCTGAAAGGGTCTAACATGGTCACCCTTACAAGTATGGTTGTAAGAGCATTAGTGTTGATCCATTCACCCTATGCAGAACGAAAAGAGACTGGGAGCGATCAACTTGAAAACGAGGCTAGTTGGGCCTGGTAAATAAAAATGGCCGCCTGATGTGAAGGGCGCCAGTTTTTGAAAATGCCGCAAAATTGTTGTGTTCCAAACTGTACCAAAAAGAATTACAGAACCGAAAACGGGGAGAAAATTTCTTACTTGAAGTTTCCAGACGACGTTATCGTCAAAAAACGTTGGCTCCATGCCATTCGTCGAGACAAAGGAAAAGCGTTTAGAGTCAACCAAAACACGAAGATCTGTTCTCGTCATTTTAAGCCCGAGGACTTGGTTAAAGCTATTGGAGGTCAGCGTGTTTATGTAAAGGCAGGGGTAATTCCATCTCGATTTTCGTGGTCCAAAGGTTCTCCGAAAAAGCGAGCACCTCCTAAATGTCGCAATCTTTCGTCTACAACAGAGTGTTCAAACAAGGAGTTGCAATCATCTCAAAGTCAAACAACTGCAGATGCAGCTGAAGCAACTTCTGAAACCTGTACTTCATCAGCAGCTTTTAGCAATCATGATGTGGAAAACAGCTTAAGTTCGTTGGAAGATCAAACAGAAGAAGTTAAAAAACTTGAAGGAATTCGAGGTTTTGAACTTGAAAATGCGAAGTTAAAGGCTGAAATAGAGGTATTAAAACGCCAGAGGAGCCTTAAAGATTCCCGCTTTTTTTTCAGATACCCAATTTTACTACCGACGAGGACATTACCTTTTATACGCGATTTCCTAATTTAGCAACATTTAATGTTGTGTTTGAATTTTTAAATACTGGATCGAAAGGGGAAAACATTAGGTACTGTTCATCAAAAGAAAGAACTGTCCAAAAGGAGTATTACGATAGTGGAAACGAGGAACCAGAGGGATGTACTAGCATAGGTAGACGAAGAAGCTTAGAACCCAGAGAGGAGTTCTTCCTTGTTCTTTGCAGACTGAGAAGGGGATTTGCAGAAAAACATCTAGCTCACTTGTTTGGTATTTCGCAGTCGACAGTAAGCAGAACATTCCTTTCTTGGATAAATTACATGTATTTAAAATTTGGTCAAGTATCTATATGGCCTAATAGGGAGGTTATAAGAGCTACAATGCCTGACAGCTTTAAAGAGAAATACTCTTGCACCCGTGTAATAATCGATTGTACAGAAATTAGATGCCAAATGCCTTCCAGCCTTCTGTTGAATTCCAAATTCTTCAGCTCCTATAAGAACCATGTAACTCTAAAAGGCTTAGTTGGAATTGCTCCCAGTGGAGCTATAACTTTTATCAGTCAGCTATATAGTGGAAGCATTTCCGATCGCGAAATTGTTGAACGAAGTGGTTTCCTGAAGTTAGAATTTGACAATGGTGACACCGTGATGGCCGATAAAGGTTTTACAATTGAAGACCTACTCCCACTGGGTGTAACCCTAAACATTCCCCCCTTTTTAGGGTCTAATAGCCAAATGACAGCAGAAGATGTTATCAAGACTCAAGAAATTGCTTCTGTTAGAGTACACGTTGAACGGGCCATCAATAAAATCAAGAATTTTCACTTATGGGATAGTGTTGTACCCCTCAGTTTGTTTGGGGTAGTAAACCAAATGTGGAGTGTCTGTGCCTTTTTATGTAACATTTAGGACCCTCTTATTTCCACTTAACACTGAGTTAGGCAGAGCTCTGAGGCACACTACAGAATTTCAGTCAATTTAATAAATGTAAACCTGCTTATCCACCTCAGGTCAAATATTCTCTAAACCAACTAAAACTAAGATTGTGATTCGCTTGCTTTCAGTCCCAAACACTTAAAAGATGTCAGCTTTTACATGTAGTTCTAAAGATCTTAAAATCAAAGAATAAAGAAAGCTATCTTATTATACAGACCATGTTGGTTGATACTCTGTTTTAAACATATCAAGTTAGGTATGAGACACAAAATTTCTCTGTACTCGTTCCAAGATTAGATTAGGGTAGTTAACCCTTCTAATGGTTATTGAACTCCACAGAAGCTGGTGCTATGAAATGTTCAAAATAGCTCTTCTTTAGGCCTTCATTCAATACGTCCCAGAATTGAGGATCAGATGTGATCCTCTCTATACTCATGCCTTTGTTAGTATAGATAACAAAGTCACACCAACTTGCTCCTGTAATACCTAGTTGACCCTGTATCTGAAAGTAGTACTGGTGCCCCCTTTTCAGCCTCGGATTTCTATTTACATTTTCTGCATAAAAAGTTTCATTGGCACATGCTTCTAAAGGACTCACATGAAATTTAGAGTAGGGACATTTAACCTCTACCAGTCCAAAAGGCTTGCTACAGCCTCGGTCAATGACCTTGCCATCTGGTGATGCTGCTAAAAAGGGAGAGGCCATACTGACAACAAGGCCACTTTTGAACATTGAACCTGGGTTCCTTGTTGAAAACATATATTTTTCATATTCTCTTAAGGCTACAGGCTCATAGGTTTTCCCATGTGCAGTTTGTTTGGCAGTGAATGGTTTGGGATGAAGCAGATTATTTACTAGAGTGTTATGATTCCTTTGCCTTTTTACAATTGTGTGGAAATTAGATGCTGTATACCGAAATTTCCTTTCAGCCTGCCATTCCTGTGAGGCTGCTTGTTCACTTCTTTTCTTCTCTATGGTATTAAGCTTTGCCTCATCAACAATCAATGATCCAGGAGTGCTTCCTGGTTGCTGCTTAAATCATCTGGCTTTTCATACTGCTCAGATTGTTGCAAAGGGAATGGAGGATATACGGAAATAGCATTTTGTTCATCATTACAGTTCACTCTAGGCACTGAGTCAATATTACAGAAAACTTGAAAATTAGACTCTGTGAACTGTAACTGGTAACTTGCATATGAGCCACTTGGACATTTTCCAAATTTTGTTTCCTGTAAGTTGGTACCACCAGTAGACATAATTTGAGACAAGGCAAACTTAGGGTTGATCTCTTGAAGCTTGTTTTTTAACAAAGCTTCATCGGATGCTTGTGTACCCAATTTTTTCCTAGCTTCATTCAACAAGCACCTTACTCCGCTATCAGGGTTATACTCTGTGTCTATATTCGACTTTTTTACCTTAAGTTCCATGACAGGTTGAGGCTTGATTTTATCTCCTCTTACAGGCCTGTGCCATAGTTGTAAACTTGAAGTGCATGCCTTAGCTTGTGTCATATCAGATTCATTTTCCAAGTCCTTAATATCTTGACAACAATACAAGCTGAACTTACAGAGTTTCATCATAACAGCAAGCACATGATTGCAAAAACCAACAGATCCTGCTACACATGTACACGAAGCATATTTAACAACTCCACTCACTAAAAAAAGTGCAACTTGTAATTTGTGGGGTGGCTCATTTTTTTTAAAGCTGTGGTAACACAAGCATTTGAAATAGAAATATTGGTCATCACTTGCGCAAGTTAAGTCTTTCAGGTATTCATCATCAAGAAATGTTTTTGCCTTTTTCATGCTTGTTGGAACAGCATGGTTCTGTTTATTTCTATCAAAGTTTTTTCCAGATTTAGAAATATGTAAATCCATCTCTGCCCTTGTGAATAATGGCATTCGTCGCAAACTTGTAGACCATCCGGCTGATGGAAATTTAACAGTACTTTCCTCAGGCATCGCATCACTTTGAGCGAGTTGTTCTTGTCTCGCCTTTCGACGCGTGTATATCAGATTTTTATCGGGATCCACAACATCTTTATCACGACCACACGCAACATATTCAAGAATTCTTCAAAATGAAAAGTAGAAAAACTATTAATCATTACATTTTTGAAACATTTCATTGAGAAAAATAACTCCTAAATCTTTTGATCTCCATTTACAATATCAAAGTCTCTTTTAATTCTAAAAAGTATCACGAACGACTGACAAATACTGTACTTACCTTTTCGACAATTGTGCCTTTGTTTTTAACCCCTTTGCTGGATTGCCACGACATTTTAACCAAAAGCGAAGTTCATCTGTTTTAAGAGCAGTCGGATTTCTTCCCTGAAGCGATCCTCCGTAAGACTCTGAGAAAGACGGCTACTTACAGAGCCATGAGCGGCCATATTTCTAACACGAGTAAACAAGGCCCAACTAGCCTCGTTTTCAAGTTGATCGCTCCCAGTCTCTTTTTGTTCTGCATAGGGTCAATTCCACTTCTTCATATGGATCTTGACCATCATTGCTGACTTTTTCTGTACCATGAAAGAGAAAACAAGAATATCGAAAAAACCGAGAGAAAGCGAGATTTTTTTCGGTTTATCACCTTGGTCATAATAAACTGTTAATGAATCCGAACACTTTTTCTCATAGTTTCATTCATACAGCCGTAATGTCACACTAAATGTCTATGTAAGCTCTGTTATAAGCCTTTTCGATGAAGTATGCAAGATTTTCTAAAGAATTAGGGGCCTGTCATTGTTCATCATTTGAAAAACAGAAAAGGGGTGTGGGGGGGGTAGGGCGGCGGGCGGAAGGAAGGAGAAAGATCACATGAGGGAATGGAGTCATCCCCAAAAGAGCTTAAAGGAGGGAACGTGACTGCAGAAAATTCACCGGCAAATGATTAACTGTTAATGAACGGGGGAGAATCAGAAGAATATTAATGAGCGTTGTTGGGGATGTATGATCTAAATTGCTTGCTAATTATTTTTGTGTAATTTTGTAGTTATTTGTTTTCTTACTTATCTCTTCCTTTATTTTCCCATTACTCCTTTTTAGTGTTTTTTGTTGAGTTTGTTATAATTTCCCTACTTTAGTTGCATCTTATTTGTCTCATTTGTACGTTTTTCATGGCGCACGCAACTACGCAATCCCCTTCATTTTTTATGCATAATCACTCTTCTTAGGCAGTTTACCAAAAGCGCGAAGTTCTCTGTCTTAAAGTATTTTTCAACTTAAAAGTTATTCGCTATTGCAATTACATATTACGCTTGATCAAGGTAAGAATTTTTCCGTTTCGCTTGTATTAATTTTTGTTTGTAATTTATTAATCTTAATTAACTTAACTAAGATTTTTATTTAACGTGTTTTTACTTTCAACCCGCTGCTGTGTGTTAGCTATGAAAATAAAAATTCTACAAAAGACAATATCACGACTGTGTATTTCTATGCTGTTCTGTGACGACACACTGAGATCATCGTTTGCGACATATGTATCACGTGGTCTTATGACAGTTGTCGCATGCCATCGTCAAAACAATCCAATGGTTGGTATATTGTTTTTCAAAGAGATAATACATAGAAAGAATGGTTCTACTGTTTTCAATATTTTTCACGGTAGACCCCAAATATTTGTGGTTCAATGGAGCAAAAAAACTGTCTGTACTTCGGCTAGCTTTGAGACCATTTGTTTTTAGCGCATAAAGCTGTTTTAATGCTTCGCCGTTCTGGAAAGATGGATGGGAATGTAAGGTGCGATAAAATTTGGGCTCTTTCGGCTCTGGAAACAGCAAGTTTACGAATTATTTGGTAAGTGGATTTTTTTTCCTTGCTTACGGTATATTTGAAAATTTATTTATCAGATACACCATCAAGAGCGCTTTCAAATGCATTTTGTTAATAGTGCCACAATAAGAAAAGAGAAAAACATCGGCGAATCAAAAGTTTGCATGTGGAATTACTCACGCCCTTTCAGCAGTAAAGGATACTGACAAGTCCTCAATAGCGGATGCACATTTTTGAGCAAAATAAAATAAAAGTACAACCAAGGATTGAAGAAATCAACTGTAATGATGAAATAATGTATAGGGGCTACTCCCAGTACGTTCTGTGTCACTGTAATAAACCTCAGTTTTACTGGTGTGAGCTAGCCATGATTTAATTACGTCACAGTTTGTTCTAGCTAATTATTAAATGCTTAAAAGTAGAGAACGTCTATTTAACAGCATTACGTCTTTATCAACTGAAATTTAGCAGGTATCAAAAAATACAGTGGCTCATAGAGGACAGGCCGAACAAATTATCGCGCGATTAAAACAAATTTTAGCGCAATAAATGGAAATTATCCCGCGGTAAGTGGAAAATTATTGCGCCATAAATGAAAAATGATCGCGCGATAAATGGGAAACTTGTTAGGTTGCACGTGACCGGCTGTCACACACGTTATTTTCGTGGATGAGACGACAATGCCTGTAACAGTTGGTAGGTTCTTTCTTAATCTAGTAACTTATAAACCTGCAATGTAATCAGATAGATTAGATAATCCACACTTGTTCTCAGACGCTGACAGCCACCTCTGAAAGTGTTTTTTAGATTTCGCAAAATCAACGTTTACTGTACTGATTCAGAGAGCTGTGTGTCGAAGAAGTATTGCAAAGTACTGCTCAATTATCTTTTCATGAAAATAAAACAAAGTAGTGACCTCAAATCATACCTCCTCAACCGTGGCAGTCATTGTCTCCACATAAACAACGTGCGCGGCCGCCCATCACGTGTTACCTAACAAGTTTCCCATTTGTTGCGCGATAATTTTTCATTTATCGCGCAATAATGTATCATTTATCACGCGATAATGTTTCATTCAACAACAACACCTCTGAAACATACATTGGACTCACAGAAACCGACTTCAAAACAAGACACAGAAATCACACCGCATCATTCCGCCACGCCAAGCACAAAAACTCTACCGAACTTAGCAAACACATCTGGACACTCAAGAACGACAACATTGACTATTCTATTTCATGGCGCGCCTTATCATCTAACTCTCCCTACAACAGCTCCAGTAAAAGATGCAACCTCTGCCTAAAAGAAAAATTCCTGATAATTTACCGACCCGACCTCTCATCTCTAAATAAGCGTAACGAACTCGTATCTTCATGCCGACACAGAAACAAAGCGTTGCTACGCAACAGCTGAACTTTAAAGTTTTTAAGTTTACCGCGTATTATGTAAATTTTCCTAGTATATAAACGATAGTCACATGAATATTCTTTCATTAAACCCCTGAAGAGTTTATAAAGAAATTGGCAAGTGTTTATCTCATTTCCTATGCGTTTAACTTTCTTCTCGGTCTCGGAGGACAAATAATTGACAAGGGAATCGTGTGTAACTTCATTCCTATCCCTTAGACCTTACCCTGACCTAAACCCAAAATAATTAACACTGGCATTTGGAATTTCTTTTCCACGCCATGATGCATGGTTTCATAGAATTGGAATAAGGGCAATATATTTCATTTAAGCTTTTCGACGTGGAAAATTTTTCATTTTAGAGTGAAACTGCAATAAAGACAGTAAATCTTTAATGCCATACCTTACTGCCTCACACTAAATGGTATTAATACACACCAGTCTTTACATAATCGCACCACGTGTTGCTTTGTTTTTTAAAGGAACTATTAGGCTGAACACGTCATTAGCACTAACAAAAGCGGCATCTAATTTTTAAAATAAGCTGAAGCGAAAATTATCATACCGTGGTATACATTGTGTCTTGTTAAGCAGCTTTTCGCGTTTCGAGGGCACAGCTTCGTCGCATTTTGCTAGTTATTATGCGGATTGATGTTACTGCTTGTTTAGGATTTCACTAGGCATTTTCTTTTTCTTTTCTTTTCTTCTTTCTTTCTCTTCAGAAATTGATTATTTGTGACTATTATTACGAGAGATATTTTGTAAAATGTGAAATTCAAAGCATTTTTTATGGCAAGTTATCAGGAAATCATCAGCATATAAAACCTAAAGAAGCAATGAACGATTATCATAAAAAGAGGACTTCGCAAAATCCCTGAAGTACGTGTTCCTGAGGATCAATTTATGAGTTCTCTTATTTCTTTGAATTTTTGCTTCACATTCAGTCTGCACCACAGTAGCGTGAATTGCAACCAGGTGAACCATAAAGTTTGTAGATGAAGTAGGCTCCGCAGTTCTTTACAAAAATATTGTTTGAGTGTCTACAACCGAAGGGACGATCACTGAAGCAGATTTTCCTGCGAACTTCACCATCTTCCACTGTAGGATGAGCACCATCCAACCAGCCTGGCCAGTTTGTACCACAGCGGTATGGTTCCACACGCGTTGTTGGCATTTTTGTTCCTGCAGCTCCCACAAAACGATACCATCCCTCTCGGAGACTTTTATCACACAAATCCATACTAGGGTCATTTTCTGTGGCACTGATCTTTCGGTTGGCCTCAGTCAGGTTTTGGTAAGAATAGCAAGGATCAGCTACAAAGTAAAATTACAATTGTGAAAAGATTTCAGTCATTAGAATCAATTGTTATATATATATATATATATATATATCTTTTTTAACCGTACTATATTTCTGACAGTTTAACAACCAGTAAGGGAACTTACGTTTTACAAAAACATTAAGTACTAAGTATTTTCCAAGAGATAAATTTGTAATTTTGTGAGAAATTTTCAGTTGAGATGGGTAAGAAAAGTGATTTGAGAAGTCACGTTAATTTTTGAATAGCTTGTCTACAGAAGAATCAAGCTAAGTGAGAAATAAAAATTTCCAACCCCGTTCAAATTTTGTGTGCAGCTGGGCGCTTTTATGGTGTATATGCACAGAAGTTTATTTTTGAGCATTCTTTTTGCCATTTTAACAACGAATGCTAGTTCATGGCTAAAGGCCTCATTCTAAAATAAATGAATAATTAACTTGAACAAATCACTAGCATAACATACTGTAGAGCAAATCAGCCGACTTCAACATGTTGCAAATGGCGTAACGAAACGTTTCAGATGGTTTAATATCGCTGAAATACACATGAAGGGAGGTCTGGTAATCTGAATTTTGATGAAATGGATACGACAAAGCGATAAAATGGCTAGTAATGGCCATCTGACCAGCAGCAATTCATACCGAGTCAATTGAATACTTGTCCTAAGGAAGGTGTTCTTCGCGATGTGGAAAGAAATGACAAGAACCCATCCAAACCTTCGCTAGACACTTTAATCTTCCTAATCATTCTAAACAGCATATGGAAGTTAGCGGCCTTTCCTTACATCTAGGTAGTTCGGAAAGCCGTAAAACACTAGAACAAAAATTTATATTCCAAATCGGCACCCTTAATCTCCACGGAATCAACGAGCACTTTTCATTCAACTAATTTATTCCTGTTTTCTCGTCACCATATTCCCACCAATGGCGTAGCTCCACTTCCTGCATATAAACCCACACACAACCCACATTTCCTCTAATCGCTCTGAAGAAGGGCTCACGCTTACGGTGGCTAATTTACGTTTTCAACCCAGTTGTTAACACTAAATTACCTGCTATACTCTCCCACCGACGCAGCACCACAGTTTCTTTAGAAACTCACCCTTTATTCTCCTTGCAGTTACTTTATTAAGCATACAACATACATATGAACCGCTATTTCCACGGAAAAGGTGTCAAACGTTCACGATGAAAAGAAAAAAAAAAGATCCCGGCAAACATGTACAAAAAACACCGAACAAAAATATACAAACGAGCGAGCGAACAAAAAATCTCACACGCTCATGAACAATAAACTATAAAAAGAAATTTTATTTTGGAAAAATTCAGCTCAATATACATTAAGACGAATTCACTCCACTTTCAGTAACTAAAGGAAATTTGCCAAAGGAGTATTGCGAATAAGAAAAAATATCACATATACGTCATTTCAAGAGTTTACTAAGACTTTTACCCTTTTCATAACGTTCTCCTTCGTATCCGGGAGGACATAAGCATCGATATCCCTTGAGTGTAAATCCAGACTGGCAAGTTGCGTTATTTTCGCAGAGGGAACTCTTGTCACAAGCGTTCTAAAGAAGGAAAAATAAATAGATTAAATGAAATAACGAAAGAAAGATGGCCGAATTGAATTAAAGAAGAAACTCAAAACCGAATGATCGAAAGCACGAAAATTTGCATAAGCATTAATCACTGTTTTTATATTATTCCAAGGCGACAATTTTTTTAAATCGATTCGTAGCTCACCTTCGAGCCACGATAATAAAAATTGACATTATTTGTCAACTTATTGTCATATTTCAGGTGCGTGGCGTTATTTAATTCACAGAGGTGAACCAGGTCCGTATTCTCTGGATCTTTTTTGAAGTTAAGACTGACACAGTTGTCGTTCAGGTAGCACCAAAGCTCACAATCATCAAAGTTCTTGACTTTTCTTGTTTCGATAGTATGGTTTACCAGTCGTCTTTCAGCAAAGAAGTAGTGGTCTGGAAACACCATTGCGCGCTCTCGCTCTAAAATAGATAAATTGAAACATTATGATGAAGCATACTTCTCCGTTGCAAAAAAAAATTAATTTCGAGTAAAAAGTTCTAAGAACAAATATCTTAGCAAAATTTCTCGGATCTCAGCAAAGTATGGTGGCAAATACGTCGAGAACGTAGGTTAAACAAAATATTTGGTGAGAGGAACTATGATTTGTTAAATGTGTCTTAAAACTCTGTAAATTACTCCACCGTTTTCTACAACTAAAAACAATAAGATAAAACTACATAAATTTGGGAGTTTGATTGTTTGTGAGGTACGGAACCTTGAAGGCAAATTTTTTGTGTTCACATGAATTTTTGCAATTCAAAAGGCTCTTACGAATTTAGCTGAGTCTATCATATCGTCTATCATAAAAAGAAAAAAAAAACGAACTCGTCAAACACTCTGTGAAATTCTTACTACGAAGGGAGTTCACTAGTGTTTGCTTCTTTGATATCGTTGTCATCAGTGCAATGAACTTAATTTAAGTTATCTTGTAGGGAGTCTTTTATATTTTAAAGAAGATTAACCAGGGATGGTCTTCAAGGGTATTTTTTTTTTCCTTTACATAAACAGGTGCTTGAGTATCGAGTGTTTATTAAAGAGATATATAACTGAAGAGGTTCCTTAGGGCTCTTTACTTCAAACTGCTATCGTGAACAGGGGAAATTCATGCAAATTGAAGCCGAAAAAAACCATTCTTGTATTGCGTCAGTGAGCAGAGTTATATTGGTATTTTTAGAGTTTTCTAAATGCACAAATCTAGAATGATTTTTTTTTTAAATTTTTACTTTTGCAAGCCAACGTAGGTTGCTAGAATTGCTTAGCTATGGTGAATATAATCAACTCGTTATTTCCGTCATTTGTTTTCTGAAAACATCTTATTTATCTGCTTCTCGTTTTTATGCATTTATTTTTTTCCTCATGTCGAATAAAGTTTACCCACACATTTTTCTGCTGTTGAAAAATATTGATCATAGCAACAGAGTTTTAAAAATTCTGAATAATGAATATTTGAAAAAATTTCAGTCAAGGTATCGTTGCAGTGAGATTCATTTTGAAAGAACACAAAATTGGAAAACTACACGAAGCTTCTGTGCAAAGATTTTGTCCAGGATCTTCTCAATCATCCCATTTGTTCTTTGGCAAGTTTTAAAGCCTCCGCTTCAAAAAGTAATACTTAAAAGGATTTTGCGTCAAAGGGTTTTTCAATTCCACAAAAATAGTTGAAAACTTATGAGACGAGCTACCCTATATTTATAAACAAATTTTTAAAATAAGGAAACGTGGTCTATTTCAAATACCAGCATTTTCCTTCTATTAAAATGACTCTGCTTAAGTTGGCCATGGGCCGCCAATTTTTCTTTCATGCAAATTATCGAATTGTTGTCTTCTCAACAACAACGAAATGTTTTTGATAGAATTGATTACCCTTCCATGTAATATGAGCCGAGGGTTGGGATTGAAGTGGTTTTGAATGAAGCAATTCTTCATTGCAGTAGTTCTTAGTTTTTTTGGAACAACTGAAAATTTTCGATATGGTTCATCATAAAAACACGCCTTTGTTAAATACTGTTAATAACTACAAAAGAAGTTTACAATACTGAGGTTCCTTCCTTTATAAATCATGTTTTTTTAATCTAGGTTTTTAGTTTTGTCATAACCACACGATATAAGCTCAATGCATCAACTGTTGTGGATCGGCGAAATAGAAAAAAAGCGTGACGGAAAATAAGATAACACGGGCTGAAGTATAAATATAGGAATAGAAAATGATTCGCATTTTGTAACTCACCTTTACCAAACGTCAAGTAAGTCATCGATGAAGTCCAGACTGAGAATACTAGAAACGCTGGAAATTCCATGCTTCCTCAAGACAACGGAGCTCAGTATTGATGCTTTCAGTGTGCCACAAATTTATTGATGAATTAAGTAATAGAAACCCACCTATTGGTATTAAAAAGGGATGTTAACAAAATGAACAGCTGTCAGTCCTGCACATGCAAATAATATACGTGGGTACGCGTTTTAAAGTTTGCGAATAAACACGTTTCCACTGTCTTCCTTAAAAGCCAGTTAGAGACACTTTGGTTTTGAAGGGCTACGATTCTATTAGTGTTCATCAACAGATTAGAAAAAGGGATTTTACTACACAAATTTCCATAACATTAACTTCAATTGCTTCATAATTACAGTCAAGGGAGTGCGTTTAAGACAATAACATTAAAAACATATTCATAAGAACATTAGGTGAACATATTACGATAATGCAGTCACATAAAAAGCTAAGTTCCCTCGAGTTTCTGAGAACTTCAAATTTTCAAGATCGATCCATAGATTCAACGTTTCTTCGTTTGTTTGTTTTCTTTTTTTGTTTTTGTTTTTTTGTTTTTCTTGTTCATTCTCAGGGGAAACTGCTGAATTGACGAAAAGAAAATTATTACAAAAATATGGTAATAAAAATAGATCTTATGTACCGAAAGTCCCGATCACGAAATACTGCGGATAATGGTAATCGGTGTTTAGGAGCAGACAGGTCGGCGTAACCTTAACCGCCAAAAAAGACGCTATCCCTACACTCGTACAGTTAGCTTTCATTTTCCAAAAACACGAATTAAGACTATATCTTGAAATATACCTGAAATTATGAAATAAGCCACGTTCTTGGAAGGATTGTGAGTCTCTTGTTCTAATTCGACGAAATGAATAAGGGAAACTCCATTTTGAGTTTCGAATGTCGTGTTTGTAGTTGTTAAGCTGTACCTCCCACTTCATTACATAGAGCAAAATATTTTCTCGTTTGGCCCTTCTACTTACTCGAAATAATACAGGAACGCAATAACTTCAAGTCCCAAGTTATTAGCAATTTCATCTTCCTCGACACTCAGTATCATCAAAATTGATTAATGATGAGTTCTAATGAGCTCTTTAGTTTGAGCAAACAATAACTCTCCCGTAGACGGTGGGTATTAAACAACAGATATTCCATAAATTTTCTGAGCAACTAACGACCTTTGTCTCGATACATCAGGATTGAATAAAGATTGTCGAAGCAGAACCCCTCAGACACCTTATAACAAATGAGCACGATCCAGTTTAGACAGCTGCTATACTTATATAATCCAGAGCATTACTGAGACGACGCTCTGAATGTGGTTATAAGCGCCATCTTCATCTTAAAGATAATAGCAAATTGATGTTTGTAAAAGTTGTGCCGTAATTTAAGATTGGATTCATCCAAACCATCAAGTATCCGATCTGGCTTCCAAGGCCTTCATTGGAAGACCTTTTGAATTATAGGACATTATCAGGTTTTCCTCCGGATCCGTTAGATAAAATTGTTGCAGGCTTAAGGTTAAAGAGACATGTGAGCCAACATTTGGTTCCCGACTTATTTTTCTGATGGGAAGCCATATAAATCAACTTCCATATTTTTTCAAGGTTCTTTTTGTTCAAAATCATCACTTTTGTCATAATATGAACGGAATTCAAACGAGCTGCATATTGGTCTAAGTTGAGGGATAGGAAAAAAACAATCTGTGAAAGGAAATCTTTATAAGTACAGAAAAAAACAACCGTAATTTTTGGCAAGTTATATATTTCAAATGAGGAAGATTTTTGTCATCAACTCGATTTTTCTTTACCGTAAATTGAACCCAAACAGCGGGCTTCGTCACTGCATTAATACTTCTCTCATCGCTTTGTGAAATTTTCCTGTCATTTCGAGTTTCACAATTTGTGACGAGCTTGGAACCGCCAGCACTGACTTTTTATAATTTGGCACTTTTCTCTATTTACGGTAATAATGCAACTGCAATTTCGAGAAGGGGCGTCATTATAAACATAAACAAATATCGCTGAGAAAAGGTAAGAAGTAGACCCGTTGCAAGAATCTGAAGTTAAGGATAATGATCTTGTTTATTTCAAATAGCTGAAGCTGTTTTTTCGCCAAACGTTTGTTATACCCACATTTGAAAGCTCGGTATTTTTCTTTTTTTCGTTTTATTTCAGCCACACAGAAATAGAGAAGTTAAGGGTGGATATTCAATTTATACCATGGAATGAAATTCAACTCAAGTTATCCATGCATTAAATCTATCGTTTCTTACCCTCAATGATCTAACGTTCTTTGGTGCCCAACTTTAGTGATCTTGAGCCAAACGTGTTTTCTTTTATTACTGTCTGGTAGCTATGGTTACGATGCAAACTGTTGGTTTCAAGCCAAGATTATTATAACTATTAGAAATGAACTTCTTTCTTCCTGTTTAGGCTCTGCACCAAAAGCTAAACTGGTAAAATAATACTAGGTGAAAAGCTTAACCTAATGCAACGGATTGACTGGAGTCATGCGTCTTGGACTATGAATTGTTATTATTAATTCCTCGAAAGTGTCGTTCGTGGTTAGGTGTCAAAGGCGTTATATACAATGACTGACCCCCGTAAAATCCTATTGTGCTCCCTCTGCAGTACATAAGCGAGTTCAGTCGAAGAAGGTAATTAAGTCTCCTGTACGGTCCAAGTTTCTATGGAAAATGAGTGCGATATACAAGGGTATCCTTCAAAGAAGATCATCCCTGGTCAAAGTTTATGAGACATAATGAATTATCGAATGCACGGAATTACATATATATGACAAAGTCAAGCACCATTTTCAATAAACAGTTGCTTGACTATTAAGGGTTTGTTAAAGAAATGTGTTAGTGAAGAGGTTCCCTGTGGCTTTTTTCTTCGAACGGTTATCATGAACAGAGGAAATTCATGCGAATTGAAAGCGAAAAAAAACGTTCTTGTCTTGCGTCAATGGGCAGATTTATTTCAGTTTTCAAAGTTTCGAAACGTACAAACCCAGAATAACATTTTAAAATTTTTACTTTTGTTAGCCAATATAGGTTGTTATAATTGCTTAGCTATGGTGAATATAATCATCTCTATATTTCCGTTGCTTGTTTTCTTAAAACAACTCATTTATCTGTCATCGTTTTTAGTCATTCATTTTCTGATTTCGAAAAAAACGTCCACCTGCATCATTTTTCTGAGGTTGAAAAATATTGATTACAGCTACATCGTTTTAAAAACACTGAATAATATAAACTTGAATAATTTCAGTCTAGGGGATCCTTGCTGTGAGATTAATTTTGGAAAAAGTTTGAAAATTGCACGAGGCTTCTGTGCAAAAGTTTTTTAAGGATCATCTCAATCAAGCTATTTATTTGGCAAGTTTAAAAGCCTACACTTCAAAAATTAACTCTTGGAAGACTTTTTTCAATTCTAGAAAATGGCTAAAAGACCGGCTACCCTTTTTTTAGAAAGACTGTCTTAAAACCAGAAAGAGTGGTTTGTTCCAAATGCCAGCATTGTTCGTCTATAAAAATGACTTCGCTTAAGTTGGCTAAGAGCGGCCAATTTTTCTTCCACGCAAATTAGCGAATTCCCGTCTGCGAAACAGCAACGAAATGTTTTTGATAAAATTGATTACCCGTGCATGTAAATATGAGCTGAGCGTTAGGATTGATGTGGTTTTGAATGAAGCAATTATTCACCGTAACAGTTCTTTTTTTTTAAAACAAAATACTTCTGCAAATTTCCGATGTGGTGCATTATAATAACACACCCTTGCTAAATACCATTGATGTTTACAAAACAAGTTTACAAGACTAAGGTTCCTTCTCTTTAAAAGCACGCTTGTTAGGCTCAAGTTTTTGGTCTTGTCATATGACACCTTATAAGTTAAGTGTTTCAACTGTTGTCAACCATCGAAATAGAAATAAAGTATGATGGGAAATAAGATAAGACGGGGATAGAAAACGATTCGTAGTTTCCGTTTAAGACAACAACATTATAAACATATACTTAAGAACATTAGGTGAACATGCCTAGATAATGCAGTCACATAAAAAACCAAGTTCCCTCGAGTTTCTGAGAAACAATATCTTGATATACAATATCTCTCGATCCATAGATTCAGCATTTGTTTTTTGTTTGTTTTGTTTGTTTGGTTTTTTTTTTCACTCCCAGGGGAAAACCCCTAACAAGATTAGGTAATCGGTGTGAAGGACCAGACAGGTTGTCATAACCTTATCCGCCGAAAAAAAACGTTAACCTTGCACTCGCACAGTTCGCTTTCATTTTCCAAAAACATGAATTCTTAATTTTAAAAGACTTTATCTTGAAATGAATCTGAAATTATAAAATAAGTCAGGCTCTTTGATGGATTGTGAGTCTCTTGTTCTAATTCGACGAAATTAATAAGGGAAACTCTTTTTCGAATTTCCAATACCGTGTTTGTAGTTGTTAAGCTGTACCAACCACTTTACTACATCGCACAAAATATATCATCGTTTTGCCCTCCTAATTATTCGAAATAATACAGGAACGCACAAAACTAAAATAATTTTAAGTCCAAATTGATAAGTTATTTTATCTTCCCTCACTTTCATTAACGTCAAAATCAATAAATGACGAGTCCTAATAAGCTCCTTAGATTGAACAAACAGAAAATCTCTCGTAAACGCCTGATCTTAAAATACAGAAATTCAATAAATTTGCCTAGAAAATTACGACCTATGCCTCGATGCATCAGGATTGTATGATGACTGTCAATGGCTCATTATAATAACACACCTTTGCTAAATACCATTAATGTCAACAAAACAAGTTTACAAGACTAAGGTTCCTTCCCTTAAAAAATCATGTTTGTTGAGTTCAGGATTTTAGTTTTGTCACAATGACCAGTTATAAGCTCATAGCATCAACTATAGTGAATCAGCAAATAAAAATAAAGAGTGATGGGAAATAACACGAGCTGAAATGAATTATTTTTAAACAGAAATAACACCACCTGCATTCGATAATGGGTTAAGTAATAGATACCGACCCTTTTGTATTGAATATGGAATGTTAACAAAATTAATAACAGTCAGTCCAGACCCATTGAAATGATTGAAGCAAATAAAATACGTGGGCACGCGTTTGGGATATATGGAAAGACTTTGGATTTGGCGAGCTACGATTCTATCGGTGTTTACCTTCAGATTAGACTCAGGGATTTTGCCACACAAATTTCCACAACATTAACTTCAATTGCTCCATAACTAAGGTCAATGCGTTTAAGGAAATAACATTATAATCATTTTCTTGAGATCATTAAGTGAACATACCCCGTTGCTGCAGTCACATAAAAGGTCAAGTTCCGTCGAGTTTCTGAGAAACAACACCTTCAAATTTACAAGATCGATCTATGGATTCAGCGTTGTATATTTCAAATGAAGAGGACTTTTGTCATCAACTTTATTTTTCTTTACTTCAAATTGAACCCAAACAGTAGGGTTTGTCACTGTTTTAAATTCTCTGTCATCGCTCTATGGAATTTCCCGTCGTTTCGAGTTTCACAATTTGCGACGAGCCTGGAACCGCCAGCACCGACTTTTTATAATTTGGCACTTTTCTCTATTTACGTTAATGATGGAACTACAATTTCGAGAAGTAGTGTCATTATAAACATAAAACAAATATTGCTGAGAAAAGGTTCAAGAAGTAAACACGTTGTAGAAAACTAAAAATTAAGGATAATGGTCTTGTTTATTTCGAATACCTGAAGCTGTTTTTTCGCCAAAAGTTTGTTATACCCACATTTGGAAGCTCGGTAAAATTCATTTTCTTTTTATTTCAACCACACAGAAATAGGGGAGTTAAGAATGGATATCAAATCTTGTCATGGGATAAAAGTCAAACGCAAGTTATTCCTTCATTAAGTACAATCATTTCTTACCTTCAAAGATCCAACGTTCTTTGGTGCCCAACTCCAGTGTTAGTAAGCCAAACGCGTTTTCTTTTATTACTGTCTGGTAGCTATGGTTACGATATAAGCTGTTGGTTTCAAGCCAAGATGATTAATATTAGAAATGAACTTCCCTCTTCCTGTTTGGGCTCTTCGCACAAAAAAAAAAAAAAAAAAAAAAACACACACACACACACACAAAATAATAAATTGCTGAAATAATAGCCGGCAAAGAATTTAACCTAATGGAACGGGTTGACTGGAGAATGCGTTTTGGACTATAAAATGTTAGTATTAATTCCTTAAAACTGTTGCCTCTTGCGTCGGGTGCAAAAGGCATTATACTTATAGATCCTTTCTGTAATTCATGTCAAGCAAACGTAATGCAAATGAATTTGAGAGAAAAAACGATAGACTTCAGTAAGAACTCAAGGGAATTCCGGCAAAAATGGTTTTGACTTTCATCAAACTGTAGCGTAGTTTTAGTTTGAAAACTTACTCTAAACACGGGGAATTCTTGGACCAAATACTGACGATTCGTTTTGGAAATGATTTTTCTGTCAAAGTTTATATCCATTTTACGCGAAAGCCGCAATGACCATAATTCACGGACTTCAAGCACACACAACACAAACGATTTGCTCGAACCTCAAGGTCTTTCAGCTACAATACAAATTCAAGTTGACAGTGAGGACAAACAGCTTAAACAAAATGCGATGTAAATTTACATTGATATGCCAAATACAGCGAATGTATAGTTAAATATATCTGAGCTTGAAAGTTTTTAATCAGTCATCGATTGTGAAGTTGAAATAGATTAATGGCGCTGCAAATATGACTATTTTTCTTTTTCGTGATACGCAGGCTCTTGTAATTGGCTTTCGTTCTTTCAACATTACTCATATTTATTTGAATTGTCGAAATTATTTCAAGATTTCCGGTTATTTTTGTCAAATCGTTTGCTCTTCTTCCCAGGGCTTTGTCACCACAAGTTAGACAAAAAGCACGATTTTTTCCAGCCGTATGATGAAACCATCCCAACAATTTGTACACGATGAAACATTTAGCCGGCTTCACGCGCTGTTTGGGAGTTTCAAAACATAGTTCAAGCGCACTTTTACCAGAATAAACAATACATATTTTCCTTATCATTTAACATTGCAAATGTTTTGTTCGAGATGACAGACAAAGCAAATATACCAGAAGCTATTAATGTCTTTCTATGAGACACGAAATTACTTCATTAATAAATTCTCTGTTATGTTTTTTCCAGCTTGCCTAATTTAAAATTAAAAAATATATACATATCGATATAAATATTCGGTCGAAGGTACTCCAACTTTCAATTTACCGCAAAATTGTTTCAGTTCTCATTAAGAGTGATATGCCTTTAAAAAATGGCAGAGCAATTTCGAATTTCAATTTAATCAAAGAAATAAAACGTTGGATCAACTGTGTGAGCCACAAATTTAGTTCGTAAGTCTCTATTGTTTAAATTGCAATTGTATTAATCCCGATGCACGGATGGTTTAGTCTCTAAAAGTGAAAACTCTCAGACAACCTTTAGAGCTTGTGCACGGACGCAATTTTTTAATGAGTCTTTCTTTATGTTTTTGTTTGTTTCTGAGGCGAGGAACTGTATATAAATTCAAGAAAATGTTCCAGAAAAGAATTGTGAAATTGTTTCGAAGACAGCTTTCAAGACGTGAGATTTGTCCCAGCTAAGAGACTCTTTCATTTTCCAAAAACACGAATTGTTATATGTCTGAAATTATAAAATAAGCCACGTTCTTGGATAGATTGTAAGTCTCTTGTTCTAATTCGACGAAATGAATGAGAGAAACTCCTTTTTGAATTTAGAATATCGTGTTTGAAGTTGTTATGATGTAACTCCCACTTCACTACAGCGAGCAAAATATTTTCTCGTTTGGCCCTCCTACTTACTCGAAATAATACAGGAACGCAATAATTTGAAGTCCTAAGTTATTAGCCATTTCATCTTCCCCGACATTCATTAACGTCAAAATTGATTAATGACGAGTTCTAATAAGCTCTTTAGTTTGAACAAACAATAAATCTCCCGTAGATGGTGGATATTAAACAACAAAAAATTCCATAAGTTTTCTGAGCAACTTACGACCTATGTCTCGATACATCAGGATTGAATAAAGATTGTCGAAGGAGAACCCCTGAGTGTTGTTTTAAGCGCCATTTTCATCTCAAAGATAATAGCAAACTGATGTTCAGAAAAGGTGTACCGTAATTTATGATTGGATTCATCCAAACCATTCAGTATCGGATCTGGCTTCCAAGGCCTTCATTGGAAGAACTTTAAATTATGACATTTTCTTTTTTTTCTACGTTAGATAAAATTGTTGAAGAGACATGTGAGCCAACATTTGGTTCCCGACTTATTTTTCTGATGGAAAACCATTTAAATCAACTTCCATATTTTTTCGAGGTTCTTCTTGTTCAAATAATCACTTTTGTCATAATATGAACGGAATTCAAATGAGCTGCAAATCAGTTTAAGTTGGGCACAGGACAAAACAATTTGTGAAAGGAAATCTTTATAAGTGCAGAAAAAAAAATATAATTTTTAGGAAGTTGTATGTTACAAATGAAGTAGATTTTTGCCATCAACTCTATTTTTCTTTACCGCAAATTGAACCCAAACAGCGGGCTTTGTCACTGTTTTAAATCCTGTCATCGCTTTATGAAATTTCCCGTCGTTTCGAGTTTCACAATTTGTGACGAGCTTGGAACCGCCAGCACTCACTTTTTATAATTTGGCACTTTTCTCTATTTATGTTAATGATGGAACGACAATTTCGAGAAGTAGTGTCATTATGAACATAAAACAAATATCGCTGAGAAAAGTTCAAGAAGTAAACACGTTGTAGAAAACTAAAAATTAAGGATAATGATCTTGTTTATTTCAAATAGTTGAAGCTGTTTTTTCGCCAAAAGTTTGTTATACCCACGTTTGGAAGCTCGGTAAATTTCATTTTCGTTTTATTTCAAGTACACAGAAATAGAGGAGTGAGGGGTAGATATCCAATTTATATCATGGAATGAAAGTCAAACTCAAGTTATCCATGCATTAAATATGATCATTTCTTACCTTCAAAGATCTAACGTTCTTTGGTGCCCATCTTTAGTGTTATTGAGCCAAACGTGTTTTCTTTTATTCCTGCCGGGTAGCAATGGTTACGATATATAAACTGTTGGTTTCAAGTCAAGATGATCATTAATATTAGAAATGTTCTGTTCCTGTTTGGGCTCTTTGCACCAAAAGCTAAATTGGTAAAATGATACCAGGTGAAAAATTTAAGCTAATGCAACGGATTGACTGGAGCCATGCGTCTTGGATTATAAATTGTTATTATTAATTTCTTGAAAGTGTCCCCTGTGGTCAGGTGCCAAAGGCGTTATAATTATATAATGACTGACCCCGCAAAATCTTATTGTGCTCCCTCTGCATTATATTAGCGATTTCAGTCCAAGAAGGTAATAAGGTCTCCAGTACGGTCCAAGTTTCTAAGGAAAAGGAGGTCCAGATACTAAAGTATCCTTCAAAGGAGATCATCCCTGGTCAACGTTTTTGAGATATTAAGCAACTGAATGATCGAATGTACGAAATGAAATATATGACAAAGTCGAGCATCAGTTTCAATGAACAGACGCTTGAAAATTGAGTGTTTATTAAAGGAATGTATAACCAAAGAGGTTCCCTGTGGCGTTTTTCTTCAACGGTTATCGTAAACAGAGGAAATTCACGCGAATTGAAGCCCAATAAAAACGTTCTTGCTCGCACCAATGAGCAGATTTATATCAGTTTTCGAAAGTTTTCTAAACGTACAAATCTGGGATGACTTTTTCAATTTTTTACTTTTGGTAGCCAACTTAGGTTGGTAGAGTTGCTTAGCTATGGTGAATATAATCAACGATTTATTTCCCTCATTCGTTTTCTTGAAACAGCTTAGTTATCTGTTCTGTTTTTAATCATAGTTTTTTTCTCATTTCGAAGAAAACTCCACCTACATAATTTTTTCTGCTGTTGAAAACTGTTGATCACAGCAACAGCGTCTTAAAAAAACTAAATAATATAAACTTGAATAAATTTCAGTCTTGGGTATCCTTGCTGTGAGATTAATTTTGGAAGAATCTAAAATTTGAAACTTGCACGAAACTTCTGTGCAAAGGTTTTGTCAAGGATAATCTCACTCGAACTATTTTTTATATGACATGTATTAAAGCCTCCACTTTGAAAAATAATACTTAAAAGGATTTAGCGTCAAAGGTTTTTTTCAACTCCACAAAGTGGCTAAAAGCTTACGAGACAGGCTACCCTTTTTTTATAAACAAATTTTTAAAACAAGAAAACGTGGTCTATTCCAAATGCCAGCATTGTTCTTATATAAAAATTACTTCGCTTAAGTTGGCTAAGAGCGACCCATTTTTCTTCCATGAAAATCATAGAATTCCCGACTGCAAAAAAACAAAATGTTTTTGATAGAATCGATTACCCGTCAAAACATAGATTTAGCGTTTATTCATTTTTCTTTTATCTTTACATTCTCAAGGGTAAATTCCTTACAAGATTGACTGAAGCGTCAATAACTGACGAAAAGCAATTCTCACAAAATGTGGTAATAAAAATAGATCATATGTAGCGATAGTCCCGCTCACGAAATCCTACGATTAATGATAAAGGCACTGTGCAGGGCCAGACAGGTTGGCGTAAACTTATCATTTCGTTTGCAGTTTCATAATTATGACGAGTGTAGAACCGACAGCACCGACATTTTCACTATCTGGCATTTTTTCTTTATTTACGGTTATGATGGAAATATAATTTTTACAAGGGGTCTCATTATAAACATAAAGAAACATTACTGAGAAAGGTTATAGAAGTAAACCCTTTGTGGGAATCTTGTTTATATGAAGTAGCTGAAGCTGCCTTCTCGCCAAATTTTTACATACTCATATTTGGAACTCTAGTAATTTTTGTTTTGTTTCGTTTTGTTTTCGTGTTTTTTTTCAACTACACAGAGATAGAGGAGTTAAGGGCGGATATTAAATCTTATCATGGAATGAAAGTCAAACTCAAGTTATTCATGCATTTAGTACATTATCATTCAATCGATTTTAGTGTATTTATAGTTAAATTATGCTAATGACATTGGAAAGACAGAATTTTTTTTTCTGTCATCCATAATTTTCTAAAGCGTGTTTAGTTTTCCCTGTATGAGTTTTCATCATATTTTCTACCATCACTTTATACATTAATACAAGTTGAAAGACTTGAACAGCTACCCATGCACAAGACATGTTAATCAACATTGTTTTCGTGCATAAAGCGTCCTAAGTCTAATCAGACAGGTGCTATCAAACAATATTGCTTGATGTGTTGTAGTTAAACAAGGGTTTTCATTGTGAGACATACACCCTGGGGTTGTTTAGTGCGATTGAAAACGACCTCTCTGCGTCTCTTAGAGAATTAACAACTCCTGCAGCCTCGACCACTCAACACAGAAAGTTTGTTCGATCGGGAGTTAAGAACTTTATTACTCTATCATTTATACTACAAAAATGCATTTTTAATTACTTAAACTATCAAAAAACTATCGAAAAAGTAAGCCAGCACGCCGATCGAAATTTCCTCGATTGGCCGACGGAAACTTTAAATAAATTGACCAAATAATGATGAATTTCACTCTTGAGAAATGTAAGAATATAGATAAAAAAACAATTTCAAACTTTGTCATGAGCATATTTTGCAATAATAATAGAATATGTTGGGTTATTTTTCACTTGGTCAAAATATTCCATACAAAGCTGCTTTCTTCCTATCTGCAAAATTTTAGCACATGTTGTTTTGGCTGTGGCAGATAATAGCGGCGTGTTAATTTGGATGTCGATTTCAAATAATCAAAATGTATTCTTAGCACCATGTTTTGTTCTAGCAAATTGCAAGATTCCAGGCTTTATTTTCGTGTTATCTTTGAGGTTATACAGAAATTTGCACCAGCTCTAAATTCTTTGAAAAATTTAGTAACACAGATCTAAAGGCGAGTGCCAATTGTACCGCCCGAACCTTACCGCCGTGGACTATAGCCTTCTCCGAGCGCGAGAAAGCGTTCCCATATTTGCGCCTTTACTAAGGCACATTCTGCAAGTTCAAGCTACCTAGAGGGTCTCAATGGGGTTAACTGTTAGCCGTAAGACGGCCAAAACAATTAGCCATTTGTAGTAAAAATTGACAAATTTTAACCGTTAGTCGTAAAAAAAACCAACCGTAAAAAATAGGTCTAGTGGAAACAATAGAAAGGTGTTAACCGTTAGCTGTAAAACCCATCACCCCGTTGGGACCCTCTACCTATGCCTGAGTCATTAATCTCTTATTCGGTTGATAAATCTTCTCGGAGCATTTTTTCTTTAAATGAATTGTTAGTTTTGATTTCGTTTTAGGTCACAAAATCAAAGAAATTTGCAAAAAAAAATTGAGAATCGCTGTGAATCTGTTTTAGCTACTTGTTTTCTTACTCCGCCTCTGGACAGTGGTTTAAAACTTCGAAATACTGAAACTGGGAATAAAACGACAATTTGTTTTAAAATATTCTTTATAGATTTTTTTCGAAGTTGACGGCAATGTGACTTAGTGGCCGGGGTGGGCAATACTTGCAATCTGTTGGTCCCGGGCTCAAACCCCCACCATCTTACTCTCTGGATTTTTTTTTTACTCAGTTACTTCCCCATCTCTTAAAACGTATTACACTTATTCATACCACGTATTACCCTTATTTGGTTGACTGATATGGTCAATAATTATGGCGTAAAAATGGATAACACGAAATAGATAACTCGCGTCCCGTATAGCAGCTATCTAATTCTTTGATGTCAGTCTCTCTTTTTTTTTTTTTTTTTTTTTTTAAGTTTTCAATAAAGTCTACGAGTCCTCAGCTTCTACATTAGCTAATAAACTTAAAGAAATATCACTGAGAAAAGGTTCAAAAAGGAATCCCGTTGAGTTCTAATAAGCTCTTTAGTTTGAATAAACAATACATCTCCCGTAAACGGTGGATGTTAAACTACAGAAATCCCATCTTTTTTTTGGAGAAACCTACAACCTCGTGTCTCGATATATTAGGATTGCATAAAAAGTATCGAGGCAGAACCCATCAAATATCTTATATTGATTGAGCATGATCCAGTGTAGACAGCCGCTATACTTAATCCAGGGCCTTAATGAGACGAAACTCTGAATGTTGTTGTTAATCGCAACCTTGATCTTAAGGATAATAGCAAATTGATATTTAGAAGGTTGTGCCGTAATTTATGATTGGATTCAGCCGAACCATCCAGTATATATTGTATTTGGCTTCTAAGGCGTTCATTGGAATGTCTTTTAAATTATAATTGATAATAGATAAAATTGCTACAGACTTAAGGTAAACGAGACCTGCAAGTCAACATTTAGTTCCCGACTCATTCCTATTGGGAGCCTTGCAAATTAACTTCCATATTTTTCAAGGTTCTTCTACTTCAAATCATTATTTCTGTCATAATATGAACGGGATTCAAACGAGCTACATATCAGTTTAAGTTGGGAACAGGACAAAACAATTTGTGAAAGGAAATCTTTATAAGTACAGAAAAAAAAAACCATAATTTTTGGGAAGTTGTATATTTCAAATGAAGAAGATTTCTGTCATCAACTCTATTTTTCTTTACCGCAAATTGAACCCAAACAGCAGGCTTTGTCACTGTTTTAAATCCTCTGTCATCGCTCTATGGAATTTCCCGTCGTTTCGAGTTTCACAATTTGTGACGGGCCTGGAACCGCCAGCACTGACTTTTTATAATTTGGCACTTTTCTCTATTTACGTTAATGATGGAACTACAATTTCGAGAAGTAGTGTCATTATAAACATAAAACAAATTTTGCTGAGAAAAGGTTCGAGAAGTAAACACGTTGTAGAAAACTAAAAGTTAAGGATAATGATCTTGTTTATTTCGAATACCTGAAGCTGCTTTTTCGCCAAAAGTTTGTTATACCCACATTTGGAAGCTCGGTAAAATTCATTTTCTTTTTATTTCAACCACACAGAAATAGAGGAGTTAAGGATGGATATAAAATCTTGTCATGGGATAAAAGTCAAACGCAAGTTATTCCTTCATTAAGTACAATCATTTCTTACCTTCAAAGATCCAACGTTCCTTGGTGCCCAACTTTACTGTTATTGAGCCAAACGTGTTTTCTTTGATTACTGTCTGGTAGCTATGGTTACGATAGAAGCTGTTGGTTTCAAGCCAAGATGATCATTAATATTAGAAATGAACTTCCCTCTTCCTGTTTGGGTTCTTTGCACCAAAATGATCTTTTCCCCTGAATGACCGAATGCACGGAATGGCATATACATGACAAAATTAAGGACCAGTGTCAATAAACAGTTGCTTGACTATTGAATATTTATTAAAGGAATGTATCACTGAAGAGGTTCCTTGTGTCTCTCTTCTTCGAACGGTCATCATGAGCGGGGGAAATTCACGCGAATTGAATCTTTGGTGCCCAACGTTAGTGTTATTGAGCCAAACGTGTTTTCTTTTATTACTGTCTGGCAGTTATGGTTACGATAGAAGCTGTTGGTTTCAAGCCAAGATGATCATTAATATTAGAAATGAACTTCCCTCTTCCTGTTTAGGTTCTTTGCATTAAAATGATCTTTGCCCCTGAATGATCGTATGCACGAAATGGCATATACATGACAAAATCAAGGACCAGTTTCAATAAACAGTTGCTAAACTATTGAGTATTTATTAAAGGAATGTATCACTGAAGAGGTTCCTTGTGTCTCTCTTCTTCGGACGGTCATCATGAGCAGGGGGAATTCATGCGAATTGAATCCGAAAAAAGATAAACATACTGTCTTGCGTTAATGAGCAGATTTATATTAGTTTAGAAAACTTTTCTAACAGTATAAAACTAGAATGAAAATTTTAAATTCTTACTTGTGCTAACCAATGTAGGTTGTTAGAGTTGCTTAGCTATGGTGAATATAATCAAGTCTTTATTTCCGACTTTTTTTTCTAAAAAGAACTCGTTTATTTTTCCATCGTTTTTAGTTATTCATTTACTTTTTCTCATTTCGGAAAACGTCCACCTACATAATTTTTCTAATTTTTGAATAATAGTGATCACAGCAACAGCGTTTTAAAACACTGAATAATATATACTTGAATAAATATCAGTCTAGGGTATCTTTGCTGTGAGATTAATTTTGGAAGAACAAAAAACTTTTTAAGGATCATCTGAATTAAGCTATTTGTCATTTGGCAAGTTTTAAAGCCTCCACTTCAAAAATTAGCACTTGGAAGATTTTTTTCAATTCCACAAAAAGGCTAAAAGCTTATGAGACCAGCTACCCTATTTTTATAAACAATTTCTTGAAACCAGTAAGAGTGGTTTGCTCCAAATGCCAGCACTGTTCGTCTATAAAAATGACTTCGCTTAAGTTAGTTAAGAGGGCCAATTTTTCTTCCGAGCAAATTATCGAATTCTCGACTGCGAAACAACAACGAAATATTTTTGATATAATTTATTACCCGTCCATGTAAATATGAGCTGAGCGTTAGGATTGAAGTCGTTTTATTATTTTGTAACAACACACTTTTAAAATTTCCACCATGGCCCATCATAATAACACACCTTTCAATACCATTCAATGTCTACAAAACAAGTTTACAAGTTTGACGTTCCTTCCTTTTAAAGATCGTTTTTGTTGAGTTCAGGTTTTTAATTTTGTCATAGCGACACGTTGTAAGCTCAGTGAATCAACTGTTGTGAATCAGCGAAATAGAAATAAAGAATGATGGGAAATAAGATTACACGGGCTAAAGTATGAACATAGGGATAGCAAATGATTTGCATTTTGCAACTCGATTACCTTTACCAAACGTCAAGTAAGTCATCGATGAAGTCCAGACTGCGAATATAAGAAACGCTGAAAATTCCATGCTTCCTCAAGACAACGGAGCTCTATATTGATTCTCTCAGTATTTTACAAATTTCGAGTGGACCACCTGCATTCAATCATGGATTAAGTAATAGAAACCGACATTCTTGTATTGAAAATGGGATGTTAACAAAGTTAACAGCAGTTGGTCCAGACCCAATGAAGTTATTGAAGCAAATGAAATACGTGGGCACGCATTTTAATGTCTGGGAGTAAACACGTTTTGAATGAATTTCTTTTATCGTGTTTGTAATTGTTAAGCAGTACCACCCAATTCACTACATCGAGCAAAGTATTTTCACGTTTGGCCCTCTTCCTTACTCTAAAGAATACAGGTACAATAATTGAAAGATGGTTTTCCTTTTTGAAGTCCTCAGTAACTTTCTCTTCCTTTGCATTCACTGACGGCAACGTTAATTAATGATGAGTTCTAATAAGCTCTTTAGTTTGAACAAACAGAAAATCTCCCGTAAAAGGGGAATCTTGAAACTTTTGAGATACCATAAATTTGCCGAGCAACTTAAGAACCGATAAACTAGGATTGCTGAAAGTGTCGAGGCAGAACCCATCAGATATGTACCTTATAATGATTGAGCACGATCCAGTGTAGACAGCTGCTATCCTTTATCCAAGGCCTAAGTGAGACGACGCTCTGAATGTTGTTTTAAGGGTAACTTTGATCTCAAGGATAATAGCGCATTGGATGATTGATATTTGAAAAAGGTGTGTCGTAATTTATGATTGGATTCGGCCAAACCATCCAGTATTAGATTCGACTTTCAAGGCCTTCATTGGAATGTCTTTTAAATTATAAAATATTTTCAGGTCTTCCTCTGTTAGATAAAAATTGGTGCAAACTTAAGGCTAACGAGATCTGTGAGCCATGCGAATCAACTTCCATACTTTTTCCATAATTTGAACAGAATTCAAACGAGCCGCATATCAGTCTAAGTTGAGGATAAGGATAAGACAAAACAATTTGTGAACGTAAATCTTTATAATTACAAAACAAAAACAACCATAGTTTTCGGCAAGTTGGATATTTCAAATGCAGAAGATTGTTTTCGCCACCGTTATTTTTCTTAATTATAAATTGAACCCAAACAGCAGGCTTCGTCATTGTATTAAATCCTCTATCGTTGTTTTATGGAATATCCTGTCGTTTCCATTTTTACAAGTTTTGAGGAGCTTGGAACCGCCAGCACTGACATTTTATAATGTAGTACTTTTCTCTATTTAGGGTGATGATGGAGATACAAGGGGTGTCATTATAAACATAAAGAAATATCGCTGAGAAAAGCTTCAAGAAGTAAACCCGTTGTAGGAAACTAGAAATCAAGGATAATGATCTTGTTTATTTCAAGTGGCTGACGCTGTTTTCTCGCCAAATGTTAGTGATATCCACATTTGAAATCTCGGTAGAGGAGTTAAGGGAGGATATCAAATCTTCTCATGAGATGAAATTCAATTTAACTTCGAAGATTTAACGTTCTTTTGTGTCCAACTCTAGTGTTATTGAGCCAAACATATTTTCTTTTATTACTCTCTGGTAGCTATGGTTACGATAGAAACTGTTGGTTTAAAACCGAGATGATCACTAATTTTAGAAATGAACTTCCCTCTTCCTGTTTGGGCTGTTTGCATAAAAAGCTAAATTGGTTAAACAATATCGGGCGAATAATTTAACCTAATAAACGGATTGACAAGAGTAACGAGGTGAATAGAGTAGATTGACTAGGGTAATTGGTGAATTTTATATTTTCGGTTACAGTATATATTGAGACTGATAAGACAGAAGTTTTTTCAGACGTTTTAAGTCATCCATAATTGTCTAAAACGGGTTTATTTTCCTTTTATGAGTCTTTATATTTTTTCTACCATCAGTTTGTACTATAATACTAGTTGTAATACTTAAACAGCTTCACATGCTCTAGACTTGTTTATCAACATTATTTGCGTGCTTGAAGCGTCTAAAGCGTCAAACAGGTGCTATCAGACTACATTGCGTGATGTATCCGAGGCTGCACACTGCGATATGATCATCTGCTCAAAATTTCCTAGATTGACCGACCGAAAACTTTAAAGAAGTTTACAAAATATTGATGAATTTCTCTCTTGTAAAAATGAAAAAAAAATTTAAACCTTTACCATGAGCATGTTATGCAATAATGACAGAGTATGTTGGGTTATTTTTCATTTTATTAAATTGCTCCATTCAAAGCACCTTTCTTCTTTTCTGCAAAATTTTAGTATGCGTTGTTTTCGCTGTGGTAAAAAAAAACACCGTACAGAAGCCCATTACCCGGAGCCTCAATAACAATTTTACCCTTGAGTCAACTCCGTCTCGTATCTTTTTACTCAGTTTTTACTTTTTTTTTTTTTTTACTATCATGTTCAGCTCTAGCAAATTGCAGTATTCCGGGCTTTATTTTCCTTTTATCTACGAGGGAACAAAAATGTGTCTCAACTTTAAATTCTGTGAAAAACGTGGCAATACAGATCTTAGGGCGGGGGCCAAACTGACCACATAAACCTTACCGCTGTGAACCATAGTATTCTCCAAGTGCGAGAGAGAGTACCCAAATTAGCATATTTACCACAGCGCAACAGCGAGTGTGGGCTCGTTTCGGAATATTTAGTAAAAGGAATTTTTACTTTTAATTTCGTTTTAGGCCATAAAAGCTTAGAAATTTCTCTCAAGTTTTCGCAGCCGAGATTCTTGACTACAAAGCAAGAATGACTGTGGATATATAAAAATCTTTTATGTGAACTGCTGATTAAGAAATAAATATGAAAGCAATCTTCGAAGCATTGAACACTTCTTAAGTAGTAGCGAAAATAAGGTCGGGAAAAATTCAGGCCTTGCGGGGTTTGAACCTATGAGCTGTGCAATACCTTGCTTATACGATTTTCATATATCCATTGTCATTTATTCGTAACTTCACGGTTTGTAATAGTGTAGTCCGGGTGAGTGTAGTCCTAAAAAAAGACTGTTGTCGGTAGTGGTGACTGACGTTTCGACTACCTGAGCGGAAGTCGTCATCAGAGTCAAGTGAATAGTTCTGGTTTGTATAAAACTGATTGGTCAGTTTTGCCGTGATGTTATTGGCTGTAAGACTTAAGTGGCGTAAGTCGAACGTGATTGGTTGGTCTCGATCCTCTAGTAAAGTTAGGTCGTTCTGTTCTGTTCGTTTGTAATGTTAATGTCGTGAATGAGTCGTTTATATGGTGCCGTTAGTGGTTGACACATGCTGACTATCTACCGACCCTCTACCGCTACCGATAGAGGACATTGTGGACTTACTAAACCTTTGCCTTACGTCAAGTTACTTTCGGTATAACGGTAAACACTACAAACAGCTACACTACACCGCTATGGGGTCTCCAGTTTTTGTTGTTGCAGTAGAAGTTGTGATGCAGAACATATAGGAAAGCGCCCTCGTGGTGTTCTTGGCGACCACGAAATCCCAGTTGTTCCGTCAAATTTTTGAAGTTGACATTGGTCAAGACCTTTCCATTAAAATCACCCAAGTGACCTTTTTCCGACAGGACTGGCTCTTCTTCAGGTGCGATTGGCTGAACTTTGTTCTGGGAATAAGATGCGATTTAAAGAAAAAAAAATTGGTGCGATTCATGAATAAATCGCATCAATTAGAGCGAATCAGATTACATAGACCACCAGTAATTTCAAAATGGGTGTGATAAAAACATGATATCATAACAGAATAACTGAGATCCTACAAGCATCCCAATAGATCAGTTCCTATCGTTTTATGCACCAGTAAAGCCATAGAAAATTTGAACATACTGGGTTTTATGTTGAGTTTACTTTATAGAAGCAATAGACGGTACTCTCTTAGGGATAACCTACGTTTTAACCGAAAAGTCTTTAAATCACTCCTGATTTACACGTGTTCTCCCAACATCATGCTTGGGTTTTTACGCTGGTAAACTGATAGAAAGTGTGGTTTACTGTTTATACAAACAGCTAAGTGCAGGAAACAATTTTCGTTTCATAACTAGGTTACCTCACAATTCCGTAAAGTGGATCAAACGTTGACAAATACATATTGGTATGGCAGCTTTCCGGAATTTTTTCAAAGTATACGTTTTTGCTACAAGAAAAAATGATACGACTTATCTGGTGGAAAAATTTACGTAACTCCTATAATTCGAACAAGAATTAATGATGCTGACACTTAGGGCAGACTGACAGGTCACTTGGAACGAGGTTCTTCGTGAGCCACGACACTTGGGGCAGACTGACGGGTCCCTTGGGACGAGGTTCTTCGTGAGCCGCGACACTTAGAGCAGACTGACAAAAAGGAGGACAGTTGTTAAAAAAAGGCTATTAAAGGACCCTGGTCAGCCACGCCTTTGTTTTTGTTTACCTTTGGATTTTCAATTTTTCAGAAACTGATGTACAAGTTGTTAGTTTTATGAAGTACTAATTATGATTTGAAATTAAAAGTTAACCCTTTAACTCCCAGATCAAATTTGTTATTCTATTCACTGTCAACCATACAATTCTTGTAATGTTAGTTCAGAGAATTTAGTATTGAATCTACTAATTATCACCCAATTGATCTTTTTTTTTATTCTCCTCACTTATATTGTTAATATTGTAAGGAGAAATTCTGTCTTGGTAACTCATGGGAGTTATAGGGTTAGTGTTGCACATGCAGTATGGCATGGTTTACTTGTGTCAGCTATTACCATTTCTTGTACGTTGTGATATACGCTCCTCGTTTGAAGGACTTTTTCCTCTCTCTTGGAGGTTTTGTTATTGCTTTGTTTTGTCTTTATTTTTTTGAGGAAAAAATTTCACTTTGAGGAAACTGTTCACATTGAGACTTATGGGTGTTAAGCTCCCTGAAAATTAGCCACAAATACCATGTAGTCAAAGGAGCTCTTTAGTTCCTTAAATGTTTATCACACTTAATCTAAGTCTCTTATCCCCTTTACTTGTATGGATCATATTACATTTTCCTTTACTCTGTATTAACAGATATTAATAATGGTAATTGAACTGAGTGGAGTGCAATTTGGGCTGAAATCATACGCGTGATTTCATCCATTTTGAAATTTCCCAAGTACAGAACTTGGTCAGTTCAATGCAGAACTGATCTAGTTTGAAATTAAATTCATCCATTTTTTGGGGGAAAAGATAAGAGTTTTGGAAACAAAAGTTGCAAAATTTGCCTCATGATACTTGTTGTTTCTCATTTTCCTGCAATTTAATCGGTTGTTTTCAGTAAACCTTGAATCTGATTGGTTGTTTTGTTTTTAGTGAAGCCTCCTCACTGGCTAGAAAAAAGATGTGAGTTAAAGCAAAAAAATGGTGCGAGTCAAGAATAAATCGCACCAATTAGAGCCAATCAGATTACAGGGACCAACAGTGATTTCAAAATGAGTGTAATAAATAATGGTAATTGAACTGAGTGGAGTGCAATTTGGGCTGAAATCAAATGAGCGCGCAGCGCAAGTTCGATTTGAAATCACATGTAACACCTCCCCATTTAAATATGTACTTCACCATTTTAATGTGAACTCGAAATTTTAGGTGTTTTAGTTCCTGAATGAACCAATCAGATCTCAAATACATATTTGGGATATAAGTTACTGTGTCAACCAATCAGATTTGGTTTGTAAGATGAAACTTTCTCTTCAGCTACTAAGTTCGTCAGCAAACCAATGACATGGAAGAATGTAGGTCAGGTCATTTCTAAATTAAGGTTTGCCTGTTTTATTTCTGTCAACAGCAAATAAAACAGACAACAATAGGTGGGGCATTTCTGCTTTAAGAGCAGTAATGTTTCACCATAAATTGGATGCTATCTGTACTAAATTATTCTTGTTCGAGGTTGTATTAATTTTATTAGCGCTAGACGCGTGGAAGCTTTTTGTAAAGCTTTGTCACCGTTGTAATTTTGCAGCAAAAAAATCAGTTATATTTAGTGTATTTCACCTTAGAAATATATCAAATACTCCGTGGTTAACAAAGCAATGGAAACGCACCCGATTGCTTGCAATTCCACAGAAATCGTCTACAGAAATTGCCACCACGGTTTTGGCGCGCTCTTTATCAGCGCCCGAATACTAATAAACCGATCAAATGACCATTATCCATTGAAAAGACTGTGAATTCATTTCCGGTGAACGTGCAAATAACCGTGTCCGCGTGATGAAAAAATAAAAAAAACTTAGCAACCTTTTTATACTCGTAAACGTTCTTAAAAGCAAGAAGATTTGACAAGCTTTCCTGTAACGAATGTGATAATGACATTACGGTAATCGTGACACCGTAACGCTTATTACGTAAACGCACGAGAAACTTATCATCTTACTTTTCCACCCTGTTTTGCTTAGTTGAAGCAAATCATGCTACTGAAATTTAAACCAACTAATTACTACTGTATTTACGAGAAGAATTAATCAAATCTGTTTAACAAATTCCATAAACAAATGCTATCGTAATGAAAATTATCTTAGGTGTTATAACAATCCAATGAAAGTAACTTACCGGACTTGAACGTCTTTTAAATCGCGAAATTTGCCATTCTCCATTCAGTCTTCATGCTGAGAAATTCAGCTTTTCCAAATTCTAAGAAGAAATTACATTGTTACAAATGTAGTTGAAATACTTAGAACGCATTCAACGTTCAAGCAAGCCATCTAATGAAATTTATTTGACAGAAGAGAACATGGCTCGTTAAACAACGCACCAGAGTACGATCTTGGGGGGAGTTATCGATCGAACGCGATTTATTTCACGGGAATTCCTATTTTGACCACAGCTGTATTGTTTTCCTAAACCGCTAGCTGATTGGCCAAACCAGTAACTAATTTCGTGGCCACGCGAGCCACCAACTACCACGAAGAATATTGATCAGCCAAACACTATGAAGTTTATTTCAACATAGTATTACGGGAGCCTGCTACGGCACCTTTTGTCACGCAACAGGATATCCGTAGTAAATCGAGCCCACCCTGCCTTCTTGAGTTTTTAATTTTAGATTACTGCAAATGAAAGCGTATTCCTTTCCCGAGTATTTAGCTTTTTAAAAACTTCTAGGAAAATGAGACCTATTATATTGAGAACTCGTTGCAATATAATTCAAGTTGTTGTTAATGTTTAGCTGGCAACTTTCTGTTGATTCGCATTTCGTTTATCCTTGTAAATGTCACCTACTTCTTAGCGTCTAAACAATACAACACTCAGTTGTCCTCTTTCGCAATACTTTTCATACCTTTCGTGTCTGTATGTAGTCGCTAATACAATGTGCACTAGGCTCAGCGAAATGTCAACACTTTCAAGATATCTTAACAACCGTCTAAAGAATCCTTGTTACTGTTTATGTTATCAGTATGAAACTTTGCTTCCGAGTCGTTGATCGTCTTCAAACAGCTTGAAGCTTACAGCGTTTGAGTTGGTGACTCGTTATATTATAACTAATGTCACACTCGATCGTCTTTTTCGAATATGTGGTCGATAAAATAGGTTGTATTAATTTGACCGAAATGCCACCTTCTTCAATACATCTTAACAAACGTCAAAGGACTCAGTTTAATTCTTTGTTTTACCTGTACAAGATGTTACCTTTGGGTTGATGACCGTCTTCAAACAGCTCGAAGCGTGAGGGTTTGAGCTAGTTAAAAGTTATACATCGTTAATATCATACTGTTCTCAATTACCCTCGAAGTTTATTTGGGCTGAGTTAGTGAAGCATGACCAAGACAGTCATATAATAGTTAGTTGTCCACTTTCGCAACGCATCTTCTGTGGTCACGAAAACAATCTGCTCAGTGAAATTTCAACATTTTCAAGATATCTTTACAACTGTCCAAATAATCCTTTTTAATCTTCATTTTGATAGTGTGCTTCTTTGCTTCTGAGTAGTAGATTGCCTTCAAAGAGCTCAAAGCTTACAGTGTTTGAGTTAGTGAATCATTACATCTTTAGTAATGTCACATTACACTCCGGTTGTCCTCTTTTGGGTCTGTGGTCAATAAAATGGTTCGCATTTAGCTGATCGAAACGATTCAGTCTATTTCTATATTTCACAAGTCGGCAATGTTGCCTCCAGGTTGATAATCGTCTTCGTACTACATTTTCCTAGAATCCACAGAGCAAATGATTGCAGGCGCATTGATTGCTCAGCGATTGAACAAGACAGTAATTGCTTACGGTTGGAAAGCTTCATTGGGCGCTTCTGTGATTTCATGCCAAAAGAAACCGCAAACAAGTTGTGAATGGGAGATGAATAGATGGAATGCGAGAAAGCACAGAGGATAATTTTCGTTTCTTGGTTTCCAAAAGTTTTACCCGCCGAAAATGGAGGCTACATCGCAGGTACAAAGCGGTTAAGCTGATATTACTTAATGTATACACTTGTTTTAGGTACTTGTACTAGGTTTAACATCGGTTGATGCAGAGCAAAGGAAAATGTAGTACGACCCATAGAGGCGGATGGGATAAGAGTCTCAAATTCAGTCTAATGAACTAATGTGCTCCTTTAATTACATGTTACGTCGTGTTAATCTTTAGTGAACTTAACGCCCATAAGTCTCAAGGTGAACAGTTTCTTTAAAATTAGAATTTTCCAAAAACAAATACCAACAACAACAAGAAAACGTTCAAGAGAGAGGACAAAGTCCTTCACACGAGGAGCGTATATCATTACATACGAGAAACAGTAATAGTTGACACAAGTAAATCAGGCCATACTGCATGTGCAACATTAACTTTTAATTTCAAATGATAACTAATACTGCATAACACTAACAACGTATATATCAGTTACTGAATTTTTTGGGTTCCGTGGTTATTGGTCATCATCAAAAATATAAATAAGTTTTAACTTGTTGCCATAAGTGTATATATATATATATATATATATGTATGTATGTATATATTTTGTAATGAACTTCTAACTTTGCTTTCTGTTCAGTGCATGGCAAGAATTAGCCAAGGGTCCCTACTCTATTTAATCACTGCGCTCTCACCCAAGGACCCTCATTCCGCACCTTTCAGTAAAGTAAACATGGGCATAAATTTTTACTCTCTTTTGGAAGTCTTCAATATTGCATGTGCAACATTAACTTTTATTTCCAAATCATAACAAGTTCCCCATAACACTAACAACATGTACATCAGTGACTCAATTTTTTGGTTTCTATGCTTCTTGTTCATCATCAAAATATATAAAAATTTTAAGTTTTTGCCATAAAACGTGTATATTTACTGTATAATATACTTCTAAATGTTCTTATTGTTCAGTGCAAAGCAAGAATTAAGACAAAAGGTCCCTGTTCTATTGAATCACGGAGCTATTACTCAAGGAAGCTAATTCCACCCTTTCAACAAAGTAGGCATGGTTGTAAATAAGGTATTGAGTTTGATGCAAGCTTAAATTTTGATACTCTAATGAAAGTCTTCCAAATTTTCCTATTCCAATATATGGTCTCTTTTGTGTCCATGTAAAAGAAAGTTATCTTTGAATTATTATTTAATTCAAAAGGTTTTATTTTCTTTGTATATTTTCATATATTTTTCATTGTTTTGATCGAGAGGTTAAATCTAACACATTGATTGAACAAATAGAATACCTTGGGATAAAACTCTTTGTACAATGTGGACACTTCTTATGTTACACATAACCATTTAAAAGAAATGTATAACTGTATTCGTTACTTGTTTTGGGCTTTATTACACCCATTTTGAAATCACTGGTGGTCCCTGTAATCTGACTGGCTATAATTGATGTGATTTATTCACGAATCGCACCTTTTTTTGCTTTAAATCGCATCTTTTTTTCCCAGGCAATGGGGAGGCTACACTAAGAACGAAACGACTAATCAGATTTCAAGACTTGTTTAAAGTAACTGATCAAATTGCAGAAAAATGAAAGACAGAGTATCATGTGGCAAATTTTGCAACTTTTGTTTCCAAAACTCTTACTTCTTCCCCCCCAAAAATGGATGAATTTAATTTCAGGCCCGCTCAGTACTGCATCAATAAAATGTTGGAACTGACCAAGTCCTTTATTTGGGCGATTTCAAAATGGATGCAATAGAGTGGTAATTGAACCTTGTGTCGTGCAATTTTGGTCTGAAATCATTCTTGTGATTTCAAATCGAACTTGCGCTGCACGCTCATTCAATTTTGAAATCACGCGTATGATTTCAGCCCAAATTGTACTCCACTCAGTTCAATCACCATTTCCTAATACAAAGGGAGTTAAGTGGTATTTGCATTTTTTGATGTAGTTGCCATCAGTGTAATGAGCTCAGTTTAAATGCTCTTATAGGGAGCCTTTATTGAAGTGTTTATTGAAAATATGTATAACTAAAGAGCTCACCTGCGGCTCTTTTCTTCGAACGATCATCGTGTACAAAGGGAATTCATGCAAATTTAAGCCGAGAAAAAACATTCTTGTTTTGCGTCAATGAGAAGATCTGTATTCGTTTTCGAAAGTTTCTAAACGTACACAAGTAGAATGAAACTTTAATTTTTTTACTTTTGCAAGTCAATGTAAGTTGTTTGAATTACCTAGCTATGGTGAATATAATGATCTCTTTATTTCCGTTCCTTGTTTTCTGAAAACAACTCGTTTATCTGTTCATCGTTTTAATTCGTTAATTTTTTTTCCTCGTGTCGAGTAAAGTGCACCCACATCATGTTTCTACTGTTGCAAAAACATTGATTACAGCAACAGACTTTTAAAAACACTGAAAATATATATATTTGCATAAATTTCAGTCTAAGGAATCCTTAATGTGAGATTGATTACGAAAGAGCACAAAATTGGAAAATTGCACGAAGCTTCTGTGCAAAGTTTTTGTTAAGTATCATCTCAATGAAGCTATTTGTTCTTTGGCAAGTTCGAAAAGTAATATTTAAAAGGATTTTGCATCAGAGGTTTTATTTTTCAACCCCACTCAATAGTTATATAATATGAAGATGGGCTACCCTATTTTGATAGACAAATATCTAAAACCAGTGCAAATTGGTCTATTCCAAATGCCAGTATTGTTGTTCTATAAAAATAACCTCGCTCAAGTTGGCTAAGAGTAGCTAAACCTTCTTCCATGCAAATTATCAAATTCCCGTCTGCAACACAATAACGAAATGTTTTTGATAGAATTTGATATCCGTCCACATAAATATGAGCTGAGCGTTAGGATTGAAGTGGTTTTGAAAAAATAAAGCAATCCTTCATCGTAGCAGTTCTTAGCTTTTTTGTAACAACTGCAAATTTCTGATATGGTCCATCGTAATAACACGCCTTTGTTAAATATTGATAATATCTACAAAAGAAGTTTACAAGACTGAGGTTCCTTTCTTTAAAAATCATGTTTGTAGAGTTCAGATTTTTAGTTTTGTGATAATGACACGTTATAAGCTCAGTGCATCAACTTTTGTGAATCAGCGAAATAGAAATAAAGAATGATGGGAAATAAAATAACACGTGCTAAAGTATGAATATAGGGATAGAAAATGATTTGCATTATGCAACTCACCCTTAGCAAACGTCAAGTAAGTCATCGATGAAGTGCAGACTGCGAATATCAGAAACGTTGAAAATTCCATGCTTTCTCATGACAACGGAGTTCAATATTGATGCTTTCAGTGTGCCACCAATTTCGTGTCGACATCTGCATTCAATAATGGATTAAGTGAAAGAAACCGGCTTTTTGTATTGAAAATGGGATTTTAACAGAGTTAACAGATGTCAGTCTAGACCCAACAAAGTTATTGATGCAAATAACATACGTGGGCACGCGTTTCAATGTCTGCGAATGAACACGTTTTCGATGCCTTTCGTTGTTCCAGTTAGAAAGACTTGGTTTTAGGGAGGGGAAGGGGGCTACGATTCTATCGGTGTTCACCAACAGATTAGAAATAGGAATTTTGCCACCCAAATTACTATGAAATTAACTTCAATTGCTTCATAATTACAATCAATGGAGTGCGTTTAAGACGCAAACAATATAAACATTTTCCAAAGAACATCATAGGTGAAGATACTCCGATATCTAGATAAAGTTTATTTTTTCGAGATTACCGAGGCCGGAACTTGCCCAGGTGATGGTTCAAGGGTGTTTGAGTAAGTGTCAATGAATTCCAATCATGGATTGCGGTCAGCCTTTCGAAATGGATTGTATCTGCAGTGTGACAAACCCCAGAGACCATCTGTTTAGAGGAGTGGTCATTACTCCATAAAACGTCAATAGCTTTAAATCTAACTATCTTCCCTCTGTCATTGATTGATAAACTTTGCTCATAAGGGCAACGAGTAGCCAAAAATCTTAAATCAATGAATAACGTTGTAGATCTTTAGAACCTGTCACGCTATCCATTTTAGTCTTTGGCTCTACAATTAAACGCTTGGCATATCAAACATCTATTTAGTTTAAGGTTTGACAATGAAGTTCATGAGCATATTGTTGATGATCTTATCCACTGTTCGAGGATATTTTAAAAGCTTTTTTGGTAAGAAAAGGAAAAAAAAAACTTGAGTGACGTGAAAGACCGACTTTAAGCTGGAATATTTTAGAAGGGAAATCCAAAAGATTTGTTAGTTTTGCTTAAATAACCGATACGAAATGTCGATCGATGAACACTACGGCTTCATAAGTAGTGTCGGGTTTCAGCAGAAATTAATTGTGAAATTCTTACTTCTTAAGGAGTGGAAAACAAAACGGTGCTGTGAAGTCTCCATGTTCATCTTAAATAACTTTCGAACTAAATCGCCAAAGTACGGTACGAATCAGTTCTTGCCTCTTAACTCGTTGTGGTCATGAATTTACATAAGATGTTTTCTTACAAACACCACTGCGATAAGTACGGCAATGGACACTATGATAGCAACAATAGTTACCAAACTTTTTCGATGGCATCTTGTGAGACAATAGATAGCTGCCGCCACATGTCTGCCTTTGGTCTCTGACGGCTGTTCCTCAGGACCTTCACGTTTTGAATGAACATGATCCACAACGATTGTCTGCTTCTCTTTCGACGCCACATCCTTTCCTCTGCCATGAATGTCGGATTTACTTCGTTTTTATCGTAAATTTTAGCGACCTTTGAAAGTGCTTCAAGCCACTTAAGCGAACAACGAAACATTTACCGAAAAAAGAAAACGACTTGAGCCGATATGGAGTGATCTAGGCAATCTGATTGCACTTGACGAGATCTAACCTAGGTCAAGACTTCTATCAAAGACACGACTTTTCTTTATGTTTTGTTTTGTTTGTTTGTTTTTTTCGTTTTAATATAAAGGTCACATTTTACTTAGTTTTGCAAACACAATACAATCTAGGATTTACTGAAGAGGGGTGTGGACAAATGTCCGATGAGGATAACATTTTTGATCCTCGGAAAATTTAATTTACTATATTTTATAGGGTCATTGTTTGTCGTTGCAATCCTTTGGACCGATTGGGTTTTTAGTCATTAAAACATCCACCGTGTCCACTAAGTTTTTTATTAGGAAGCGCGCTCACTTAAACTTTTTTTCCAAACCACTCTTAAATAACTGAAATAACTGAGTTACTACAAGCGCCATGATGGATCAATTCCTATCGTTTACTACACCGGTAGACCCATAAAATATTTGAACACACTAAGTTTTGTGTGACGTTTACTTTATAGAGGCAATAGACAGTAATCTCTTTCGGATAACCGGCGTTATAACCGAAAAGTCACAATCACTCGCTTCCGACTCGTGATTTACACAATTTTCTCGTGTTCTCCCAAGGTCATGCATGGGTTTTTACGCTGATAAACCGATAGAAAATGCGGTCTATTGCTTTATACAATCATATAAACGTGGGAAACATTCTTCGCTCCATAATAATTTTATGTCACTATTCCGTAAAGTGGATAAAAAGTTGACAAATACATATTGGTATGGTGGCTTTCAATAAGTTTTTCTGGGTGTACATTTTTGCTGCAAGGAAAAAAATGATGCGACTTATCTGGTTAAAAAATTGACGTAACTTCTATAATTCGAACAAGAATTAAGAGCGAAGAAATCAAATTATCCTGCCAAATATTTTTTTACTGTTATGATATTTCAAAAACGAAGAAGTTTTCCAATTGTTTTATTTATCTCCGGGGGTTTTTCAGCTTTAATTTAATACTCTGTCAATTTTGGCACGAACACCTAAAGAGCCTGTCCTATCAGAGGGATCAAGCACTCTTCGACTCGTGTAAGGTACCGCACCAAGTTGTTGATGCGGTTAATGATACAGTCTGGGCTGGCGAACTTGCAAATTTATTTACAAATAAATGTCTTTTTACAACCCTCACGGGTTAGCACAATGAAATTAACTTACGCCCCATGAGGAACTGTAGACAGTTATCCATTTCCAGTCTGGAAATGACAACATTTTGACTGTGTATTTCTATGCTGTTCTGTGACGACACGCTGTGATCGTTGTTCGCGACATGTACGTCATGTGGCCTCGTAAGAGTTGTTGGACGTAGTCGCTTAAAAACAATCCAGTTGCTGGTATTTTGTTCTTCAAAGAGATTAAATTTCGAAAGAATGGTTGTGCTGTTTAAAGGTTTTTTTTATGGTGAGTTAAACGCTACGGAAATTCCACAAAACGTAATTGAAATGTTTGTTGTACGCGTTTACTTCGGTTAGTTTTGAGAACAATTCTTTTAGCACACAAGGCTGTTTTTAAACTTTCTATTTTTTTAAAGGGCAGTCTTTAGTGTACAAGAAACATCTTGGTATCTACAAAATATATTAAAGTTTACGCGGCAACCAGGTGGACAGTTAGACATGGTTTAATGCTACTCTGGTTTACATTCAGGGAGTTACGGAAACCATCAAGAAAATTTTGAATAGCCACAACGTTAAAGTTGCTCAAAAACCTTTTCAGACTTTCGGGCATATTTTCGCCAAACCTAAGGATCCTGGCACGAAAGAACAACGAACCGACGCCATTTATTCTATTCCTTGCAATGACTGTGACAACGAATACATCGGACAGACCAAACGTCAGTTTGGTACACGTTTGAAAGAGCATCAAAAAGCAGTTTTCTTTTGCAAAAAGGAAAATTCAGCTTTATCGGGGCACACATGCCTAACCAACCATACAATCGGGTGGGATAATCCTAAAATTATCACCACTAATCGGCATTACCACCAGCGCCTTTGTTTGGAGGCTTGGCATATTAACTCCGCCCACGCTCCTTAAAATCGTGACGATGGCGGCTTGTTTCCTGACGCCTATTTACACCTCGTCAGAAAAAAGGTAGCTAATGATTGTCCATATAAAAGGACCTCTTCTTGCAGCGTTTAGATCACCCATGATGAAGGCATTAGACAGGGGTGTCGAAACGTTGGGTTTATGAATTGTAACTTCTTCGGTTACATTCATTAAATCTGTAAACCAGAGTAGCAGTGTCTTGGTATCTTGCGGTTTCCTAGGCCGTGATCACATCTAAATACCAGTCTGTGATCACGCTTTCCACTCATGATTTCTAATCACAATTTGTGTGGCTCCTACCTCCTGTAGGAGGCAAGGCCACACTGTTATTTCCTGTGTGAACACGCTATCATCACAGGCTTCCCAGGCCGTGACCACATCTAATTAACGGTCAGTGATCACGTGTTCCACTCGTGATTTCTAATCACAGTTTATGTGGCTACTGACTAATTTTTTTTGTGTGTGATCACGTTCTCATCACAGGCTTACCAGGCCATGATCACACCTAATTACCGGTCTTTGATCGCGCTTTCCACTCATGATTCCTGATCACAACTTCTGTGGCTACTGCTTCCTATAAGAGGCGAAGCCACATCTATTATTTTCCTATGTGATCACGCTATCATTACAGGCATAGTCACGGCGTGACCACGCTTCAAATATTTATTCCCGTGATCGCTCCTTTAACACTTGATCTTTTCAGTGCAATATTTTCCAGATTTTGCAATCAAATGTACCTAATCAACATCTGGAACCGTGTACAACTCACTTGTTTACCAGCAGGAAGTTTAGACGCCCACCAATGAACGTCACGTTTCGCTGTGAAGAATAAAAGCGGTATCGAGCGTGAGCAAAGCATTTATTTCATTTGATGCGTATATTAGAAAAACGAGCGATTTCACGTTTTTTGCTTTTGCAGCAACCTGAGGGAAAAGGGTTGGATACGGAAGATTTCTAGTTACAACCATAATTATTTACACTCCTGAAAAGAGCAATGGAGCAGTTTCAACTGGGTTTCGTGAAGTGAACATTAAATTGAATGCAACATATATGATTCAGTAGAGATCTTATAGCGGAAGAAGACAATTATGAAATTTCCAGCACAGCCGGGTACAGTGACTTGAAAAGCCTGAAAACGGATCAGTTCGCTGTGAATATTTTATAACCAGTCCACTATTGATATATAAGGTCGATATACTTCAATGTTGACATTCGTGAGTGATACTGGCTATCATAATCATGAACTAAAGATAATAGAGGTATAGGAATAAGTACATGACTGTTTTGACAGAACGCACGGTTTGAATAAATTATTTCTGCACTTGATGTACGTGCTTTGCTTCTGTATAGTTATGATAAGCTATATCGTATTTTTTTCGTGTATATCATTGATAAGTAATCACATGATTTTTCTCGCGCCATTTGGAAGAAATAAGCACTTGTAAATTTGTTAGTCTTTGAAAAAATTTACTCAGCGTCGTGCTTATTTATTCCAAATTGCACTCGAAATCAAGTGATTGCCTATACAAACTGAAGCTAAATTATCATACTGTGCGATATATTGCGTCCTGTATAGCAGCTTCTAACGTTTAGAGAAACGTGTTTCGTCATATTTTGACAGTTATCATGCTAATTCCTGCTTGTCTAGGATTTCACTATTTAAACATTTTCCTTTCTATATTTCTCTTTGTGTTCACCAGTGGTTCTTTTAGAAGAAATTAACTATTTGTGATTATAATTATGAAAGAGATCCTTGTAAAATGTGAAATTCAAAGTATTTTTGATTACACGTTAAAGGGACTTCATCAGTGTACAAAATTTATAGAATAAATTAATGATCATCATAGAAAGAGGACTTCGAAAAAATCCCTAAACTACGTGCACCTGAGGATCAATTTATGGGTTCTCTTATTTCTTAAAATTTTTGCTTCAAATTCAGTCTGTACCACAGTAGCGCGAGTTACAAGTAGGTGGCTGTTGAAGTTTGTAGATGAAGTAGGATCCACATTTTTTAACAAAAATATTGTTTGAGCATTTGCAACCAGCAGAGTGATCACTAAAGCAGACCTCTCTTTTAACTTTACCATCTTCCACTGTAGAATGAGCAGTCGTCAACCAGCCTGACCGGTCTGTACCACATCTTTTTGCTGGCACACGCGTTGTTGGCATTTTTGTTCCTGCAGCTCCCACCAAACGATACCATCCCTCAGAGAATGGACTGTCACATATCTCTGAACCGTAAGGTGTTGAGTAATGAAAATGTTGAGAGATGAAATTCATCAACTAAGAAAAGCAGTATCTGAATTTGTGTTCCTCTTTCTTTAATAACGCATTAAAAGACAGTCTTCAGCAAACTTAAGGCACAGCTAACGTAGTTTACAAACAACTAAGCAGCAATATGGTCGTTAATGGCCACCTGAGTAGGAAAGATTCAGATCGAGTCCAACCTATAGCCACCTTAACTAATTTAATTACACGGTAGATACCGAAAGTACCTTCACACTTTAAACCATTCCCGATATATTTAGGATTACAGGAAAAGTTGTATGAGCCTTGAGTATTAGTGCAAGAGGCATTCGGATGGCGGTTGCTCATTTTCACGGTATGAGCTTCACTGCATTCGTCGATGTCTGAAAGAGAACATACACATTACGTCAAAATCAAGCTACATAGAATGTTACTCAAAATAATGTTTCACGCCGTCGTCTATTACTGTTGAAACGCCCATCCCAAGGCAGAAAGACACAAAAAGCATCAACGATGAAGGGATTCGTAACATTATTTACGGCAGTGTAATACAAATAATCCTTCCACCTATAGTACTCGTACCAAGCTGAAGCTCTATCATAGCTGCGTCCTTACAACCCTCCTGTATGGCTCAGAATGTTGGCGCTTAACGGAGAAGGATCTATCAAGACTCTCCACTTTTCACACCAAAAGCCTTCGGCGTATTTTACGCATCTTTTGGCCTAATGTCATTTCCAACAAAGATCTTTTTGAACGGTGTGGAACCGAATCAATGGCTACCATTCTGATGAGGAGACGCTGGAGGTGGATTGGCCATGTCACCCGCCAAGAAGCTTCCATTGCAAAAACTGCTATGCATTGGACGCCAGAAGGGAAACGCAAGCGGGGTCGCCCCAAGATCACATGGCGACGGACAGTTTAGAAGGAAATAAAGGAGATGGGGAAGACCTGGGAGGGCATGAAGTTCATGGCAATGGATCGCCAGATATGGAGGGAACACGTTGCTGCCCTACATGCGTGTTGTTATCGGTCGCAAAAGCGTGCTCTATCAGAGTACTGAAAACATAAGGCTGAGCTAAGACTGTCACGCCATTTTCCAAATTATACTTTTTCTGACCATTTCTCGAACTTCTCTCTATCTTCTTTATTACTAATTAAAAGTGAAATTTCGGAATGAGTGAAATAGTAACAGAAGAACCAAATTAAGGTTTCGAAAGATGCTAAGCGCCGCAATTTACGCTATCATGTCGTGAGCAGAGACGCAAATGCTTCTCGACTACGTCTAGTGCTTCTCCCTACACTTCGTGCCAGCTCTAGCCACTTCTTACATGCTTTAAAAAAAAAACAAGAACAACAAACAAAAATTCATTATAATAGTCAAAACCAATAAGAAGGCTTCTGAAATTATTGACAGTACCTGTACAGTTGCGTCCATCTCCAGTCTATCCAGGTTTGCATGTGCAAACGTGTGATCCGTGCGTGTTGTTACAAAGAGCATTTACGTGATATTTGTCGGGGTATGTTTGGCATTCGTCAATATCTGTCAAGAAAAACATTGAGAAGAAAGAGAAAAGAATGAAAAATGAGATTTGGTTTTTATTCAAAAGTCTTTAATCTGCTTGTCCTCATTGTCAACTTAAATTTGTATTGTAGCTCTGAAGCCCTTGAGGTTTGAGCAGATCGTTTGTTTTGCGTTTTCTTGACGCCCGTGAATTATGGTCATCGTGGCTTTCGCGCAAGGTGCAGCTGTATAAATATTCATAGTAAATTCCGATACGAATCGTCAGTATTTACTCAAAGACTTCCTCGAGGCCAGAGCAAATTTTCAAACTAAAATTACGTGACAGGTTGATGAAAGTCCTTTTTAAATTAGAGAACTAACTTTCAAAACCACAATTAAGTGCAACATTTCCTAAAGCAAAAAGGAAAAAACTCAATTGAAATCCTATCGTGATAATTTAACGTTGAGGCGCTTTTTAAATACTGGACAAAATTAAAAACAGGTAATTAAGTGTTAACAACTGAGTTGAAAATGTAAATTGGCCTCCGTAAAGAGTAAAAAAGCTGACGTTTCGAGTGTTAGCCCTTCTTCGCCACATCTTCTTAAAGCGATGAAAAAAATCACACCTTCGTTGGATGCCACGCCTGAGGTAAAAGACAAAAGGAACAAATAAAAAGTGATAACAAACGCGCTCTGCCAAAACCTCGAAAAACTTGCTTTTAGCAGTATTTCATTCTAAAAACATTTCTAGAATTCAGTTTTGACAGTTTTTAGAAAAGTCTTGTACGAGCAAGATCTGCTTTTCCTTTTTTAAAAGTAGAACGGTCACTCCAACTTCAAGCAGTCTCAAAGTACTTAAATGAAGGAATCCTCTTCTTAGGTAGACTTGTTGGTTCCAGAAAGTAAGCACCGCATTAGAAAACAGCTGTGAGCCAGCGCCTGCTCTCTGCGAAAATTTGGAGAAGCTGTTGACAGCTCCTTACTTTTTAACAAAGATTGTTAAAATCCGCAGTAAAACTCTGGTAGTTTTTAATGAGAGAGACTTACTTTTAAGCAGGAGCTGTTTTTTTTTGTAAATGATAAATGAAAAAAACTCGCACCTTCTTCATTGTGAGACTTGTGAGAGAAAAAATATCACACCCTCATCTTGCCACGCGTTTGATTGAAAACTAAAATAATTCAAATACATGCTCTCGCAAAAACTAGAAATCATCGCTTTGATCAGTATATCTTGTATCATCAACATACTTACACGAATTCGGCGCTTTGGCAAAGAAGGATCCTCATGTTAGGTAAACATGCTGGTTCTAAAAATGATGAATGCCTCGTTTGAAAACAGCTGTGCGCCAGAAACAAGGTCTTCAATCGCCTCGAGGCTCTCCACAGAAAACCGTCACTTTCGATTGTATTTAACATCAGTAGTAAGACCAAAAAATATATTTGTACATTGACAAAACTGACTGGTAAAAACCAGGCGACTTGACTTACATATAGAGAGAGGTGGTTTAAATGAGTCACTGCAATACGGATAAATTTAATTATTTCTGAATTTGCGAACCTTTGGCTCGATGCGCTAAACGAGGGTCAAGTCTACCCCTGGGTACACCGATGGAGATTAATTTTACTAGTTCATATTTACACTACCCACTCCCCCAGTGCAGCAAAATTGTCACTCCTATAATTTTCTCGATCAGTTACGAGCTTTTCCGCCTCCCTTCGGCCAAAATCCCTCAGGACTACCAATTACTCAGGAGTTTTGTTTGGAAAAGTTGACCCGGAACAATGGGCCATTTCTTGATACGTTGCAATTATTTTTTTCACGCTGGTACAGCAAAGATTATCCAAAGCATACGCCATAAACTGCTCTTGTTTTTGCTACGGGAGCACAAAACACGTTATATAAACAAAAAAAGAAAGAACGAACTAAAATAAATCATCTCTGACCGCATTTCCTTGTTATTCTGAATTCACCTGTGCAATTTTGTCCATTTCCAGTATATCCAGGTTGACAATCGCATTCATGTGATCCATTGGTGTTGGTGCAGTTTGCATCCTCATGACAAGAGTGGTTCCCTTTACACTCGTCAATGTCTATGAAATCACAGATGAAAAAATGGGATTTCAATATTATGCAAAAATTGCCGTGCATAAGCCATTACTGTGTTAAAGAGTGCAAGCCATGGTTGTTTTTAACCTTTTGCTGGATTGCGAGAACGCGAGATTGTCGTACCTGATGAAAAAAACTTGTCTATGCAAAAACCTCTAAATAACTTTAAGTCAGGTAACTGTCTCACCTATTTTGAAAAATTAAAACATGGCTTGCCACGTTATCAAAATAAACGTCAACAAAAAACCAAACAAACAAAATCTCATTGCACTATTTAACAAGAATCTAAAGGCTTTTGAGACTATTGACAGTTACCTGTACAGTTATTCCCATCTCCGATAAATCCAGATTTGCATATGCACACGTATAATCCGTGTGTGTTGTTACACGAAGCCTCCTTGTGGCATTTGCCAATAAATGCTTCGTGTTTATCAGTATCTGTCATAAAAATTAGAAAGAAAGAACGACAAAAAAGAAATACATGAATAAATATCAACTAAAGACATAAGCATTTTGGTTTCTATCAAAGAGCCATAGGAACTCAGCAATTCGCAAAAGCCTCAATTTATTTGTAGCTTCTTGCTTTAAGTGGTTCTCTGGTGGTAACTTTCAATTAAGCTATCATTTCTGACCTCTCCTTGCGGTTACTATATTAAGCATTCGACATACATATGAACTGCTCTTATTTTGCCATGGAAAGGCGTCGAACATTCAAGGTAAATAAAAAATAAAACAAAAAAATTAAACAAATACAAAAAAACAAAACAAAAAACAAAACAAAAAAACCAAAACATAACGAAAATATACAAACAAGCGAACGAAGAATACATTATACAGGCTCAATAAAATATAGCAAGAAATTTTTCTAAGATTCCAAGATTCAGTACCTTATACAATGAGAGAAATTCACGCCACTTTCAGCAACTGAAGAACAGTTGTCATACCAGCATTGAAAATCAGGAAAAATCTCATATACGTTCATTGCAAGTGTTGACTTAGACTCGTACCCTTTTCACAATGTTCTCGTTCGAATCTAGGAGGACACAAGCATAGATATCCCTTGAGCGTAAATCCAGACTGGTAAGTTGCGTTATTTTCGCAGAAGGGACTCTTGTCACAGGCGTTCTAAAGAAAAAGAAAAATTGAAATGAAAGAAGAAACTAAATACCAAATGATCGAATACACGGAAATTTGCACAAACATTAATTATCGTTATTATATTAATGAAAGGCAAGAATTTCGAAAAATCGATTTATAACTCACCCTCGACCCACGATAATAAAAATTGGCATCAGTTGTCAAGTCACTGTCGTATTTCAGATGAGTGATCTTATTTAGTTCACAGATGTGAACTTGTTCATTATTGTCAGGATCCTTTTCGAAGTTAACACTAACTAACACAGTGGTCGTTCAGGTAGCACATTAGCTTACAGTCATCCAAGTTATTGACGCCTTTCTTTTCAATGGTATGTTTTACCAAACGTCTTTCAGTAAAGAAGTAGTAGTCCGGAAACACCATCCTGCGCTCTCGCTCTAAAATAGATAAATTGAAATATGATTATAGAGCATACTTTTCCGTCGCAAAAAAATTAAATTTCGAATAAAAAGTTCTAAGAACAAATCTCTTGGCAAAACTTCTCGGATCTCAACAAACTATGGAAGCAAATGCATTAAAAACGTAAGTCAAACAACTGAATGTTAATGTATTTCTATGAGACACAAATTACTTAATCAGTCGTCTCATATTTTTTCCAGCTTTCCTAATTCTACGATGATAGTTGCTCGAATTTCCAAGCTAAGTTATTATTAAGTGTGATATGCCACTAAAAAAGAGCACGGCAATTTCGAACTTCAATTTAAAGAAATAAAACGCTGGAAAAAATTGTGTGATCCACACTTTTAGTCCTCGAGTCTCTGTTCTTTAACTTGCAATGGTACATAAACTGAACATAAATTCAAGAAAATTTTCTAGCAAAGAAATGTAAAATTGTTTCGAAGACAGCTTTCGGGAAATGGGATTTTTTCTCAGCTAAGGGACTCGAAGTTAGCGTCGCTCTCAAGGCCTTGTATACTATTCGAGTTGTTATCAGATAGTTGTCTTCTGACTGTTGACTGGTCTCATTCGCGTTTTCAGCAACATAGAGAATATTTTACTTAGGTAGGTGATAAATTGTATCGTGCAATTTTTGCAACAATGTATAGACTAATGTATAGACTAATCTGTTCGAATAAAGGTTATGTGGACTTATTTTCCATCGGTTAAGATTCATCTTTCGTAAAATGTGTTTCAGTGGCGCCTTCAAACCAAGTAAGTACAAACATATGAAGAATATAGAATTAAAAATCAAGGAATTGCAGAATATTATTATTTCAAAGTCAACCGCCAGAACTGTCCTTGCGTTAGCGAATAGAAAGCAAGGTCAGACATACACGTTCGAATCTTTGACAACTCAGTTTGTACCATGGGCTTGTTTTACATTTGTTTTCAAACTTTCTAAACAAGCTTCAAGCTATCTTAAGGACAATAGAAGTATTTCGCTGAATTTACATGAAGTGTTCAAGCGAAAGCATTGAAAGTTTCATTTTGCGATTAAAGGTATTTATTTCTTCTTCTGTATATATGGCAATCGACCCCGGCATTACTTCCGTTGTCGCTTCTTCGTCTTGTTCGGTTGAACTTTTGCTTGCCATTTTCTTGCTTCCTCGTTGTCACGAGTGAAAGAGGTTTTTTTATGCCTCTCAAATAATTTTTAGTTCATTTCAAAACAGGGAAGAACCTCTAGCTCACTTTGAAAAACGCTTTTGTTCGTTTTTGGCTCTTCAAAAGGTGACACTGGTTTTTAAAAACACTTCAAAGTGACATTGTAGAAAAATTTGTTACAATTTGACGATAGTTGTTGTGTTTACGTAGATGCGAAACAATATCACAATTACCCTCGTTTGCAACTCATAATTCCACACTGAATACTTCGCTTCGTTTATCAATCGGAATGCGAGATTTTTTTCAATTACACAATTCTATGGATAACAACAGTTTTTCCCATCATTATTTCACTGCGAACAACCCCCTCTCCTCTCCTCCTATTCCTCTTCTTGTGGGTTTTATGCCGTTTTTTTTTGTTTTGTTTTGTTTTGTTTTGTTTTGTTTTTTTTTACTTTTTGTTGGTTTGTTTTTAAACCAGTAAGTTATACATAATTCGAAGATCATAAATTAATAACAATTGAGTTCAATTTTATCATCCTTTTGGGAACATAACACCGTAAGCATTCTAGTTTAGAATGACGAGGTAAAGGTAAACTGAGGAAAAAAAGGATTACCTCAAGTCTTAACTCGATACTTGCTTCTTGTGACCTGCACCTCGCGTGAAGCTTGTCGACGCTTTGATGCAGCAAAGTCTCTGCAAATTGGCTATTAGTTGGACCCCTAATGCTAGAGAATCCTCATTGTCATTCCACAGGTTGAAGTTTTTCGTCTACTCCGTTGTTTAGCGCTTTCAAGTGAAAGAACGCGAGATGCCATTGATGCTACCAGTTTCAAATAATTTGTTTTAAAGAAAATTTCGAGAAATCACTAAAATAATCACTCAGAATAATCCACTGATAATTTCAGAAGGCAATCAAAGACCTAAATGTATTCAAATCGCTCGGATGCACTTAGATGATAAATCACAATGGCATACAAAATGGCGGACTAAGCGCGCAATGTCTGGTGGTTGACTAAGATCCTTTAATAGCCAGAGAGCTGAAAAACTTGTGACCCTCAATTTAGCAAACAAATAATCGAACAGGTAAAAAAGGGAAAAGGGAAGGAAAACGATACAGAACGAGTTGTGCGAAGACTATTTATTTTATTTTGATGTTTTCCTTAAAAAACAATTACAACAACAACGACGACGACGACAAAGCAACTACAAGACTACCAATGGAACATTTTTTGAAGACGAAAGTGGCAGTTCTCTCCTGGCCCCTGGGTACCCATGCTAGTCAAGGCGGGCAGCTTTATGAAAGTATACTCACAGAGAATTCATTATCAAAGAAAAATATATAGGCCTCAATGTAAGAGAAATGAAACGATAACAATTTGTTCATAAAATGGATAATGGGGAAAATAATAAGAGAATATTTTACACTTCTAATTAGAACTAGTGGAATTTCTTTGGTCGAGTTGAACACAAGTGCAGAAATTTCATGCGGCAGCCACGTATTATTTTGTTTTTCATATAAACAACTTAGGCTTTTACTACCTGTGAAGTCGACTTTATTGTAGTGTAAAACTGTTTCACAATTTTTGGTTCAGTACATTTCGTTTTCGGATGATATTTTAGCAAACTAATGATAACCATTCTTGACATATTCAGGAGTGCAAGAAAAGTCTTGCGGACTATGAGTAGTAGTGCGGAGGGTATTTAGATGATAGTTTGCTATTCTAACGGAATCAAAATAATTGCAATCGTACGTCAGTATTGTGAAGAAAACGTACTCAGTAAAGAAAATCAACGTGCTCTGTGAGCAAACTCGTGAATTGACACATGATTTTTTAGACTATGTTTAATGTTATCTGGTTTAGGGAATTTTGTGGTTGATTGTCATATCTAGAGTACGAGCAGTAGTTCAGTGTTCGCTAATGTAGCAAAGAAACAAAGTAACGTTGGGATAAGAAGGCATTACAATTGAAATGATCATGCTATTACATTTGACAAGGTGGATGATGTCATGTGTTTTAAACGTCTATAATTTTTGTTTCTGGTTCAAAAGAAAAGGTTGGAAGTAAATGTGGGTGAAAAGTGAAATTTACTGTCTTTCGTTGTAAATATTAGAAAATCAAGGCAATACTGTCTTAATGAAAACATTAACGATTCCCTATTAATCGAATGAGACAAACGGGAACGAGTTTTGAGTGATATAACTAAGCCAAGCCTGCCACCGTCATTTTGGATCTCCACCTGGGTAGATTTAAGTCACCTGCTAGGAAACGTATAATCAATAACAAGATAGAATTCATTTCAGGCCTATTTATCAATTTTGTGGTGTGTAACTTTCGCATTTTAGTACGTTGTATGTATGTTGAATCTTCAAATTGTCTTGAAACTTAAAAGAAAATTGTTCTTTAAAAATTGACTGAAAATCGGTAGCTAAAATTGTTTGTTTAGGTGTTATTTGATTTTCGTGTTAACTTGTTATTTTGTCAGTCGCCTGCATCTTTTGTTGCTTCACACAGGAAAAACACACGCGACGAAACGTAATGATCAATTTTGTCCTCAATCTCACGCCATAACAGAAAAAGCTTTTGAACATCTGTAAACTCCGAACGCTTCGCAGTAAGTGATATTTTCAATGAATCTTCGGATTGTTTTCAAGTTCAAGGATTGTAAATTACAATTTTATGAAAAAACGAAGGTTGTTCTGTTATTTCAGTGTGAATCCTTGCATGCCTGTCAATCGCTGGCGCCGCTTGTTGAAACTAAAACGAAAAAAAAAAAATTAAGATTATAATTGGCTTCTTTTTCACTCCACCACTATTCTTAGCAACAAAGATCGCCATTTCGTCTGTTTATTGCTCGCCAAAAACTATCAAATACGCTCAAAAGCCTAAAATCTAAAAAAAAGTTTGCAGGAATCGACCAATCGAGCGAGCGAGCGAATGGCATTCCCCACATCGTATCTATAACTCGCTCTTGCGCATGCGCGCAATTCACGAGTTAAAAAAGGTATGATTTGCGACGAGCATAGAAGTCTCCTGTTGAGATCAGTTCCAGTGGAGTTGCAGGCGATGCATTGGCGGGCAATGTCATTCTATACGTAAGTTAAAATGATAGAAATTTCTTCTTGCATGACTGTCTCCTAGGTATCTTTACTTAGCTGTACAGTTTAGGAAAGTATTAGTTCTGGCTAAGCTCGCATTCACGTCCTCGCGTGGCAAACAGCCGTACTGTCACACAAAATATTTATGGTAGCACTGTTATAAGCCTTTTCGTTGAGCTATGCTACATTTTCTAAAGAATTAAGGGCCATTAATTGTTCATCACTTGCAAGGGTAAGGGGGGGAATGAGAAGATTCTAGGGGAATCACATGAGGGAACGGAGGGAAAGACGAGAAAAGATTATGTAAATCATCGGGATTTACACAATTTTTTTAAGTTCTCCCAACATCCTGCATGGGTTTTTACGCTGGTAAACTGATAGAAAGTGCAGTCTATTGCTTATACAAACAGATAAATGTAGGAAGCAATCTTTGTTACAAAATTAGTTTATATCAAAAATCCCTAAAGTGGATCAAGCATTGGAAAATACATACCAGTACGGTGGCTTTCAAGAATTTTTTCTAGGTGTACATTTTTGCCACAAGGAAAAATGATACTACTTATCTGGTTGAAAAATTTTACGTAACTTCTATAATTCGAACGAGAATTAAATGCGAAGAAATCAAATATTCCTGACAAAAATTAGCCTAGTTATAATAATATTTCAAAAAGGAAGAAGTTATCCAATTGCTTTAATTATCCCCGAGAGCTTTTAAGTTTTAATACTCAATTTTGTCACGGAAAGTCATACAGGGTGTCTCACCAGAGGAATCGAGCTCTCTCCGATTCGTTTTAATGTACCGTACCAAGTTGTTGCTGTGGTTACTAATACGGTTTGAGCTCGCGAACTCATGAGCTATATTGTTTTCAAAAGAGATTATATAACGGAAGAATGGTTCTACTGTTTTCAAGATTTTCATAGTAGGCTCCAAACGTCTTCGGTCCTGCTACGGAAATTCAGCAAAGCGTAATTGAAATGTTTGTTGGACGCATTTACTTCCGCTAGCTTTGAGATCAATCATTTTTAGCACATAAAGCTGTTTCAACGCTTCGCCGTCCTGGAGGGATGGATGGGAATGTAAGGTGCTATAAAATGTAGGCAAAGGTTCAGTTAATAATGAATAATAAGTCTCTCAGCTCTGGAAACAGCAAGTTTACGAATGCTTTAGTAAGGAGATTTTTTTCTTTGCGTACAGTATATCTGACAATTGATTTATCTAATACATCATTAAGAGAGCTTTCAAATTTATTTTGTTAATAGTTTTACGATTAAAAAAAGGCCACATATGTTATTTTCACGCTATCATCACAGGCTTCCTAGGCCGTGATCACATCTAATATCCAGTCTGTGATCACGCTTTCCACTCGTGATTTCTAATCGCCATTTGTGTGGCTACTGCCTTCTATAGGAGGCGAAGCCACATATGTTATTCCTATGTGATCACAGTATCATCAACTTATAACTTCCTATTCCTCTATTAACTCTAGTTTACGATCATGACAGCCAATATCACTCACGAATGTCAATAGTGAAAAATATCAACCATATATATCAATAGTTACATATCAGTTGAAAAAACCCCAGATAAGATAAATATGTTTATTAAGAGTTGTACAACTTCTCTAAAACATGTAATTTATTTCATTATTCTTCTCTACATATTTACACAGCTTAAAAAGCTAACCAACAAAATTATTCAACCGAGTAAACAATCTGTGATTTACGTTAAATTTGTCTGTAGGTTTCTGAAGAAATAGTGTTTATCTCAATTGCTACGCGTTTAAATTTCTTCTCGTGCATAGAAGATAATACTTGACTGGGGAATCGTGTGCAACTTCTAAACCTTAAACCGTACCCTAACCGAAACCCAAAATACTTGACACTGGCATTTGGGATTTCTTTCCACGTCGTGATTATTGGTTTCATTGGATTGGAACAGGGGCAATATATTTCTTTTAAAACTCTTCACCATGGGAACTCTTTCATGATAGAGTGAAACGGCGAAAAAGAGTTAAACTCTAATACCATACCTTACTGCCTTAAACTAAATAGTATTTACCCACACTAGTCCTTAGATAATCGTGTTGCTTTGTTTTTAAAGCAACTATCAGATTGAATACATCATTAGCACTAACAGAAGCGTCATATAATTTTTTAAACAAACTGCGACCTGTATTGCAGCTTCTAACGTTTTGAAAACAGAATTCGTCATCTTTTGCTAGTTATCACGCTAATTGATATTCCTGCAGCTTGTCTAAGATTTCTCAATTTTCAATTTCATCACTCAGGTTTTTATAATGATAGCAGGGATCGGCTGTAAAGTCAAGTAATAATTGCACCAGTAGTTTAGTCATTAGAATAAAAGGATTTAAGATTTTTTGCAACGTCTCATAACTCTGCCAGCTTGCCAATCAGTAGTGGAGCTTGTTATGTACAAGAACATTGACTATGCATCTATAGTAAAAGATCAGGTAGTCCATGTGTAGGATATCATCACTCAGCGAGGCCAAAACAGTCATAATGGAAATCCAAATTAATTCAGCACGATCTAAATTTGAGTTAGAGGACAATGGCCAACTGAGGAGCCACAGGTTAGATTTAATCCAATACTGCTTTAACTTTGAGTTAATAAGTTTGCTTAGAAACAAGACGTACCTTCGCATTCAAAACCATTCCCAAGGTATGTGGGATTACAAGAGCAGTGATATGAGCCCTGAGTATTAATGCAAGAAGCATTCGGATGGCATTCTCTCATTTTAGTATGATGAACCTCGTTGCATTCGTCAATGTCTGAAAGAGAACAAGCATAGTAAGTCAAGATTAAACTACAACGAATACCACTAGAAGAAAAAGGAAACTGAATATCACAAAATGTAATACTCGTAATCTTTTAACACCAATGATTAGTATGAAATGAGCAGAACGTTCCCTCGAAAACTGGAAGTAATAAATATCAGCCATTTACCCATCTGAATGGCAAGACAATTAAATAATTTCGGGATCTAATTATGAAGCAAAGTTGTCATTGTTAAGTGAAACAATTCCTTTTTTTACCTATTATAGAGATCCATTTTGTACTCTAAAAATGCATGCTGCGTCACAGTGCAAAATAAGATATTTGATGAATAATGTGTTGTTACACGGCTACAATTTTCCCCAGCAGAGCGTCCTATCATTGGTTTCCTTAGTCTCCCATAAAATCTAACAATTACTACTTTACCGTCAAAAGTCTCTCAGTGGGCAACATCACAAAATTCTACAACCCTAGAGAATTCTGTGCCACCCACGAATTTTTTCCAACGGTTTAAGTTAAAGAAGCTTTTATCTCTTGCACACGCTCGGTAAGAATTGAAGAGAACGCTTCTTTTAAACGTAACTCCTTCGCTTCTATATATATATATATATCTTATATGCAGCTTTATTGTTCTAAGTGGTTCTCTGGTAGGACTTTTCAATCAAACTATTTTTCACAAGCAATTATCATACAAACCACTAGAAGCATACGACAAGCACACGAACTAATCTTACTTGCCATGGAAAAGCGTCGAACGTTCAAGATTAGAAAAAAGAGTATACGAAAATATGTATAAGCGAGCGAGCGAGCGAAGAAAACATTACACACACTAAATAAAACATAGCAAGACGTTTTCTTTTGAAAAGATTCAACACAATATACAATGAGATAAATTCACGGCACTTTCACCAACTAAAGGACAGTTGTCATGGCAGCATTGAAAATCAGAAAAAATCTCTCATATGCGTCATTTTAAGGACTGACATAGACTCATACCCATTTCGCAATGTTCTCCCTCGAATCCCGGAGGACATAAGCACCGATATCCCTTGAGTGTAAACCCAGACTGGCAAGTTGCGTTGTTATCGCAGTAGGGACTCTTGTCACAAGCGTTCTAAAGTAGAAGAAAAAACTGAAATAAAATAATGAAAGAGGATGGAGGGATTGAATGGAAGAAGCAACTAAATACGGATGATCGAGTGCACGTAATTTTGCATAAACGTTAACTATTGTTATTATGTTATTCCAAGACGAAAACTTCGAAAAATCGATTTGTAACTCACCTTCGAGCCACGATAATAAGACTTGGCATCAGTTGTCAAGTCACTGTCATATTTCATATGTGTGGCGTTATTTAGTTCACAGGTGTGACCTGGTTTGTTATCCTCTGAATCTTTTTTGAAGTTAAGACTGACACAGTCGTCGTTCAGGTAGCACATTAGCTCACAGTCATCCAAGTTACTGACACGTTTCTTTTCGATGGTATGGTTTACCAAACGTCTTTCCGCAAAGAAATAGTAGTCCGGAAACACCATTGCGCGCTCTCGCTCTAAAATAGACAAATTGAAATGTGATTATAAGGCATACTTTTCCGTCGCAAAAGGAATAATTTCGAGTAAAAAGTGCTAAGAACAAATCTCTTAGCAAAAATTATCGGATCTCAGCAAACTATGGTAGCAAATGCGTTAAAAACGTAAGTCAAACAAAGCAGTCAGTGAGAAAAACTATGATTCGTTAAATGTAATAAAAAAATTTGTGAATTTTTTCGCCGTTTTCTACAAATAAACAGTAACATAAAAACAATTTTATTTGAGAGTTTGGGGGTTTCTGAGGTACGGAACATTTTTTCTTTATATAAACAGGAGCTTCGCTATTGAATGTTTATTAAAGAAATGTTTGACTGAAGAGCTCCTCTGCGGCTCTTTTCTTCGAACGATTATCGTGAACAGAGGGAATTCATGCAAATTTAAGCCGAGAAAAACCATTCTTGTTTTGCGTCAATGAGCAGATTTGTATTCGTTTTCGAAAGTTTTATAAACGGAAAAAATTAGAATGAAATTTTATATTTTTTTACTTTTGCAAGCCAATGCAAGTTGTTTGAATTGCTTAGCCATGGTGAATATAATCATCTCTTTATTCCGTCATTTGTTTTATGAAAACAACTCATTTATCTGTTCATCGTTTTAATTCATTAGTTGTTTTTCTCATGTCGAATAAAGCCCACCCAAATCATTTTTCTGCTGTTGAAAAAAATATTGATCAAAGCAACAGAGTTTTTAAAACACTGAAAATATATATTTGAATAAATTTCAGTCTAAGTATTCCTTGCTGGGAGATTGATTATGAAAGAGCACAAAATTAGAAAATTACATGAAGCTTCTATGCAAAGGTATTGTTATGTATTACTTCAATTAAGCTATTTGTTCTTTGGCAAGTTTTAAAGCCTCCAATTCGAAAAGCAATATTTAAAAGGATTTTGCGTCAAAGGTTTTATTTTTTCAATCCCACACAACGGTGAAATTATACGAAGACAAGCTCCCCTATGTTTATAGACAGATGTTTAAAACCAGTACAAATTGGTCTATTCCAAATGCCAGCATTGTCTTTCTATAAAAATAACCTCGCTTAAGTTTGCTGAGAGCGGCCAATTTTTTTTCCATGAAAATTATCGAATTCCCGTCTGCAACGCAACAACGAAATGTTTTTGATATCATTGATTACCCTTCCATGTAAATATGAGCTGATGAGCGTTAGGATGGAAGTTGTTTTGAATGAGGAAATTCTTCATCGTAGCAGTTCTTAGATTTTTTCTAACAAGTGAAAATTTCCGATATGGTTTATCATAATGACACGCCTTTGTTAAATACTGTTAATATCTACCAAAGAAGTTGACAAGACTGAGGTTCCTTCCTTTAAAAATCATCTTTGTTGAATTCAGGTTTTTAATTTTGTCATAAGGACAAGTTAATAAGCTAAGTGCATCAACTGTTGTAAATCAGCGACATAGAAATAAAGATTGACGGAAAATAAGATAGCACGGGCTGAAGTATGAATATAGGGATGGAAAATGATGCGCATATTGTAACTCACCTTTACCAAACGTCAAGTAAGTCATCGATGAAGTCCAGACTGCGAATACTAGAAACGCTGAAAATTCCATGCTTTCTCGAGACAACGGAGCTCAGTGTTGATGGTTTCAGTGTGCCACAAATTTCGTGTTGACCACCTGCATTTGATAATGAATTTAAGTAATAGAAACCGACCTCTTAGTGTTAAAAATGGGATGTTAACAAAATTTACAGCAGTCAGTCCTGCCCCTGCAAATGATATACGTGGGTACGCGTTTTAAAGTTTGCAAATGTACACGTTTCCAATGTTTTATATTTTATATTATAATAAAAGGGAACTCCTTACAAGTTTAATTGAAGCGTCAATAATTGACGAAAAGAAAATTCTTACAAAAATATGATAATAAAAAGAGATCTTATGTACTGAAAGTCCCGCTCACGAAATCCTGCGAATTATAGTAATTGGTTTGTAAGAGCAGACAGCTTGGCGTAACCTTATCCGCCAAAAAAGACGCTAGCCCTGCACTCGCACAGTCAGCTTTCATTTTCCAAAAACACGAATTCTCAATTAAGACTATAAATTAAGACTATATCTTGAAAGATGTCTGAAATTATAGAATAAGGTACGTTCTTGGATGGATTGTGAGTATCTTATTCTAATTCGACAAAATGAATAAGGGAAACTCCTTTTTGAATTTCGAATATCGTGTTTGTAGTTATTTAGCTGTACCTCCCACTTCACTACATCGAGCGAAATATTTTCTCGTTTGGCCCTCCTACTTACTCGAAATAATACAGGAACGCAATAATTTGAAGTCCTAAGTTATTAGCCATTTCATCTTCCTCGACATTCATTAACGTCAAAATTTATCAATGACGAGTTCTAATAAGCTCTTTAGTTTGAACAAACAATAAATCTTCCGTAGATGGTGGATATTAAACAACAAAAAATTCCATAAATTTTCTGAGCAACTTACGACCTGTCTCGATACATCAGGATTGAATAAAGATTGTCGACGAAGAACCCCTGAATGTTGTTTTAAACGCCATTTTCATCTCAAAGATAATAGCAAATTGATGTTTAGAAAAGGCCGTACCGTAATTTATGATTGGATTCATCCAAACCATTCAGTATCGGATCTGGCTTCCAAGGCCTTCATTGGAGGAACTTTTAAATTATATGACATTTTCAGGTTTTCCTACGTTAGATAAAATTGTTCAAGAGACATGTGAGCCAACATTTGGTTCCCGACTTATTTTTCCGATGGGAAACCATTTAAATCAACTTCCATATTTTTTCGAGGTTCTTCTTGTTCAAAATCATCACTTTTGTCATAATATGAACGGAATTCAAATGAGCTGCATATTGGTCTAAGTTGAGGGATAGGACAAAACAATCTGTGAAAGGAAATCTTTCTAAGAAAAGAAAAAAACAACTTTAATTTTTGGCAAGTTAGATATTTCAAATGAAGAAGATTTTTGTCATAAACTCTATTTTTCTTTACCGTAAATTGAACCCAAACAGCGGGCTTCGTCACTGCAGTAATACCTCTCTCATCACTTTATGGAATTTCCTGTCGTTTCGGGTTTCACAATTTGTGACGAGCTTGGAACCGCCAGCATTGACTTTTTTGTAATTTGGCACTTCTCTCTATTTACGGTAATGATGGAACTGCAATTTCTACAAGGGGTGTCATTATAAACATAAACAAATATCGCTGAGAAAATGTTTAAGAAGTAAACACTTGTAGGAAACTAAAATTAAGGACAATGATCTTGTTTATTTCAAATAGCTGAAGCTGTTTTTTCGCCAAAGTTTGTTATATCTACATTTGAAAGCTCGATATTTTTCATTTTCGTTTTATTTCAGCCGCACCAAAATAAAGAGGTTAAGAATGGATATTCAATTTACATCATGGAATGAAAGTCAAACTCAAGTTATCCATGCATTAAATATATCACTTTATACCCTCAAAGATTCAACGTTCTTTGGCGCCCAACTTTAGTGTTATTGAGCCAAACGTGCTTTCTTTTATTACTTTCTGGTAGGTATGGTTACGATAGAAACTGTTGGTTTCAAGCGAAAAAGAATATTAATATTAGAAATGAACTGCTTTCTGCCTGTTTGGACTCTTTGCACCAAAAGCTAGACTCGTAAAATAATACTAGGTGAAAAATGTAACCTAATTCGCTTTCATTTTCCAAAAAGATGAATTCTTAATTTAGACTTTATCTTGAAATAAATCTGAAATTATAAAATAAGTCGCATTCTTTGATTGATTGTGAGTCTCTTGTTCTAATTCGACGAAATTAATAAGAGAAACTCTTTTTTGAATTTCGAATATCGTGTTTGTAGTTGTTAAGCTGTACGACCCGCTTCACTACATCGAACAAAATATATTCCCGTTTTTCCCTGCTAATTATTCGAAATAATACAGGAACGCACAAAACTTTAATAATTTTAAGTCCAAATTGATAAGTCATTTTATCTTCCCCCACATTCATTAACGTCAAAATCAATAAATGACGAGTTCTAATAAGCTCTTTAGATTGAACAAACAGAAAATCTCTCGTAAACGCCTGATCTTAAAATACAGAAATTCAATAAATTTGCTGAGAAAATTACGACCTATGCCTCGATGCATCAGGATTGTATGAAGACTGCCAATGGCTCATTATAATAACACACCTTTTCCAAATACCATTAATGTCAACAAAACAAGTTTACAAGACTAAGGTTCCTTCCCTTAAAAAATCATGTTTGTTGAGTTCAGGATTTTAGTTTTGTCACAATGACCAGTTATAAGCTCTGAGCATCTACTATAGTGAATCAGCAAATAAAAATAAAGAGTGATGGGAAATAACACGAGCTGAAATGAATTATTTTTAAACAGAAATAACACCACCTGCATTCGATAATGGGTTAAGTAATAGATACCGACCCTTTTGTATTGAATATGGGATGTTAACTAAATTAATAGCAGTCAGTCCAGACCCATTGAAATGATTGAAGCAAATAAAATAGGTGGGCACGCGTTTGGGATATATGGAAAGACTTTGGATTTGGCGAGCTACGATTCTATCGGTGTTTACTTTCAGATTAGACTCAAGGATTTTGCCACACAAATTTCCATGGAGTGCGTTTAAGGAAATAACATTATAAACATATTCTTGAGAACATTAGATAAACAAACTCCGTTACTGCAGTCACATAAAAAGTCAAGTTCTTTCGAGTTTCTGAGAAACAACACCTTCAAATTGACAAGATCGATCCATGGATTCAGCGTTTTTGGTTTTTTTTTTCTTTTTTTTTTTTTTTTTTCTTTTTTTTTTTTTTTAATTATCAGAGGAAAACACCTCATAAAATTGATCGAAGCGCCTCCAAACATTTTCGGGTTTCCTTCGTTAGAGAAAACTGCTGCAGACTTAACGGGACCTGTGAGCCAACAATTAGTTCCCGACTCATTTTTCTGATTAGGAGACATGAAAAACAACTTCCATATTTTTCAAGGTTCTTCTCTTTCAAAGTCATCAATTTTTGGAGGATAAGGCAAAACCATTTTTGAAAGGAAATCTTCATTAGTACAGAGAGAAAAAACATCCATAGTTTTTGACAAGTTGGATATTTCAAATGAAGAAGATTTTTGTCGTCAACTCTATATTTTTTTTTTTACTGTAATTTGAACTCAAACAGCGGGCTTCGTCAAAGCATTAAATCCTCCCTCATCGCTCTTTGGAATTTACTGTCGTTTCCAGTTTCACAATTTGTGACGAGCTTGGAACCGCCAGCACTGACTTTTTACAATTTAGCATTTTTCTATATTTACGGTAATGATGGAACCACAATTTCGAGAAGGGGTGTAATTATAAACTTAAAGAAATATCACTGAGAAAAGGTTCAAAAAGGAATCCCGTTGTAGGAAACTAAAAATTAAGGATAACGATCTTGTTTATTTCAAATGGCTGAAGATGTTTTCTCGCCAAATGTTTTTTATACCCACATTTGGAAGCTCGATAAATTTCATTTTCGCTCAATTTCAAGTACACAGAAATAGAGGAGTCAAGAGTGGATATTAAATTTATATCATGGAATGAAAGCCAAACTCAATTTATCCATGCATTAAGTATGATCATTTCTTACCTTCAAAGATCCAATGGTCTTTGGTGCCCAACTTTAGTGTTATTGAGCCAAATGCGTATTCTTTTATCGCTGTCTGTAGCTATGGTTACGATAGAAACTGTTGGTTTCAAGCCAAGAGGATCATTTATATTAGAAATGAACTTCCCTCTTCCTGTTTAGGCTCTTTGCACAAAAAAGCTAAACTGGTAAAATAATACCAGGTGATAAATTTAACCTAATGCAACGGATTGATTTGGAGTAATGCTTCTTGGGCTATGAATTGTTATTATTAATTCATTGAAAGTGTCCCATGTGGGCAGGTGCCAAAGGTGTTATGATTCTATAATTACTGACCCCCGTAAAATCTTATTGTGCTCCCTCTGCATTATATTAGCGATTTCAGTCCAAGAAGGTTATTAGGTCTCCAGTACGGTCCAAGTTTCTAAGGAAAATGAGGGCTAGTTTTTTAGATATTAACCACCTAAATGATTAAATGCACGAAATGACATATATATGACAAAGTCAAGCTCCAGTTTCAATAAACATGTGCTTGACTAGTAAGTGTTTATTAAAAGAATATAAAGCTGAAGAAGTTCCCTATAGCCTTTTTTTCGAACAGTTATCGTAAATAGAGGAAATTCATGTGAATTGAAGCCGAAAAAAATTCTTGTCTTGCGTCAATGAGCAGATTTATACCAGTTTTCGAAAGTTTTCTAAACGTACAAATCTAGAATGACATTTTTAAATTTTTACTTTAACTAGTCAACGTAGGTTGTCAGAATCGCTTAGCTATGTTGAATATAATCAACTAACATAATAGCACAACCTTGCTAAATACCACTAATGTCTACAAATCAAGTTTACAAGACTACGGTTCCTTCCTTTAAAAATCATGTTTAATGAGTTCAGGATTTAAGTTTTGTCATAACGACCCGTTATAAGCTTAGTGCATCAACTGTTGTGAATCAGCAAAATAAAAATAAAGAGTGATGGGAAATAACACGGGCTGAAATAAATAAGTTTTAAACAGAAATAGCACCACCCGCATTCAATAATGGATTAAGTGATAGAAACCGACCTTTTTGCATTGAAAATGGGATGTTAACAAAGTAAATAACAGTTGGTTCAGTGCCATTGAAATGATTGAAGCAAATAAAATACGTGGGCACGCGTTTTAATTTCTGCTTATGAACGCATTTGTGATGTTTTCTGTTTTGCTTTATGGGAAAACTTTGGATTTGGCGAGCTACGATTCTTTTGGTGTTAACCTACTGATTATACTCAGGGATTCTGCTATACAAATTGTCATAACATTCCATTGCTTCATAATTACATTCAATGGAGTGCGTTTAAGACAATAACATCATGAACATATTCTTGAGAATATTGGGTGAACATACCCCGATAAGTCAAAAGTCAAATTCCCTCAAGAACTACACTTTCCAATTTTCAAGATCGATCCATGGATTCAGCGTTTGTTTAAATTTATTTTATTTTATGTCATTTTTTGTTTCATTATCAGTGGGAAACACTTTATAAAACTGACCGAATCGTAAATAATTGACAAAAAGCAATACTCGCAAAACATGGTAAAAAAAATAGATCTGGCTTATGTACCGATATTCCCGCTCATGCAATCATACGGATAATGGTAATCGGTGTGTAGGACCAGACAGGTTGGCGCAACCTTATCCGCTGAAAAAAGACATTAGCCTTACACTCGCGCAGTTCACTTTCATTTTCCAAAAGCATGAATTCTTAATTTGGACTATATCTTGAGATAAATCAGAAATTATAAAATAAGCCACGTTCTATGATGGATTGTGAGTCTCTTATTCTAAGTAGACAAATTAGTAAAGGAAACTCCCTTTTGAATTTCGATTATGGTGTTTATAGCTGTTAAGCTGTGCCACCAACTTAACTACATCGAGCAAAATATTTTCTTGTTTGACCCTCCTACTTACTCTAAACAACTCAGGAACACAACAAGTTAAAGATGGTTTTCTTGTTTGAAGTCCTTAGTAATTAGTCATTTTATCTTCCCTCGCATTCATTAACGTCAAAATTAATTAATGATGAGTTCTAATAAGCTCTTTAGTTTGAATAAACAAAAAATCTCCTGTAAACGGTAAATGTTAAACTACAGAAATCTCATCATTTTTTGGGAGAAACTTACGACCTATGTCTCGAAACATTAGGATTGCATAAAAAGTGTCGAGACAGAACCTATCAGATATCTTATAATGATTGAGCATGATCCAGTGTAGATAGCTGCTATACTTAATCTAGGGCCTTAATCAGACGAAATTCTGAATGTTGTTGTTAATCGCAACCTTGCTCTTAAGGATAATAGCAAATTGATATTTAGAAAGGGTGTTCCGTAATTTATGATTGGATTCAGCCGAACCATCCTGTATAGTATTTGGCTTCTAAGGCGTTCATTGGAATATTTTTTAAATTATAAAAAAAATTGTCAAGTTTCCTACGTTAGATAAAATTGCTTCAGACTTAAGGTAAGCGAGACCTGCAAGTCAGCATTTAGTTCCCGACTCATTCTCCTATTGGGAGCCTTGCAAATTAACTTCCATATTTTTCAAGGTTCTTCTATTTCAAATCATCACTTCTGTCATAATATGAACGGGATTCAAACGAGCTGCATATCAGTTTAAGTTGGGGACAGGACAAAACACTTTGTGAAAGGAAATCTTTACAATTACAGAAAAAAACCCATAATTTTTGGGAAGTTGTATGTTTCAAATGAAGTAGATTTTTGCCATCAACTCTATTTTCCTTTACCGCAAATTGAACTCAAACAGCGGGCTTTGTCACTGTTTTAAATCCTCTGTCATCGCTTTATGAAATGTCCCGTCGTTTCGAGTTTCACAATTTGTGACGAGCTTGGAACCGCCAGCACTGACTTTTTATAATTTGGCACTTTTCTCTATTTATGTTAATGATGGAACTACAATTTCGAGAAGTAGTGTCATTATAAACATAAAAAAAATATCGCTGAGAGAGGTTCAAGAAGTAAACACGTTGTAGGTAACTAAAATTTAAGGATAATGATCTTGTTTATTTCAAAAAGGTGAAGTTGCTTTTTCGCAAAAATTTTGTTATACCCACATTTGGAAGCTCGGTAAATTTCATTTTCGTTTTATTTCAACCACACAGAAATAGAGGAGAATCCAATTTATATCGTGGAATGGAAGTCAAACTCAAGTTATCCATGCATTAAATATGATCATTTCTTACCTTCAAAGATCCAACGTTCTTTGGTGCCCAACTTTAATGTTATTGAGCCAAACGTGTTTTCTTTTATTCCTGTCTGGTAGCAATGGTTACGATAGAAACTGTTGGTTTCAAGTCAAGATGATCATTAATATTAGAAATGAACTTCCCTCTTCCTGTTTAGGCTCTTTGCACAAAAAGCTAAATTGGTAAAATAATACCAGGTGAAAAATTTAACCTAATGCAACGGATTGACTGGAGCCATGCGTCTTGGACTATAAATTGTTATTATTAATTCCTTGAAAGTGTCCCCTGTGGTCAGGTGCCAAAGGCGTTATAATTATATAATGACTGACCCCGTAAAATCCTGTTGTGCTCCCTCTGCATTATATTAGCGATTTCAGTCTAAGAAGGTAATTAGGTCTTCAGTACGGTCCAAGTTTCTAAGGGAAATGAGGGCGATATACCAGGGTATCCTTCAAAGAAGATCATCCCTGGTCAAAGTTTATGAGATATTAAGCACCTGAATGATCGAATGCACGGAATTACATATATATGACAAAGTCAAGCACCAGTTTCATTAAACAGTTGCTTGACTATTAAGGGTTTATTAAAGAAATGTATTAGTCAAGAGGTTCCCTGTGGCTTTTTTCTTTGAAAGGTTATCGTGAACAGAGGAAATTAATGCGAATTGAAGGCGAAAAAAAACGTTCTTGTCTTGCGTCAATGGGCAGATTTATTTCAATTTTCGAAGTTTCGAAACGTACAAACCAAGAATAACTCAAAATTTTTACTTTTGTTAGCCAACGTAGGTTTTTAGAATTGCTTAGCTATGGTGAATATAATCATCTCTTTCCGTTACTTGTTTTCTTAAAACAACTCATTTATCTGTCATCGTTTTTAGTCATTCATTTTTTTTTCTCGTTTCGAAAAAAAAGTCGACCTACATCATTTTTCTGACGTTGAAAAATATTGATTACAGCAACATCGCTTTGAAAACACTGAATAATTTAAACTTGAATAACTTCAGTCTAGGGAATCCTTCCTGTGAGATTAATTTTGGAAAGAAGTTTGAAAATTGCATGAAGCTTCTGTGCAAAAGTTTTTTAAGAACGAGTCTCTGTAAGAATCAAACAAATTGGGAAATGAAAATTTTCAACCCTCCTTCAAATTTTGCATGCAGTTTGGTACTCAGGAGGGATGCACAAAAATGCCCTTTTTAGAGGTTGAAACACTTTTGTTGCCATGGTAACAATGGATGATTTTTATCGGACGAAAGGCCATACAAACAAATATTTGCCTAAAAAGTGTAAAATGTAAATCTCTCAATCTCACGTCTGTTTCGACAGTACAACTAAATACTTACAGCACACATAGTGATATTTTTCATCTTTATTGTGGCGCATTCAATTTTTCCTGAGAGCTAATGTAAATACAGGAATCGATGATTTATCAAGGTACACTTTCGGCCATTTTGGCTAAAGAGTAAAACAACTAACATATTTTTCTTGATTTCTCCGAAAGTACACCGATCCTGGAACTGAGACTAAAGTCCTAATTAGTACTAATGTTTTAGTTTCTAATTCTGTAAAAATCTCTGCGGGCCGGTTGCTACTTTTTATAAGAGCAGTTCACGAACTGACCTCTAAAATCTATTGTTGCATATTTTGGTAATGTTTACATTTTGAGTTTTCAGCGAGAAATTTCACAGACAGACTTACTAGACATACTTTTAAAAGAAGTCTGTCTCATGATCAATGTCTCACAGGAAACTATCGCCGTTATTTTACATCAGTCAAAATAAAATTTACCGTGAACTCAGTCTCATAACTAGGCTCAATGCATGGGTTCCTTTATGCAAGGAAGTTGCATTTTCCACTGGCTATTGATTCGCCCTAGTGTTCATCGTCAGACTTGCTAAAAATGTCAAATTCAGCCGACAATTCCTCTTACAAGTGACAGCTACTTCAATGATGAGCCAGCAACCAAGCATGAAATGTTTACGATCCTTTCATGGTAGGATTCAAGCTTTTTTTCCCACCCCAGATATTATCTCGAAAGATACAAACTAAGCTCTGTTAAGTAACAGAACGAAAAAGCAAAAATCACCTTCTTTAAACGGGCGATTGACCCTGAAAACCACACACCCTACACGAAAATGGAAAACACCTTTGGTCAGCGGATTTGATTTAGAGAATATGTCTGTCACTACGGACTCAATACAGTCTCTACATTTGTTTTCACCATTTGCCATTGTTGTTCTTAAAGCAAAATATTGCCGATTTTATTCTTTTCTGCCTTAATGTATTTGATAAGACTGGCTTTAGTAACAGGCCTATATTACAATGGACACAACATATGCTCCACGCAGTCCATGTACACGACGGTAATGATACTTTTACTTTGAGTTGCATGCAGCTCTTACGTAGCCTTGTAGGTGCAGCCGTTAACAAAAGAAAGAACACAGTCAACATAAGGCGCCTTTCGCCGTCCTGAGACTTGCCAGTCGAATTCTTCAGAGATTGCCTTGAGCGTTCTCAAGCGTAGCATGGACAGTTCATCCATCGACATCTCACACAGCTTGAACTCGTTGAACACGATTGGGTGATCGTACTTATTTGATTCTTGCTGTAGGGCAACCATGACATATTCGGTAACTTCCTTTACAGCATTCTCTAATTGAACTGCGTCACTTTCCGGTTCCCTGTGCTGCCTTCGTTTGGCCGCAAAGCGAGAAAAGTACGAGTAAATTTGTTGCGGGGTCAAGAATTCTTCTATTGAAAACAACCGCTCATTTTTTGCATCTCCGGCTTTTCTCATATCTTTAGCTACAGCCTCTCCACTTTCCTTTTTCCCTAACTTCTCTCCGTGTAAAAACCTGCTTTCAAGATACGATTTATGCTTTTCATTGAACCTTACTACCTTTGCCTTTGAATTTAAAGCCCAGCCCATGTCTAGCAAAGGTGACGATGAGCTACCGTGTACCTGAACACAGGAAAGGTGTTTGGTTTGGCCCTCTTCTAGAAGCTGTGCATACAACAAGTTTGCCCTGTCTTGCAACGCAATTTTTTCCAACGATCTTATATGAGCGCAAAAAATACAATTTTTCTCCAGTGAAGAATAATGTACAAAAGATTTTATACACCCTTCTCTGAGACAAGAAAATATTTTCGGCATAGAAGCTTCAGTACAATCTTCGTATGGGGAAGCGGAATCAGAGCTTGTTGGATCACTCCAATCTGACGCTTCATTTCCTGCCACGGTCACTTCATTTGCCTCACCAGTGTCATTGTTTGCCTGCCTCACACGAGCTGCATTTTGAAAGACAGGCACAAAGTCGCCAAATCCAAAGGATGCGTTTTCTAGCCGTGGGAAATCTATTTCCTCCGGCACTGCAGATCGACACACAAAACAGACGAATATTAGTTGATAAATTTTTCATTTTAGTAGCGAAACGTTTTTACAGAGAGTGGTTAAACTTGAAAGGACATGGTTAACTTATCAAAAGCTGAAGTATTCTCGAACCCTGCCTTAGCAGACTTGTATTACTTTCTAAGAAGGTATAAGGTATGTCGAAAGTCTTTTTTTCTTACAGCACGGTAGAACTTCAAGTGCAAATGAAAGAATCTTCCATTTTCAGCCAAAGAGCACCATGAAACAAGCGTTATTGGTCTTTTACACCTATGGTACTTTCATACGGATAAGTGATATAAAAGAAGACGAAATAAAAATCCTACTTATGATGTGAATGTGCTTACCTTCGTGAAATTCCTCCAAAAGGAAGATTTTTCCAGGACCAACTTGGTAGGCCTTGAAGGCGTTGAACCCGTGGCCATCGAAAACGAAATTGTTAAAGGCATTCACGCCATCCGGTTTGAATGTTTTTCGTGTTTGCCCTGTCTACCTTGACGACTACGACGCGCACCCCAGGAATACCTCCTCGTGACTCGATGGCAATTCTAAACTCGCTTGGAGCGGTGACCGAATTTCCTTCATTAGCAAAACTTCTTACATGAGCTTTTACTTGTGCAGCCTTCCGATCACACGCTCCTTTACTCCCCTGTGGATCGCTGAAATCGATTTGCTTCACCTGTATCTTGGAGCGTGAGGAAAGTACCATGCAGAAAGAATTGTACACGACGAGTGGTAACATCCGGCGTTATCTTGCCTGAATATGCTGAGGTAATCTCTGGATGCTGTAGTTTTAAGGAACGGAGCACGTGCTCCATGATCAAAACTACAGTTTCACTATCTTGCAGTCCTGACTCTAGAATATGAATAAATGTTTGTGCCTCGAGCCGGGGGCAGGGCTCTCATGCTCAATCACAAAATCCCTTCTCTATCACCAAAGCCATCCTGTTCGATCAGCCTTCAAGAATATTAGTAATAGATAGGATGAAAGAAACATAAGTTAAATAAGTGGAATGTAACAGCCTCACTAGAAACGACTACAGGAGAGGGGGTACATTCTTACCTCCTCTTCATCTGCTTGTGTCTGGTTACTCAGCGACTCCCTGCACGCTCGACATAAAGCTGATAATTAAAAAAGGATTTTATCAAAAATAAAAATAAAAATCAGCTTGAAATAGGGAAACAGCTGTTTAAATGAATTTGACGAAACTCGAGTTAAGCTTACTGAGTGTCTGTTTTTCTTCCTTATCAGATCCAACGGGCACAATCTTCTCAATTCGATTCTTGATCGCAAGAGAATGTCCTTTCAAAACAGAGCGATCTCCTTTTTTTCTTAGCACTTTTGTGAGTCGAAATCTCAGGAGGCACCTGACAGGTCCCTCGTCGGCCCCTCCAATATGTTCTTAACTGATCGCGATGATGGCTGCATATCTTAAATTTGTCGTACGACATCGAAAAATCCTATACGGAAAAATTTGTTAGCCCTAACAAAATGTATTATTATTGTTATTATCATTATTATTATTATTCAAAACATAAAGGTAGAATCAAAAGAGTTTGCCTTTTATTTTGGTTATTTTATTTTTGAAGTTGTTGAAAATAATCGTGATAAAATCCCTGTTCCGTTTAATCCAGCAGTCCAGATTCTAATATTGCGATGCAAATTTCGTTCGATTACGCGCGTGGATACTTCTATTTTTTGTTAGTTTTCGCTTCACACTTTTTATTTTTGCTTTCAAAAGACAAAGGAGGAAATATTGATTTGACCCACCTGCTCAACAAAGTATCGAGTCCACTTCGTCATCGATGTCCCCTTAAGATTTGCTCAGTCCATATGTCCTGATATGGTTCGTGATATCTCGATTGCAGTTACCAAGAAATAATAACTGCTCTGAGCAGGTTTGCAAAGGAGATGCAAAGTAACATATCTCCATTGTTGAAACTGTTTTTGTTTAACCTGCGGTGGTACCGCTGACAGGTTGCAGATGTATGCTATCCAGATTGTTAATGAACGTTTCACAGTGGATAATTGACCATAAGAACCGTGACTATCGTGTCTATTCTGTTATTTGCGAGTAGCTTTAATTTTGAAGGGCGCCACGTTGGTGCACGTGCTCTTGACAAATTCAGCTGCGCGTGACTATTAGAAATATATCGCGTCCTCTGGGATATCAATGTTTCGTGTTAATTATCCTTTTTATGAGACAGTTTTGTGAAGTGCGAAGCGCGTGAATAAGGTAAAGCTTTTTGGACGTACGTGTTTAACGAAGTCTCTCAGAGAATTTCTAAGTTCATTTTGTGTCATTGCAGTGCTATTGGAATTCTCAGAATTTAATACTGAGAAAGTTTTTGCAACTCCCCTAATGGGGCATTTTGGGGCCAATACGAGAAAAAAAAATTATTAAGAAAAATAAGGTTTAAAAAATCCTAACTGGCATGAGGCACATCAATTGGATACATACAAAGCGCAGCCCCGGTATGGAGTTCAACTCAGGGCAACAATATTATCGAAAAAGGTGTTGAATCAATTGTAAGATAGGCCTGTTACCAAAGCCAGTGTCATCAGCTACATTAAGGAAAAAAGAATAAAAGCGGCAATATTTTGCTTTAAGAACAACAGTGGCAAATGGTGAAAACAAATGTAGAGACAGTATTGAGTCCATAGTGACAGACATATTCTCTAAATCAAATCCGCTGACCAAACGTGGTTTCTACTTTCGTCAAGGGTGCGTGGTTTTCAGGGTCAATCGCCCGTTTAAAGAAGGTGATTTTTGCTTTTTCGTTCTGTTACTTACCAGAACTTAGTTTGTATCTTTCGAGTTAATATCTGGGAAGGGAAACAAAGCTTGAATCCTACCATGAAAGGATCGTAAACATTTTATGCCTGGTCGCTGGCTCATCATTGAAGTAGCTGTCACTTGTAGGTGGAATTGTCGGCTGAATTTGACATTTTTAGCAAGTCAGTAACCTCTGACGATGAACACTAGAGCGAATCAATAGCCAAAGGAAAATGCAACTTCGTTTGAAACTCATTTTAAGGATGATTCCTTGCATAAAGGAAACCTTGCATTGAGCCTAATTATGAGACTGAGAGTTTACGGTAAGCTTTATTTTGACTGATGTAAATAACGGCTAGAAGCGATAGTTTCCTGTGAGACATTGATCATGAGACAGACTTCTTTCAAAAGTATGTCTAGTAAGTCTGTCTCTGAAATTTCTCGCTGAAAACTCAAAATGTAATCATTACCAAAATATGCAACAATAGATTTTAGAGGTCAGTTCGTGAACTGCTCTTATAAAAAGTAGCAACCGGCCCGCAGAGATTTTTACAGAATTAGCAACTAGAACATTAGTACTAATTTGGACTTTAGTCTCAGTTCCAGGATTGGTGTACTTTCGGAGAAATTAAGAAAAATAGGTTAGTTGTTTTACTCTTTAGCCAAAATGGCCGAAAGTGTACCTTGATAAATCATCGATTCCTGTATTTACATTAACTCTCAGGAAAAATTGAATGCGCCACAATAAAGATGACAAATATCACTATGTGTGCTGTAAGTATTAAGTTGTATCGTCAAAACAGACGTGAGATTGAGAGATTTGCATTTTACACTTTTTAGACAAATTTTTGTTTGTAAGTATGGCCTTTCCGCCGAGATCAATCATCCATTGTTACCATGGCAACAAAAGTGTTTCAACCTCTAAAAAGAGCTTTTTTGTGCATCCCTCCTGAGTACCTAACTGAATGCAAAATTTGAAGGAGGGTTGAAAATTTTCATTTCCCAATTTGTTTGATTCTTACAGAGACTCGTTCTTAAGGATCATGTCAATCAAGCTATTTGTTATTTGGCAAGTTTAAAAGCCTACACTTAAAAAATTAACTCTTGGAACCCTTTTTTTCAATTCTACAAAATAGCTAGAAGCTTATGACACCGGCTACCCTTTTTTTATAAAGACTGTCTTAAAACCAGAAAGAGCAGTTTGTTCCAAATGCCGGCATTGTTCGTCTATAAAAATGACTTCGCTTAAGTTGGCTCAGAGCGGCCAATTTTTCTTCCACGCAGATTAGCGAATTCCCATCTGCGACACAACAACGAAATGTTTTTGATAGAAGTGATTACCCGTCCATGTAAATATGAGCTGATGAGCGTTAGGATTGAAGTGGTTTTGGGTGAAGCAATTCTTCACCGTAGCAGTTCTTTTTTTTGTAACAAAATACTTCTGCAAATTTCCGATGTGGCGCATTATAATAACACACCCTTGCTAAACACCATTGATGTCTTCCTTTCCTTTAAAATCACGCTTGTTAGGCTCAAGTTTTAAGCCTTGTCATATGACACCTTATAAGCTCAGTGCTTCAACTGTTGTCAACCATCGAAATAGAAATAAAGTATGATGGGAAATAAGATAAGACGAGGATAGAAAACGATTCCTAGTTTCCGTTTAAGACAACAACATCATAAAAGATTCTTAAAAGAACATTATATGAACATGCCTAGATAATGCAGTTACATAAAAAGCCAAGTTCCCTCGAGCTTCTTAGAAACAACATTTTGAAATTTTCAAGATCAATCCATAGATTCAGCGTTTCGTTTTTTTTTTTGTTTTTTTTCACTCTCAGGGGAAAACCCCTAACAAGATTGACTAAAGCATCTATAATTGACGAAAAGAAAATTCTCGTAAAATACGGTAATCGGTGTGAACGACCAGACAGGTTCCCATAACCTTATCCGCCGAAAAAGACGTTAATCCTTGCACTCGCACAGTTCGCCTTCATTTTACAAAAACATGAATTCTTAATTTAGACTTTATCTTGAAATAAATCGGAAATTATTAAATAAGTCACGTTCTTTGGTGGATTGTGAGTCTCTTGTTCTAATTCGACGAAATTAAAGAGGGAAACTCTTTTTTGAATTTCGAATATCGTGTTTGTAGTTGTCAAGCTGTACCACCCACTGCACCACATCGAACAAAATATATTCTCGTTTTGCCCTCCTAATTATTCGAAATAATACAGGAACGCACAAAACTAAAATAATTTTAAGTCCAAATTGATAAGTCATTTTATCCTCTCTCACATTCATGAACGTCAAAATCAATAAATGATAAGTTCTAATAAGCTCTTTAGATTGAACAAACAAAAAATCTCTCGTAAACGCCTGATCTTAAAATACAGAAACTCGATAAATTTGCCGAGAAAATTACGACCTATGCCTCGATGTATCAGGGTTGTATGAAGACTGTCGATGGTTCATTATAATAGCACACCCTTGCTAAATACCATTAATGTTAACAAAACAAGTTTACAAGACCAAGGTTCCTTCCCTTAAAAATCATGTTTGTTGAGTTCAGGATTTTAGTTTTGTCACAATGACCAGTTATAAGCTCAGAGCATCAACTGTAGTGAATCAGCAAAATAAAAATAAAGAGTGATGGGAAATAACACGAGCTGAAATAAATTATTTTTAAACAGAAATAACACCACCTGCATTCGATAATGGATTAAGTAATAGATACCGACCCTTTTGTATTGAATATGGAATGTTAACAAACTTAATAGCAGTCAGTCTAGACCCATTGAAATGACTGAAGCAAATAAGATACGTGGGCACGCGTTTGGGATATATGGAAAGACTTTGGATTTGGCGAGCTACGATTCTATCGGTGTTTACCTTCAGATTAAACTCAGGGATTTTGCTACACAAATTTCCATAACATTAACTTCAATTGCTCCATAACTAAAGTCAGTAGAGTGCGTTTAAGGAAATAACATTATAATCATTTTCTTGAGAACATTAGGTGAACATACTCCGTTACTGCAGTCACATAAAAAGTCAAGTTCCGTCGAGTTTCTGAGTAACAACACCTTCAAATTTACAAGATCGATCCATGGATTCAGCGTTTTCTTTTCTTTTTTTTCCCTTTCTTTCTTTCTTTTTTTTTAAATTATTATTATCAGGGGAAAACACCTCATAAAATTGATCGAAGCGGCAAAAATTGACAAAAAGCAATAATCACAAAACATGGCAATAAAAATATAAAAATCTTCTGTACCGACATTCCCACTCACGAAATCATAGGGATAATGGTAATCGGCGTGTAGGACCAGACAGGTTGGCGTAACCTTATCCGCCAAAAAAGACATTAGCCCTGCATTCACACAGTTTACTTTCATTTTCCAAAAACATGAAGTCTTAATTTAGACTATATCTTGAAATAGACGAGAAATTTTAAAATAAGCCACGTTTTTTAATGGATTGTGATACCTCCCACTTCACTACATCGAGCAAAATATTTTCTTGTTTGAACTTTCTACTTACTCTAAGCAATACAGGAATGCAACAAGTTAAAGATGGTTCTCCTATTTGAAGCCCTCAGTATTTAGTCATTTTATCTCCCCTCGCTTTCATTAAAGTCAAGATTAATTAATGATGAGTTCTAATAAGCTCTTTAGTTTGAAGAAACAGAAAATCTCCACTAAAACTACTGAAATTCCATAAATTTGCCGTGCAACTTACATAATAAGATTGCATAAAGAGTGCCAAGGCAGAACTCCTCAGATATCTCATAATGATTGAGCACAATCCAGTGTAGACAGCTGCTATACTTAATCCAGAGCTTTGGTAAGACGATGCTCTGAATGTTGTTCTAAGCGTCTCCTCCATCTGAAGGATAATAGCAAATTAATATTTGGAAAAGGTGTGCCGTAATTTACGATTTGATTGAGCCAAACTATCTAGTATTGGATCTGGCCTTCAAGGCCTTCATTGGAATACCTTCTAAATTATAAAACATTTTCAGGTTTTCCTTCGTTAGATACAACTGCTACAGACTTAACGGGACCCGTGAGCCAACAATTAGTTCCCGACTCATTTTTCTGATTAGGAGACATGAAAATCAACTTCCATATTTTCAAGGTCTTCTATTTCAAAATCATCAATCTATGGGGGATGAGACAAAACCATTTTTGAAAGGAAATCATTATTAGTACAGAGCGAAAAAAACGGTTATAGTTTTTGACAAGTTGGATATTTCAAATGAAGAAGATTTTTGTCATTAACTCTATATTTCTGTACTTCAATTTAAACCCAGACAGCGGGCTTCGTCACAGCATTAAATCCTCTCTCATCGCTCTTTGGAATTTCCTGTCGTCTCCAGTTTCACAATTTGTGACGAGCTTGGAACGGCCCACACTGACTTTTTGATAATTTAGCACATTTCTCTGTTTACGGTAATGATGGAACTAAAAATTTGAGAAGAGGTATAACTATAAACTTAAAGAAATATCACTGAAAAAAGGTTCAAAAGGAATCCTGTTGTAGGAAACTAAAAATTAAGGATAATGATCCTGATTATTTCAAATAGCTGAAGTTGTTTTCTCGCCAAATGTTTTTTATACCCACATTTGGATGCTCGATAAATTTCATTTTCGCTTGATATCAACTACACAGAAATAGAGGAGTCAAGGGTGGATATCCAATTTATATTATGGAATGAAAGCCAAACTCAAGTTATCCATGCATTAAGTATGATCATTTCTTACCTTCAAAGATTCAGCGTTCTTTGGTGCCCAACTTTAGTGTTATTGAGCCAAATGCGTATCCTTTTATCGCTGTCTGGTAGCTATGGTTACGATAGAAACTGTTGCATTGGTTTTTACGCTGGTAAACCGATAGAAAGTGCGGGCTATTGATTATAAAAACAGATAGATGTAGGAAACAGTATTCGTTTAATAATTAGTTTACATCACGATTCCGTAAGGTGGATCAAACGTTCACAAATACATATTGGTATGGTGGCTTTCAAGAATTTTTCTAGTTGTACATTTTTACTACAAAGAACAGTTCTACTGTTTTCAAGATTTTTCGTGGAAGACCCCAAATATTTATGTTACAATGGAGCAAAAAACTTTCACAAAGTAACATCTCTTGGTGAGTTAAATGCTACTGAAATTCAACAAAACATAATTGAAATGTTTGTTCTACGCGTTTACTTCGGTTTGTTGTGCGACCAATTGTTTTTAGCTCATAAAGCTGTTTTTAAATCTTTAAAATTTTTCTAAATCAGTCTCTAGTGCTCATCACGCAGAAACATCTTGGTACCTTGCGGTTTTCCAGGCCGTGATCACATCCAAATACCAGTCTACGATCACGCTTTCCGCTTGTGATTTCTAATCACAATTTGTGTGTCTACTGCTCCCTGAAGGAGGAAAGGCCACAAACGTTATTTTCCAGTGTGATCACGCTATTATCACAGGCTTCCCAAGCCGTAATCACATCTAAATACCGGTCTGTGATCACGCTTTTCAATCGTGATTTCTAATCACAATCGATGTGGCGAAAACATGTTATTTTTCTTTGTGATCACGTTCTCATCACAGGCTTCCAAGGCCATGATCACACCTAATTACCTGTCTGTAATCACGCTTTCCGCTCGTGATTTCTAATCCCAATTTGTGTGTCTACTGTCTTCTGAAGGAGGGAAGGCCACATACGTTATTTTCCAGTGTGATCAATTTATCATTACAGGCTTCCAAGGCTATGATCACACCTAATTACAGTCTATGATAGCGCTTTCCACTGGTGATTTCTAATCACAATTTATGTGGCTACTTCCCCCAATAGGAAGTGAAGCCACACATATAATTTTTTCTATGTGATCACTCTATCATCACAGGCATAATATTATTGTTTTGATTGTACGCGGTTGTTTTTACACAACGCGTGGTTTGAATAAGTTATTTTTGCACTTGATGCGCGCGCTTTGCTTCTGCATAGTTATCTCGTATTTTTTTCATGTATATCATTAATACGTAATCACGTGATTTTTCTCGTGCTATTTGGAATAAATAAGCACTTGTAAATTTTTTCAAAGATCATATATTGCACTCGCCCTAAGAGCTCGTGTAATTTTGTTAGTCTTTGAAAAATTTTACTAGTGCTTATTTATTGCAAATTGCACCCGAAATCAAGTGATTACCTATAAAAACTGAAGCTATAATCATCATGCCGTGCTATATATTGCATCCTGCATAGCAGCCTCTAACGTTTATAAAAACGAGTTTCCTCATATTTTATTGGTTATCATGCTGAATGATGTTCCTGCTTGTTAAGGATTTCACCATCTAAGCATTTTCCTTTTCTATGCTTTTCTTTGTGTTCGCTAGTAGTTGTTTTAACATAAATTAATTATTCGTGATTACTATTACGAAATAGATACTTCGTAAATTATGAAATTCAAAGTATTTTTGACTACCCGTTAAAGGGACATCATCAACGTATAAAATCGATAGAAAAAATGAATGATTATCATTAAAGAGGACTTAGCAAAATCCCTAAGTGTACCTCAGGATCAATTTATGAGTTCTCTTATTTCCTAACATTTTTGCTCTACATTCAGTCTGTACCACAGTAACGCACACTACAGCGTTGAAGGTTGAAAAGTTTGTAGATATAGTATGATCCACAGTTTTTCACAAAAATCTCCTTTGAGTATCTGCAACCAGCAGAGCGATCACTAAAGCAGACTTTTCTGTGAACTTTACCATCTTCCACTGTAGGATGAGCACCATTCAACCAGCCTGAGTTGACTGTACCACATCTGAATGCTGACACACGCGTTGTTGGCATTTTTGTTCCTGAAGCTCCCACAAAACGATACCATCCCTCAGGGAGTTGGTTGTCACACAGCTCTGAACTGCTAGGTGTTATGTAACTTACCTTTCTATTGGCATCACTCAGGTTTTTATAATGATAACAAGGATCGGCTACAAAGTGAAATAATTATTACAACAGGACATAGAAATGACAACTACATTAAAAAAGGAGGTGAAGTAATACTTGTGTGGGACATTTTTAGACCATGACGCTAGGATATAAGATATGGTAAATAAAATTTATTAACTACGAAAAGTTAATGGCCACCTGAGTAGGAAAGATTCAGATTGAGTCTAACCTATAGCCACCTTAACTAATTTAATGGCGTAGTAGATACCAAAAGTACCTTCACAGTTTAAACCATTCCCGATATATTTAGGATTACAGGAACAGTTGTATGAGCCCTGAATATTAGTGCAAGAGGCATTCGGATGGCATTTGTTCATTTTCACGGCATGAGCTTCACTGCATTCGTCGATGTCTGAAAGAGAACATACACATTACGTCAAAATCAAGCTACAAAGAATATCACTCAAAAGAATGTTTCACGCCGTCGTCTATTATTGTTGCAACGCCCATCCAAAGGCAGAAAGACACAAAAACCATCAACGATGAAGGGGTCCGTAACATGATTTAAGGTGGTGTAATACAAATAATCCAATACCAATTATGATCAAGTTTGGATATAACGCGTGCTGTCATCGGTCGAAAAAGCGTGCTCTATCGGAGTACTGAAAACATAATGCTGAGCTAAAACTGTCACGCCATAGAAGAACCAAATAAAGGTTTCAAAACATGTCAAGCGCCGTAATTTACACTATCATAACGTGAGCAGAGACGCAAATACTTCTCTACTACGTCTAGTGTTTCTCTGTACACTTCGTTCGCGCTCTAACCGCTTCGGCAACAACGTGCAAAAATTCATTATAATAGTAGAAACGAATATGAAGGCTCCTGACTATACCTGTACAGTTGCGTCCATCCCCAGTATATCCAGGTTTGCATGTGCAAACGTGTGATCCTTGCGTGTTGTTACAAAGAGCATTTACATTACATTTGTGGGGATATGTTTTGCATACGTCAATATCTGTCAAAAAAAAAAAAGAACAAAGAGAAAAGAATGAAAAACGGGATTTGTGTTTTATTCAAAAGTCATACGTTTGCAATTTTTTTGTTTCATGCGATTCTCGGGTTGGACCTACAATTCAAACCGCTATTTTTCAATTTTTATCTTTGGTACGGCAAAGACTATCTAAAGCATACGCTATAAACTGCTCTTGTTTTGCTACGGGAGCACAAAACACGTTATATATGCAAAAAAAGAAAGAACGAACTATAATAAATCATCCATGGTCGCATTTCCTTGCTAATCCGAATTCACCTGTGCAATTTTGTCCATTTCCAGTATATCCAGGCTGACAATCGCATACGTGTGATCCATTGGTGTTGGTGCAGTTTGCATTCTCATGACAAGAGTGGTTTCCTTTACACTCGTCAATGTCTATGAAACCACAGATGAAAAAATGGGATTTCAGAATTATGCAAATATTGCCGTGGCATAAGCCTTTACTGTGTTATCTAAAGCATACGCTTTAAACTGCTCTTGTTTTGCTACGGGAGCACAAAACACGTTATATATACAAAAAAAGAAAGAACGAACTATAATAAATCATCCATGGCCGCATTTCCTTGCTATTCCGAATTTACCTGTGCAATTTTGTCCATTTCCAGTATATCCAGGCTGACAATCGCATACGTGCGATCCATTGGTGTTGGTGCAGTTTGCATTCTCATGACAAGAGTGGTTTCCTTTACACTCGTCAATGTCTATGAAACCACAGATGAAAAAATGGGATTTCAGAATTATGCAAATATTGCCGTGGCATAAGCCTTTTCTGTGTTATCTAAAGCATACGCTTTAAACTGCTCTTGTTTTGCTACGGGAGCACAAAACACGTTATATATACCAAAAAAGAAAGGACGAACTAAAATAAATCATCCATGACCGCATTTCCTTGCTATTCCGAATTTACCTGTGCAATTTTGGCCATTTCCATTATATCCAGGCTGACAATCGCATAAATGTGATCCATTGGTGTTGGTGCAGTTTGCATTCTCGTGACAAGAGTGGTTTCCTTTACACTCGTCAATGTCTATGAAATCACAGATAAAAAAAAAACATGGGATTTCGAAATTATGCAAAAACTGTTGTGCATAAGCCATTACCGTGTTTAAAGAGTGCAAGCTGTGGCTGTTTTCAATCTTTTGCTGGATTGCGAGACCGCGAGATTGTCGTACCTGATGAAAAAAAGTTGTCTACGCAAAAAACCTATCTCTTAATAACTTTTAGTCAGGTAACTGTCTCACCTATTCTAAACAATTAAAATATGGCTTGCCACGTTACCAAAATAAACATCAACAAACAACGAACCAAACAAAATCTCATTACATTATTCAACAAGAATCTAAAGGCTTTTTAGACTAATGAAGGTTACCTGTACAATTATGCCCATCTCCGATAAATCCAGATTTGCATATGCACACGTATGATCCGTTTGTGTTATTACACGTAGCCTCCTTGTGACATTTGCCAATGAATGCCTCACATTTATCTGTCGTAAAATTTGAAAGAAAGAAGGACCGAAAAAAAATACATGAATAAATATCAATTACAGATATAAGCATTTTGATTTCTATCAAACAGCTATAGGAACTCAGCAACTCAGCAACTCACAAAAACCTCAATTTATTTGTAGCTTCCTGCTTTTAGTAGTTCTCTGGCCGTACTTTTCAATTAAGCTATTATTTCTGAGCTCTCCTTGCAGTTACTATATTAAGCACTCGACATACGAATGAACTGCTCTTATTTTGCCTTGGAAAGGCGTCGAACATTCAAGCTAAAAAAAAAAAAAAATAAAAGAAAAAACAAAACAAAAAAAAACAAATACAAAAAAAAAAACAAAAAAACAACAAACAAGCAGACAAACCAAAACAAAACAAAACAAAAATATACAAACGAGCGAACGAAGAATACATTACACACGCCCAATAAAATATAGTAAGAAATTTTTCTTAGATTCTAGGATTCAGCACCTTATACAATGACATAAATTCATGCCACTTTCAGCAACTAAAGAACAGTTGTCATACCAGCATTGAAAATCAGAAAAAATCTCATAGAGGTTCATTTCAAGTGTTGACTTAGACTCATACCCTTTTCACAATATTCTCCTTTGAATCCAGGAGGACACAAGCATCGATATCCCTTGAGTGTAAATCCAGACTGGCAAGTTGCGTTATTTTCGCAGTAGGGACTCTTGTCACAAGCGTTCTAAAAAAAAAGGAGAAACGAAATACCGAATGATCGAGTACACAAAAATTTGTATAAACATTAATTTTTGTTATTATATTATTCAAAGGCGATAACTTCGATAAATCGATTTGTAACTCACCTTCGAGCCGCGATAATAAAAAGTGGCATTAGTTGTCAAATGACTGTCGTATTTTAGATGAGTGGCGTTATTTAGTTCACAGATGTGAAGTGGTCTATTATTCTCTGGATCTTTTTCGAAGTTAAGACTGACACAGTGGTCGTTCAGGTAGCACAATAGCTCACAGTCATCCAAGTTATTGACGCCTTTCTTTTCAATGGTATGGTTTACCAAACGTCTTTCGGCAAAGAAGTAGTAGTCCGGAAACACCATTGCGCGCTCTCGCTCTAAAATAGACAAATTGGAATATGATTATAAGGCATACTTTTCCGTCGCAAGAAAAAGAAATTTCGAGCAAACTATGGTGGCAAATGCGTTAAAAACGTAAGTCAAACATAGCAGTCGGTGAGAAAAACGATGATTCGTTAGATGTAATTGAAAATTTTGTGAATTGCTTCGTCGTTTTCTACAATTAAACAATAACATGAAAATAACTTTATTTGAGAGTTTAGTGGTTTCTGAGACACGGAAAATTTTCGGCAAATATTTCGAGTATCACAATTCAAGAAGCTCGTACGTTTTTAGATGAGTCTATCATATCGATAGAAAAGACGAGCCGATCAAACACTCTGTGAAATTCCTACTACAGAGGGAGTTAATTGATGTTTGCAGTTTTTGATGCATTTTTCATCAGTGCAAAGAACACAATTTAAATTCTTTTATAGGGAGCCTTTAATATCTCAAAAACTTTGACCAGAGATCATCTTAAAGTAAAAAAGTGTGAAGTTTTTTTTCTTTATATAAACAGGTGCTTGACTATTGAATGTTTATAAACGAAATGTATAACTGAAGAGCTCCTTTGCAGCTCTTTTCTTCGAACGACTATCGTGAACAGAGGGAATTCATGCAAATTTAAGCCGAGAAAAATCATTCTTGTTTTGCGTCAATGAGCAGATTTGTATTCGTTTTCGAGAGTTTTCTAAACGGGCAAATGTAGAATGAAACTTTATTTCTTTTACTTTTGCGAGCCAATGAAAGTTGTTTGAATTGCTTAGCTATGGTGAATATAATCATCTCTTTATTTCCCTCATTTGTTTTCTGAAAACAACTCATTTATCTGTTCATCGTTTTAATTCATTAGTTGTTTTTCTCATGTCGAATAAAGTCTACCCAAATCATTTTTCTGCTATTGAAAAATATTGATCACAGCAACAGAGTTTTTAAAACACTGAAAATATATATTTAAATAAATTTTAGTCTAAAGAATCCTTGCTGGGATATTGATTATGAAAGAGCGCAAAATTGGAAAATTATACGAAGCCTCAGTGCTAAGGTTTTCGGGAGGATCATCTCAATTAAGCTGTTTGTTCTTTGGCAAGTTTAAAGCCTCCAATTCGAAAAGCAATATTTTGCGTCAAAGGTTTTATTTTTTCAATCCCAAACAATGGTTAAATTATATGGAGACGGGCTACCCTATTTTTGTAGGCAACTATTTAAAACCAGTATTAAAACGTTAATAAGTTCAGTGCATCAGCTGTTGTAAATCAGCGAAATAGAAATAAGGAGTGACGGAAAATAAGATAGCAAGGGCTGGAGTATGAATATAGGGATGGAAAATGATGCGCATTTTGTAACTCACCTTTACCAAACGTCAAGTAAGTCGTCGATGAAGTCCAGACTGCAAATACTAGAAACGCTGAAAATTCCATGCTTACAAAAGACAACGGAGCTCAGTATTGATGCTTTCAGTGTGCCACAAATTTCGCGTCGACCACCTGCATTTGATAATGAATTTAAGTGATAGAAACCGACCTATTAGTATTAAAAATGGGATGTTAACAAAATTAACAGCTGTCAGTCCTGACCCTGCATATAATATATGTGGGTACGCGTTTTAAAGTTTGCGAATGAACACGTTTCCAATGTCTTCCTTTCTGCCAGTTAGAAACACTTTGGTTTTGATTAGCTATGATTCTATCGGTGTTCATCAACAGATTAGAAAAAGGGATTTTACCACACAAATTTCTATAACATTAACTTCAATTGCTTCATAATTATAGTCAATGGAGTGCGTTTAAGACAATAACATCATATGAATATTCTTAAGAACATTAGGTGAACATATTCCAATAATGCAGTCACATAAAAAGCCAAGTTCCCTTGAGTTTCTAAGAACTCCCAATTTTCAAGATCGATCCATAAATTCAACGTTTCTTCGTTTGTGTGTTTCTTTTGTTTTGTTTTTTTGTTTCATTCTCAGGGGAAACTCCTTACAAGTTTAATTGAAGCGCCAATAATTGACGAAAAGAAAATTCTCACAAAAATATGGTAATAAAAATAGATCTTATGTACCGAAAGTCCCGCTCACGAAGTCCTGCGGATAATGGTAAGCGGTGTGTAGGAGCAGACAGGCTGGCGTAACCTTATCCGCCAAAAAAAAAAAAAAACACTCGCAAAGTTAGCTTTCATTTTCCAAAAACACGAATTCTTAATTAAGACTGTATCTTGAAATATGTCTGAAATAATAAAATAAGCCACGTTCTTGGATAGATTGTGAGTCTCTTGTTCTAATTCGACGAAATGAATAAGAGAAACTCCTTTTTGAATTTAGGATATCGTGTTTGAAGTTGTTAAGCTGTAACTCCCACTTCATTACAGCGAGCAAAATATTTTCTCGTTTGGCCCTCCTACTTACTCGAAATAATACAGGAACGCAATAATTTGAAGTCCTAAGTTATTAGCCATTTCATCTTCCCCGCCATTCGTTAACGTCAAAATTGATTAATGACGAGTTCTAATAAGCTCTTTAGTTTGAACAAACAATAAATCTCCCGTAGATGGTGGATATTAAACAACAAAAAATGTCATAAATTTTCAGAGCAACTTGTCTCGATACATCAGGATTGAATAAAGGTTGTCGAAGGAGAACCCCTGAATGTTGTTTTAAGCGCCATTTTCATCTCAAAGATAATAGCAAATTGATGTTTGGAAAAGGTGTACCGTAATTTATGATTGGATTCATCCAAACCATTCAGTATCGGATCTGGCTTCCAAGGCCTTCATTGGAAGAACTTTTAAATTATAAGACATTTTCAGGTTTTCCTCCGTTAGATAAAATTGTTGCAGACTTAAGGTTAAAAAGAAATGTGAGCCAACATTTGGTTCCCGACTTATTTTTCTGATTGGAAGCCATGTAAATCAACTTCCATATTTTATCGAGGTTCTTCTTGTTCAAAATCATCACTTTTGTCACAATATGAACGGAATTCAAACGAGCTGCAAATTGGTCTAAGTTGAGGGATAGAACAAAACAATCTGTGAAAGGAAATCTTTCCAAGTACACAAAAAAACAACTGTAATTTTTGTCAAGTTAGATATTTCAAATAAAGAAGATTTTTGTCATCAACTCTATTTTTCTACACCGTAAATTGAACCCAAACAGCGGGCTTCGTCACTGCATTAATACCTCTCTTATCACTTTATGGAATTTCCTGTCGTTTCGAGTTTCACAATTTGCGACGAGCTTAGAACCGCCAGCATTGACTTTTCATAATTTTGGCACTTTTCTCTATTTACGGTAATGATAGAACTATAATTTCTACATGGGGTGTCATTATAACCATAAACAAATATCGCTGAGAAAAGGTTTAAGAAGTAAACCCTTGTAGGAAACTAAAATTAAGGACAATGATCTTGTTTATTTCAAATAGCTGAAGCTGTTTTTCCGCCAAAAGTTTGTTATATCCACATTTGAAAGCTCGGTATTTTTCATTTTCGTTTTATTTCAGCCACACAGAAATAAAGAAGTTAAGAGTGGATATGCGATATGCGTTTATATCATGGAATGAAAGTCAAACTCAAGTTATTCATGCATTAAATATGTCACTTCATACCCTCAAAGATTCAGCGTTCTTTGGTGCCCAACTTTAGTGTTATTGAGCCCAACGTGTTTTCTTTTATTACTGTCTGGTAGGTATGGTTACGATAGCAACTGTTGTTTTCAAGCCAAGATGAATATTAATATTAGAAATGAACTGCTTTCTTCCTGTTTGGGCTCTTTGCACCAATAGCTAGACTCGTAAAATAATACTAGGTGAAAAATTGAACCTAATGCAACGGATTGACTGGAGTCATGCGTCTTGGACTATAAATTGTTATTATTAATTCCTTGAAAGAGTCGTCTGTGGTCCAGTGCCAAAGGCGTAAAAATTATATAATGACTGACCCCCGTTAAGTCCTATTGTGCTCCTTCTGCATTACATTAGGGAGTTCAGTCGAAGAAGGTAAATAAGTCTCCTGTACGGTCCAAGTTTCTAAGGAAAATGAGGGCGATATACTAGGGTATCCTTCAAAGAAGATTATCACTGGTCAAAGTGTATGAGATATTAAGCACCTGAATGATCGAATGCACGGAATTCCATAGATATGACAAAGTCAAGCACCAGTTTCAATAAACAGTTGCTTGACTATTGAGGGTTTATTAAAGAAATGTATTAGTGAAGAGGTTCCCTGTGGCTTTTTTCTTCGAACGGTTATCG